>BMAW01042828.1:0-15674 GCA_019974015.1 Nephila pilipes | reverse complement strand
ATATATATATATATATATATATATATATATATATATTATATAAATCAGTTAAACAAAAACGAATTAAAATCTAAACTTTAAATTAAGCAGTTTTAATACAAATGTCGAAGAAACAAAAATATAAATATATATAAAATAGATAATAATTACAAAAATTATATTTATGAAAAAAATACGAAAAAGACATATTAAGTCAAAAGGAAATTGAAAAAAATGCACAAATCGTTTAAAGATAAACGAAATGTAAGTGAAGGTATTTAATATTGTTATTGGCTTAGGACAGTGGAGCTGTTCAAACATGTATTAACGATTAAACCTTACTAAACTGTAAGATGTTTATAAAAAGAAATTAAAAAAGTCCCTGAATTCGATACCCATATAGAGCTAAACACACAAAGGGAAAATATAGTCAGAAAAATAAATCACATATTTTAAAACAAGTTGTACAAAAAAGCCCAAATGCTTAATTTTAAACAACATTAAATCAAAAAATAGGAATATATATAGATATATATATAACGTAATTAAAATCTAATCAACATTGTAAACCGAGAGCAAAAAGATGTATTTTTAGCCGCTTTGAAAGAATTATCTGAAATCCAATACTGCTATCTATCGGATTTAAAAAAATAGTTTTGTCATCTCTCTATATACTTAAGTTATAATTAAAACCTTCACAAGAAAAAAAAAAAAATTTTTTTTAAAGAAACATTAATGCTAGTGAAAAAACTACAAATTAAGAATTTTAAGGATTGAAAATAATTAAAAGCATAAGCAGCCATAGTTCTTCAAAAATAATGAAAATGAATTTTTTTATTGAATTTTGTGATTTTTATTTTCTAAATCGGTTTTTGGAAAATTAATCGAATTGTCAGCTATTCTGCAAAAATTATAGAACTTATTTGAAGTATTTCGAGTATCTAAAGATCTATGAACTAATTTAATATTACGTAGAATCTAGTTATGTAAAATATTTCTAAAAATCAATATACTTAAGTTGTTTTCAAAGAAAGGTCACACCCACAAAAAATTAAAACTTTCATTTTTGTCACAAATGTGATTTCACATTCTTTGATCCACAACTTTTAATTTAATATCCGAAAATTCAATTTCATGAATGATTTCTTAGTTTGTATTTATTTTAAATAAGAAGGATAAAATCATAAATAAGGTTTAAATTCTCTGATAAATTTATTTTGAAAAATAACTAAGCCATCAAATGTATCTTCGACCTTGATGCGGTAGCGTTGTTTCGAACCCTGGAGTCCGAAGTTGACGGTCCTACCAATCAGGCCGAAAAAGATATATCTTCGAGCTGGTTGAGTGAGGCCTTTTCACCTTGATGTGGCAGCGTTGTTTCGAACCCTGGACAAAGGGGTCCGAATTTGACGGTCCTACCAATCAGGCCGAAAAGATAGCTCTTCGGTCTGGTTGAGTAAGGCCTTTTAACTTCTGACATTGTTGTTGACGAGAGCAACTGCATATCTAAACGAAGTTCAATTCTTTATTATCCATTAAATTTTGATCATGGAAACGCATATATATATCGGCAAAACTTATTACTAGTAAGACTCTCTTTTGGTTTACCTTCATTTTCTTATTATTTTTATTAAATGTAATATTTTTTTTTCTTTAAAGATTAATTGAATAGAAATTAAAAATTTTCATAAGGAATGAAATTATTAATTTTTTACTTTTTAAAATTAAGAAGTTTATTTAAATCTTCAGTACCAATCAAAAGGAAACAGATCTTCAAAATCATAACTAAATATTAAATATTGATTATATCTGATTATGATAAACATATTTTACAATTTCATGGTAACTAAATCGCGGAATAAGTGATCCGCAAATCAAAGTATTAATATAAATTGAGTGATAACGTAAGATTCTACATCTGTTTAAATTACCAGTGTTAAATTACTTTGTAACTGGCTAATTTGAGAAAATAAGCACTAGTCCAAACAATGGCATACCATCATTTCTTTTGCCATCAAAATTTTTTCTCAGACATTTCTCAAGATTGGATTTTTTTTGCTGTCCACTATCAGGAACATTAAAATTGAATAAACTGACTAAAATTTATCCTCTTTTTTTAACCATATTCGTAATGTCTGGCAATTTTTTGCCACTTTTCGAATTTGTGCGATAACGTTGAGTTTTTTTTCGATCGCATAAGCCTTTTTTTTTTCACTTTTACACTCTTTCAACGTTATCTTTAATTCTTACAGAAATCTCTTAAACAACAAAAAAAAAAAAAAAATTCCTTATAATTCTTAAGATTTAATCAATACAAAATGATTGAATTTACTACTTGTTTCACTGACCACGAGATTTTGTAAAAAAAAACTCTTTCAAAAAAAATATCCCTAATTTGAAAACTACTTTCCGAGAAATGATGCTATAAATAAAATAAAAAGATTTAAAGGTTTAATATTTTGCTCTTAACAAAAAGTAGTGACGTCATCCTAACAAAAGATTCATTTGAATTTCATTGAAAGAAAAATAATTATGATGACACATTTCCTAGAAGTGATATCTCAAGCAATAACTTATCTAAGTAGCAAAGGAAAAATGTGTGTAAATCATACTCTCGTGTTGCTGAACTGCATGTTAATTGGGTATTTTGTAAGAGAATTTCATTATTACAGTATTATTTCCATGTGCAAGTGCAACATTATCTGAGTATATTTAGTCAAGTCTCTTGTGTTTGACAAGAGAACACATTACGTACCTGAAATGGCAGAAATAACTTCTCGATCACCACATTTCGAATTTTTGGATCTTTTCGTATCCATTTCTAATGATATTGAATCGAAACGCCATGAAATAAATAGAGAGTTTTGATTCCACCCGTATTATGTAGAATTCAATATGTCTTACTTTCAGTACACGTGGAATTATGAATCAGCTTTGTTGGTTACAACATTACATGATTATTACTGTTTTTTAATGGTTTTCTTTAATTTTCATAGTAACTTTGACTATTTAAAAACTTTAGAAGCATTTTTCTCTCATTTCAAAGCTCTCAATTGATCTTAAATTTTCGATACACGGTTGTTTTGGATGTCAATACGATAATTTAGTAAGAAATTAATTGATTAAAACTAATTAGCTTCCTGCAAAGTCGCCAAATGGTAGCCAAATCCATCGTTTAATAATTTCTAGTTTGCTTTAATTTTAATTATATGAAGCTTTATTGATTAACATAATGCTTAATTGAGCTAAAAAAATTTACACGTATTTATTTTAGATGATAAATTTAATAAACGTCACATAAAATAAAATATTAAATCTAATTATTGAATAAATTCAATTTGACTCAACGTTCGGTATACTGTCACAATTTAGTAGACGGATTATTAGCAAACATGATACGTGCAATTTTATATTGTAACGTCTGTTTTGTTTTGCTTAGTTATATCAACGTCGCACTAGAAGCAACCCGAGGGTATTGGCGACGGACCTCGTAACTTTGAATCTCGGTCAAGTGATGAGGACGATACCTGACCTAGTACCCCCCTCTCCTAACTTCCACACTACGCCAATGGGAGGACTTTGGTCCCCAACAGATTCAACGTGCATCATCCCCGGTTACACGGAGGATCCTTAGTGGCCAAGGCTCGAACCAATTACTCAACAAAAATCACCGGTCACGAATCTGAACCCAGGACCACTAGGCTACAGCTGTCACTTAAAACGTCAGACTCTAATGTCATTAAATGAAATAAGATAGTTAAAAGAAATTACATGACGGCTGAAAAATAAGCTAGATAGACATTGTCATTTTCAATAATCGAATAATTGAGAATTCATTTATCAAAACAGCTATAGAAATGTCAGAAACAATGCGAAGTATCATTGATTTCAAAGAACTAGCATTTCTTTCTCGAAGAATAACGTTCAGTGTCATTTATTTGCTATTTAAAAAGATTTCGAAATTCAAAAGCAAAGAAAAATAAATAAAATTCAATCTCTCTTTTTTTTTTTATTAAAAATATATTATAAGCATACCATAGTATTAATTTGTTTAAAGAAGAGTTTTAGCGCGCTGCTACATTTTTAAAGAAAAATCAGTTTTACTTCATTATCATAAAAATTATTAGCGCACTTTGAATTTTTTACATTGATGTTTAAATAATCTTTCCTGAAAAATTTATGGGGTCTTCTATCAATTTCTGCATTTTTTGAAACAGTATCTTTACAATACCGAAGAAAATATTATTTATTATTATTATTCGATTGCACGAGAATAAAAATTTGATTTATTTTTTTTGAAATATATCAATCAACTGATTGTTATTTATTACCGTCTATAAGGTAATATTTAATCAATGATTGTAGAAATATTGAAATGGTGAAGAAATATTTTAAGTGCATTTTATTGTAATTCACATAAAATGTATTCTTATAATAAAATATTATTTAAGCTCTTCTGTTCAATATGACTTTTGAAATTCATGAGGTACACAACATTTTTTGGTACCCAATGCCTAAACCATTCGTTAATAATTAGTAGTTCAGTTATATTGATATTAGAATCAATTTACTTGAAATGAATTAATATCATTTGTAGATGTAACTCATTACAAATAATATGTCACTGATAACACAGGCATAAAGTTAAAAGAAATCGTATGATTAAAACTTATTTTGTACTTCATTTTTATATATAATTCAAAAAAATCGTTTTTACTCAGATTAATTGGGACTAGAGCCATTTTGGGATACCCAAATTCTGGATTAACGGGAAAAGGAATAAAATTAAATAAAATAACACATTTACAAAAAACACATCATTATATTGAACCAATCGTCCGTGAATCTTATTTATAGATGATAAAAATATCTACATTATTAACAATACAAATACCCCTTAAAGTTGTTTTATTGTGCATTTTCCGGTATGTCATTTGTCACCGATACGAAGTGTAAATAAGGTTTTGTTGATTTTGAGTTGCATACTTATATCGTACCCCAGCTCTCACTTTCCTTTCATATATTCGTAATTTTTGCATGATCACAGTAAAGAAAAAAAAATTAAAATACGGGGGTGCAACTAATAATTGTTATTAAAGAAATTTGTGTGTGTGTGTAGATCATTTTTCAAATTAAATAACTATATATATATTCGGTGTGCACCGATCTGGGTTATCTAGAAACACGAATTGAAGGGGTTCGAACTTAAAGAGATTCTGCTATAAGTACTTTAACATCTATACATTATTTTAAGAAATGTTAGTACTTTTAATGTTTTAACAGGTCAATTGAAAAGTCCACGGCCTGACACATAGATGGCACTACTAGAATTAAATCCGTATGTTTTTTAGTTAGCCCTAACCCTCAAAAGATGCGTGTATAAATTTGACAGCTGCTGGATCATTAGTTTGTTAATTAAATCATTTTGAGTGAAACAACTTTTGCTATTATGAAAAAAATGGATAAAAAGGAATTTCGTGTGTTGATAAAATATTGCTCTTTGAAGGGAAAAAATGCAGTTGAAGCAAAAACTTGGCTTGATGCCGAGTTTCCGGACACTGCCCCAGGAAAATCATTCATCAAGTATTGGTATGCTAAGTTTAGACGTGGTGAAATGAGCACCGAAGACGGTGAACGCAGTGGACGCCAAAAAGAGGTTGTTACCGACGAAAACATTAAAAAAATCCACAAAATGATTTTGAATGACCGTAAATTGAAATTGAATGAAATAGCAGACACTCTAAAGATATCAACTGAACGTGTACATCATATCATTCACGAATATTTGGATATGAGAAAGCTCTGTGCAAAGTGGGTGCCGCGCGAGCTCACTTTTGACCAAAAACAACGACGAGTTGATGATTCGGAGCAGTGTTTGAAGATGATCAAGCGTAATAAAGCCGAGTTCTTGCGTCGATATGTGACAATGGAGGAAACATGGCTCCATCATTTCACTCCGAAGTGCAATCGACAGTCATCCGAGTGGACTGCACACGATGAACCCGCTCCAAAGCGTGGGAAAAAGCAACAGTCGGCTGGCAAGGTTATAGCTTCTGTATTTTGGGATGCGCATGGAATAGTTTTCATTGACTACCTTGAAAAAGGAAGGACCATCAACAGCGACTATTACATAGCGTTATTGGACCGTTTGAAGGACGAAATCGCCGAAAAAGGGCCCCATTTGAAGGAAAAGAAAGTGCTGCTTCACCAAGACAATGCACCGTGTTACAAGTCAGTGAAAACGATGGCAAAAATCTATGAATTGTTCTTCGAATTGCTTCCTCATCCACCGTATTCTCCAGATCTGGCCCCATGCGACTATTTCCTGTTCTCAGCTCAGACCTGTGTTCAGAATATATTTTATGTCAGTGGCGTAGTGAAAGAAAGGAAGATATGTGGTTGTAAGTTCCCTACCCATAAAGATTTCTGTGTACTGAAATTTTAATACTAAATTTTTTTTTATACTGTTACTGTTTTTGAGTTTTTCAGAAAAAAAATCAATATTCGAAATCCCGTATTCCACATAAATATTTCTTTCATCTTAAAAATAAACAATGTAATTTAAAATTCATTCTGAAGTATCAATTGGAAGAGAGAGAAAAAACCTCTATGTGTGTGTGCGTGTGTGAAAAATGTCTAGTTACGCCCTTGTTCCGTATTAATATTCGTATTTAAATCAAAAACCTTCAATTTATTCATTATAATGTAGCTTGATATTTATTTCAAAGTATGACATTACATATTTGAACATTTAAAGTAAAAGCAGTGGTACATTTTAAACATTTATTCACTCTTATTTTTTTTTTAAATTTGTGATCAATATTTACCAAATAATTTCAGTATTGATATAGAATTAATTCATTAAGGAATTCATTGAATTGAATTAACTAAGTGTGTGTGAATTAACTCAATAATTCTCACTTCATTTGTTAATTTGTTCTCCACTAACATTATTTCATTTACTAAGTTTTATTGAGGATCTTTACTTAATTTTCTAAAGTCACAATTCTCATTATTGGGGAAGCTTCAAATATTATTCACATTAGAAAAACCTCTTGTCATCAAGTAATCAGGTTCCGATATTTTTTTAAGAAAAATAAATACTGTTCTTTTCCATCTGTGTGATTAAACTAAAATTGCCGAAATTCTTGTAACATCCCGCTATGTGGTCTGTAGCTGTAAAGTGATTCATCACTAAAAACAAACTACCGAAATGCATCATTTCGGTTGCGTGGAAAGGATGATATCGTACGAAAAAAGTACATGACTTGTAGCTAATAACAGAAAAGCATCTATATATTAACCCAGAAAAATGGTACGTAGTTTTTTTATTCTTTCTTCTCAGGGACATTTCTTTTCCTTTATAATTATTGTGAATATATAACAATTTTTGCAACATATTCATTAGATCATGTGACAACCTTTTTTGTTGTAAAATAGTTGTTTAAATGAATGATATTCAATGTTGAGTATATGTCGCATGAATATTTTTTTTTTTTTTCATTTTGATCAACTACTGGTACACAGAAAATTGTTTTTATGGAATTTATTATTTTTTCTCTAGCACATCTTCTTTCGTTCGAAATAAATATGAACATGAATAACAACTACCATAACATATTCGTAAGATGATGCAACGTTATTTGTATTATAAACTAGCAGTTTTAAGGAGTGACATTCGGTTTTGAACACAAATCACTCTTGTATATATAAATACTTTCACATTAATAAACGATCATCAAATGTAAAAAATTTTTGTTTGAAAAAACTATTGAAATATTCCCGTCTGTGCAAAAAACTTTCGATCCTTAAAGAATGAATTTTAAAATGTTTAACTCGTCCGCAGAGGTCGTTGTAACTGCAGTGTTGCATCAGGGGTGGTGATATATGCGAGTTGAGGTAATGAAGACGATAACGACCATTATGACTGTGTAACGTTTTTGAATAATATTCTTTCAAATATGTAAGGAAACAATCAGACTTTATTTAACCATTATCTGAATGAAATTGTAGATTATCTGTGACATCCATACAGCGACAATGGGCTCATTAGTGAAATCATCATAATAAGTTTATTAAAATAAATAATTTAGAAACCACAAGTTTACTGTATTAGCCACCCAAGGGGCTATTGTTTTAGTTTGATCATTTTTGACGTACCAGATCACATTTCAATTTCTTATCGTTTGCTTCAACTTTAATTACATTTACCTTAAATATATTCAATTTAATAATTTATCATTTGCTATAATTTTAATTACATTTAGCTTAATTTATCGTTTGCTTTAATTTTCTTTCATTTTAATTACATTTAGCTTAAATATATTCAATTTGATAATTTATCGTTTCCTTAAATTTTTATATCAGAAAAGTTTCCTATTGTTCATTTCTCGATATTTCATCTGTTACTTTTATTATTTTATTTAATTGAGTAATTTAATTATAAATAAAAATGTACCTTAAGTGTCTAAATCTGATCTTTGCAAAATTTTGCGTATAACTTTTTAGATTGTTTTTATTGCATATATTCTCCAGTAAAGGACAAAAACTTTTTATATATATACACACATAAACCCGCAATATATAAAATTACAAAACTATTGAAAAATTTTATGAGATTAAAAGTTTTTGAAAAAATTATTCCGATTACTTTTAAAGAATGAACTTATGTTATAAAATTAATAGTATACATTCCAAACTATAAATGAACTATTATTACATTAAAGTGTTTATTAAGTAGTTGTTTTGATTAAAATATAAAAATAAAATTTAAGAAATAAATTTTTTTATTTTATACAGTTAACTCCCTCTATGATTTAAATAAATTACACAAATTATTTGTTCATACAACTAACCTATGTCAAATACCTCATAATTTATTGAATTTGTGTTTTTATTGCATATATTCTCCAGTAAGGGATAAAAACTATATATATATATATATATATATATATACATAAACCCGCAAATTCTTTCAAAAAGATGTCATGGAGACCTTCTTTTTATACAAATAAATTATTATTTTTGCATGAAAAAAATTGAATGACTTATAAATAAATTAATCCGGATGAAAAAGCAAATTTAGAATATAGTTATAATAAATAATTGAGTTCATGAATGACGTAGATCAATTATTTAAAGTATAATGGGAGAATTGTATAAGTTAGAAATTGTTAAAGAAACATAATAAAATGGAAAGTTAAGATATGGGATTTGTTTGCAATTTTCGACATCAAAGTAACATTTTATAAAATACTTGACATTTTCGCGAGCAATTTCTTCTTACAAATTTTTAATAAACAATTTTTAATAAAACATTCCTAAAAAATTAAATGATATTGTGAGTTTTCTGTTAAAAATAAATCGAACTTTTATTTAGTTCAATGAAAAATTGAAGTTAAAAATGCATATTTTCAAACGTCAAGAAATGTGGAAGTATGAAATTTGTGTTTGTACATCGAAAAGGTTGAGTGAGCGGCAGCGAGTGAAAATGAGCTGTCAGTGTATTTAATGGTAAAAGAGGGGAAAAAATCATTGCCTAGCAGCAAGTGTTTTGTATCAGTGGAAGGAGATGTCTGAACACGAAATCGTCTGCCCCAGTGATATTCAAACTGAGTTTTGCCGAACCCCATGTTTCTGCGAGGGAAACTCCCAGGTTCTGTGAGTCAAAATAAAAATTCGAAAAGAAAAATATTAAACACTCCTAAGTAGACTAGTGTTTACGAACTAAAAAAAAATATGAACACACATTTAGCTGTCTTTGAAAATTAATCAGAAGCTTCGTATGTGTTAAAGTAGTTCCGGATGTTCGATTGTTCAGAAAACACTCAAGCTCGCTGCGGAATTTGTTGGACCACGATTATCTATAAATCTAAGTTTATCTTCCGTGTTTCATGAGTATATCCGTGAAAGGTTTTCAAAACATATGCGGTAAAAAAAGTGAAATATAAAAACAAATTAAACACATATCACAGAACACTGAATATAAAATTTGACTGCAGAGGGCACCATTGGAGTCAGGCTTCGACAATGTGTGCAAGAAATTACCAAGTTAACCTCTACCACTAAATATAATGCAAGAGTAAATGTTATTTGTTGTACGAATTATATATATATATATATATATAGTGATATGAGTGAATAATGTTAAAATATTTAATAAGGAACGTATCACTTTCTATTAATTATTTTTACATAAACTATCTATAACATATTGATCTACTTTAAATGTTATTTTAAGGTTTATGTTTCTCTGGGAGGGAAGTGGCCGGGGCAGCCTAGTGGTCGTATTCGTGGACTCGCGACTCGCGTTTTCGTCGAGTCCTGTGTTCGACCCTTATGCCTTTAAAGACCCGCCGTGCAGCCGATTGATGCACGTTAAATCTTGTCAAGATTCCAATTGTCGTGGTAATGGAAGTAATGAGAGTGAGATGCCCGATCAGGTGCCGTCCGCGTTACTAGACCGAAACTCAAAATTACGACATCCGTCACCAATAGCCCTCGTGTTGCTTCTTGTGCGACTTTAATAAAATCTACAGTTTGGGATGAAGCAATAAATCTAAAGTTGGGATGAAGCTTCCTCCAAAATGTTTAAAGTTCTTAGGGTTCCAAAAGTCGACCAAGTTTGAAGACCACTGATCTACTGCATTCAGATATCTGGAGAATTCTTGATTGCTTAGAAGCAGGTAAAACAGAAGTAGTAATTGCGCAATCAATAAAGTATTAAAAAGTGTGATTTCCAAAATTTAGAAGCGTTTCTTTGAGACTGCAAATACTCACTGAATATGAGACCAATGTTGTAGATCAGCTACAATGTCGAATAAAAGCTGATATTTAAGGTTGATAACCTAAGTCTGATGATGATGATGAAAGCGAAGGACGAAGGCTTCTATTTTCCGACAACACGTTTACTGGACTAATAAACCCAATTTTCGAGTCAAACCGTTCGAAAACGACTCCATTTGTATTCTCATAAGCCTACGGTATGTGTTTCGATAAAAGCTGATCATTGCACATCTCGCACAGTGTGAGTAGGAGGGCTTGTCAATTAATGAAGACATGATTGGAGCAATGCCCTCTTTTGCAATAAGTCTTGTTTTATAGTCTATTGTAACATCCGTGGCATATCGACATTCCTGATTTCTGTTACTTAAATCGACCTTCTTTTATGTTTGTTGGTCGATCTGCCAACGTTGACATTCATGGCATGTTCTGGCATTTCTCTCCATCTGATGACTCCCATTTCACTCTTATCGAACTCATAAATAGCAGGATGTTTTCAGCATCTAAACTGCCCGAGGCACATGTGATCTCCAAGATGTCAACAGTTTGAGATCGTAAATTTTTCGGCTGACTGCCATGGGATTAGAATGATTCGCAGACGAAAAGCCGATAGAGGTCGATACCCTGAAAAGAGCCTCAGTCTCTGTGTGATTCCTTCTCGAGATGGTTGTCTTGCTACCTCATGTCAAAAAATTCTGTAAATAGTTGTACATAACCGTATTAAATTCTTTTAACTTAAAACCAGTATTTCCCTATTTCTTAGTAATATCTTAAATTGTTTTCAAACGGTACACTATCCTATCTGATAACAGATGTATTTTCATCTGGAGGGAACTTGGGAACTCAAATTAAGTCTGCATTCGTGTAAGGTAAGGAGCCAGATTTGGAGGAAGCGGAGTGTTGGTCTGGGTTGGTATCTTTATTAATCTTTTGAAATGGCACCGACCTCAAAAATTATTAAAAAGGAGCCTCTGACGGCTCAGCGATGTAAAAATATGATTCATATGCATTTTTTCTGAACCCATCAGGAATAATTTGATTTTAATGGATGATAAATACATATATCATGCTGGGTTGGTGTGCAAGTTCTTTATTATAAAAGAATCATACAAATGGTTTGGCCAGCATGTTCTCCCAACAAGAAAGTAATAGAACATGTACAGGACATGCTACGTTAATAAGCTTCTATTTTATATGCTTGCTGCAGTTCTGTATATTTTTCAAAACAATACACATTTGATACGATTAAAAGTATATTACTAATTATTTTCTTATCGTACAGTTTCCCCTTTTTTCAAATTTTAAAGTAACTAATCATACAAATCCTATTAAAACAATTCTTAATGTTTTCTCAAAAACTTTAAAATTTATATATTTCATCGATATCTGTTTCAGATTTTAAACTTAGTAATATCTAATTTTTGTTGATTCTGTGAAATCATATAAACATACATAACGTCTATAATATTTTCTCTGTCTTTGGTTGTTTGGATTACACTCTGTGGCTTTCATTTTGTTACAACGTTTTTATGTATTTCACTTGGTGTGTGTGTGTATCAGTGTGTCTTCAAATTTTCGATCGTTAATTTAACCAATTTCTTATCACGCTGGAACTCTGAAACCTTGGGAATCGTTCTTACTCGCCTAACAATGCAATATTCAGACATTTGCGACAAATTATAACTAATATTTCAATAATTTGTTTTAATGATGCAGTTTAGTCCAACCATTTGGCTCGATTTCAAAAATTGCCAAACTTGGCGATTTTTCTTTTGTTTTGTTTTTTTGGCTGAATGTTAAGTCTACGAAGCGAACCAAAGTAATCACATTTGGCAAAATACCGCCAAACAATTCCTGTCGTCGAGGGTGGTTGAGCTAAACTGAATTCCAACCATTTAATTTACAGGATGAATTAATTAATTTTAGTTAGTTTTAACGTTTTTAAGTATGTCACTTGGTGTGTGTCTGTCTGTGTGTGTATCAGTGTGTCATAAAATTTCAGATTGTCAATTTACCCAACTTCCCATCAGGCTAGAGCTCTGAAACTTTGAAAAACGTTCTTACTCGCCTAATAATGCAATATTTAGACATTGAAACAAGTTTAACTTACATTTCAATATTTTTTTTAATAAACTTTGCCACCATAGAAAAACGTTGTTTTTAAAAACGTTGGCTTTTATCTCGAATTATTTGAACTTTACATTTAACAATTATTTTAGTTGAATTTGATCTTATTAGGAACTTTGAAGATGTATGTAACTTTTTTATATTTTTACTATCACCCAATGTGTCTTCGCTCACTATTTTCAGTCTGAAGCTTTCCTAAAGGTCACCAAAGATTTCCAAAAATATATTTCCACCCAAGAAATTTATCTTTCATTAATTAGATTAATCAAATTCCATACAACTGTAAGATCGATTACAGCAAATTTTGTTAAGCGGATCTCATCCAATATTATACGTGACATCGAATATTCTAATTTGACTGATTATGTGAGTCTAATTAAATGATGAATTTTTTTTCATTATAATCCAATATTTCTTATTATTGATGATAGATTCCGTAAGGTGAAAGTCCGTATTATAAGCCAGTCACAGACGCCATGTGTTGTATTAACTACAACAGTGCCAGGCTGGGATAACGTTTTAAATCGATTTAAGTGCAATCAGAAAGATCCAGGGTTAGTTATTAGTAAGTTACGCATTAGTTTATGACTTGAAGATCTATGTTAATTGTAGATTCAAATTACTTAGTATACGATTTTAAGCGACAGAGCTATTTCAACATATATTCCAATCATCAAAATGATGCCCTTGAACAAGTGCTTAAGTAAGAAGTGTGAACCGGGAAGTTGCAACTCATTTTTACATGATGTTGTCATTTTTGCTGGATCAGTATTAACACATCAATCAATAACTCCCGAGACTAACCCAGAGATGGCGCTCGTAGTAAACCAGTAACCAGGTCTTTCTAGAGTACTAACCTTTGCTTGAAACGTGTCAAAATTTTAAGTCGATCGGACCAGAAACAGCTGAGTTATCGAGGTTGGAGTAAAGTCGTTTTGTAGTTTGTTTAAAAAATGGAAAAAACCGAGTTTCGTGTTCTGATAAAACATTGTTTTTTAATGGGTAAAAACACCGTGCAAGCGAAACAATGGATTGAAAAATGTTACCCGGACTCTTGTCCATCAAAAGCAACGATTTGTCGGTGGTTTGCCGAGTTTAAACGTGGTCGTACCGACACAAATGACGCGGAACGCTCGGGTAGACCTGTGGAAGCCGTTACACCGGAAAATGTGAGTGAAGTGACAAAAATTATAATGAAAGATCGTAAAGTGAAGCTCCGTGAGATTGCTGAGATGACACAGATATCATATGGAAGTGTATTTACTATCCTTCATGAAAAATTGAGCATGAAAAAGGTTTTTTCCAAGTGGGTGCCGCGATTGCTTTCGATGGAACAAAAACAGCAACGAGTCGATGATTCAGAAAGCTGTTTATTGCTATTTACTCGCAACAAAAAAGATTTCTTGCGTCGTTACGTGACCATGGACGAAACATGGATACATCACTACACTCCAGAATCGAAGCGGCAGTGGCGCACAGCTGGCGAAAGCCGTCCGAAGCGTCCGAAAACGCAGTAGTCAGCTGGCAAAGTCATGGCGTCAGTTTTTTGGGATACGCATGGCGTGATTTTCATTGACTACCTCGAAAAAGGTAAATCGATCAACAGTGATTATTATATTGACTTGCTGGTGCGTTTGAAGGAGGAAATCGCAAAAAAACGACCGCACAGTCTCGGGACTTATTGATCCATGTGTTATATATATATATAGTTCCACCTGCAACTACATCAAATTTTTTACAGTTTAAAATGGGTGATTTAATTTTTGAAATATAATCGGAAAATAATATATCAATAAGAAAAATAAATTAAGTTTGTTTTAGAGCATTTGAGATATATAAAATCACTTTATGCTTAAGTAAAAATTCTTGTAATGAAAAGAAAAAAAAAGTTTTCTTTCTTAATTGTACAAAAATTGTCCCCAAAAATATTTCAAAATATATTGTATTTTTATTGAGAAAACTATTCTTTCAACCAGTAATTCTCCGTCCATATATGTATGTGAACTCTATCCGAATGATCTTGAGATCAAGAATTTTAGAACAAGAAATGTTTCATAATACTTCTCTCTAATTTCGAATGTTATAAATCGTAATAACCGTTAGGTTTACATATTTTTAGCACAAAAATTCCCAAAACACCATAAAATTTATATGCGAAGTAAAAAAAAAATCATGAATTTATAGCATTATTTTCTCTTAATATTTTTATAAAAATTATTAGATTTCATTTTGTCATACTAAAATCCCAAATACATAAATTAATGAAACTATGAAAATTGGAAAAATATTAAAAACTTGGAGAATCATAATTTTATGAAAGAATAAAAAAAATCTCAATGAAAAAATAAGTTTTTGTAGTTTTATTAAAGAATTTCCATAGGAAACCCCCTTGATATGTAGGGTATCATTAAATGTAAGAGGAAACATTTTCTTTTTTTTCTTATTAATTTAATTTAACTAATAATCTTAACCGAAAAATTTCCTCTCGCAGCATTTCAATTTTATCAGACTGCGCATTCCTTAATTTTCCAATAATTAAAGAAATTAAATGGAATGTGACTCGATCTTTATTTTTTGGGAAAATTAAACAAATATTAATTTTAAATGAATGATAATGTAGGATCTTATTTTTTATTGAATGAGCAGTAAATTTTATTAATCACCAGTGTAATTCTTAATTTCTCAACGAAGAAAATTTAGTACAAAATGCGTCCAAAAAATCTTAAGCATTCCAATACTAGCACTTTTAAGAGGGTCAATGACTAAAATTATAATTATGAATGGAG
>BMAW01042825.1:0-10782 GCA_019974015.1 Nephila pilipes | reverse complement strand
TCTTGTAAAGTGATTAATTTTTATCCATGTATTGAAAATTTTCTTTTTTTTTTTTATTCACATTATAAACTCTCTCTTTTTTCGAATCAAGAACTTCTTACTAAAGTAAGTCATTATAATAGATCAGAATTATACTAAAATATTTTTTCATCATATTTGGCTGACTTATTATCATAAAAATGAAAAATACATAAAGTTTTAAAGTATTCTAGTAAAATTTTCAATTTAAAATAGTAGATTAATAATTTTAAAGTTTTAAAGGAGGTGTTTAGTAGAATAATAAAACCAAGTTGCAAATTTAAAAATTAAATAAATTGCAGATTATATATATATATATATATATATATATATATATATATATATATATATATATATATATATATTCATAAAACACTATAAATTATTTAAACTATAAATTTATATAAAAAAAATTATTTCTGAAATCCTTTCTTCTATGATTAAATTTTTTAATTACTATAGTTATATATATATATATATATATATATATATACATATATATACATATATATATGTATGTGTATGTGCGTGTGTGTATTGTGTACTTCTGTTACATAGAATTAATATTTTTTTACTTATGTACTTGCATACAAATTTATGGTTGTATTTCACCTATATTATATGAATACAAAACAGTATATCAGGATACAGAAATTATAATTTAATGACTTTATGTTTTAAGATATATTCGATATCAGTTATGAATTTAATAATATCTAAATTTATTTTATTTTAATTTATTTTTAAATTTAACTAAGATATTTCTCTCCTTTTTAAATTAATCTAGATTTTGGAAATTCTTTATATTATTGTTTTTGTTTGCTTAGTAATTATCTCTCTCTTTTAATTCTTATGTTTTAGATTCTAGTTAGAGTTTTTTTATATTAGGATTAGTTTATAGTTTCTTATATATTTTCACAAGTTTAATCTAGAATTTGTTGTGTATTTTAATTAGAACTTTAATTTTTAATTAGTCTGATATGTAGTATTAAAGTAAGTTTTAGTTTGATTTGATTATATGTCATACTTTAATTGAAAAATACTTTTTCTATGTAAAAATTATATATATTTCTAGAGATTCCTATGGTATGATATATGAAATGTTTTTGAAATTTGTACATTGAGAAACAAACAAGCAAGCAAAATTTAAAAACTTCTTTTGCTTGGTGCAACTCTATTATTATGTATGCAAGATTGTTAAAGTTTATCATGTTGAAGTTTATGTTAGGTTTATGTTAGTATTAACGATTAAGAATGGGACATCTTAATTTATGCGTTAATTCATCTTGATGGTAAGGAGAAGGAGAGAGAAAACAATTGTTTATCTCTTGTAATATTGTAATCCTTTCGCTAGCTTAACTGCTTTTGAATTACAAATACATATTAAGCATACTTTTTCTCAAGAGAAAATATCTCAAGTAATCATCATTAACAATAATTTAGCTCAGTCTTCGCTAAATGTTGAAAATTATCAAGATTTTTGACTCCTGATTGAGATTAGAATAATAATAATAAAAGGCTTTTTACAATATTTTTCTAATTGAAAAAAGAATGCTTTATTACAAATTTAGAGTATTGAAAGGAATTTGCTACCTAAGTATTAGATTTTTGTTAAACGGCTGTTCTTGTGTTTACTGAATTCTTTAACACATGAATTTTAGAATATCTGTGGCATAAATATTCAACATTTACTAAAAGAATATATTATAATAAGTTACAACTAGATCATTAAGCAACTGCACACCATATTTCTCCAAAAACTATTTTTTTAAAATCAATAAATATTTATTTATTTCTTGGAGAAAAGATAATTTAATGTAATTATTACCTCATTGTTTATTTATAAATGAAAGAAATATTCTCTGTTGGGAAATTTTTTTTCCTTTCTTAAAAAAACCGATATTGAGGGCTTTGTACAAATATAAACTACCTTATTATTGTCACGGTAGTATGCTGAAAGATTTACATATTATTTCACGAAATAAACTTAATATCGTTTGATTTGGAAAAGGATTTTAATACGAAATGATTATTCCACTTTTATTCTGATGTGTTTGCAACGAAGATATGTATTTATACAATTCTAGAATGATTATGGTTCTCAAATTATGCTTCCATTTTCATCTTGAACCAATAACAAATACATCTAAAAGCTTAACGCTACAAATACTCTATTTCTCATCATTTCCCTCTCACAATATTTTAATTCCTTTTTCGTATAGTTATTATCCATTTAAACGCTAGCCTTTCGAAGCGAAGCAAGATACATTTTCTGTTAATAATCGCACTTCCGTTAATTAGAGGAACACTTGTGATCTCCTCTTCCAAATTTTGAAGTATATCTCATGTTCCACGTTCATTATACTTTCCTTCGAGATAAAGTGGAAAATTAGTAGAATTATTCCTTGGATGAATGGAAATTTCAAGATGGTGGCTGTTGTGTTTGCTTAGCTAAGTATGCCCAGGATATTTGTTAAGTTACTTTCCCTAATTTTACTCGATTGGGTCTATGCGTCTTGAATTTTTAGGAATAAATGAGTCTCTAAAAGTGGAAAGTATTTTAAAATGTTTTTAGAAAGGAAAATATTGAAAAATACCAAATTTTTTGGGGGAAAGTTTATATTCGAAAATGTATACATAGTTATAAGGAAAAATTATAGTTTCAAATAAAATACCGTATTTTCTATGCGTAATTGTGTTTTTCCGGGATAAATAACTATTTAAACCTATTAACATAATTCTAAATTTATTTCTTTTGCACTTTTCTGGGTCTATGTTAACTACTTATTAATATTACACAATTACATAGAATTTAAATTGCAGTTATTTGTTGTTTTTATGCTCGTAAATCTCGTAAATCAATATTTGGAAGCTAATTCACATCTCGACCACCGCATTTAATTGTGATTCAAAATGACATTGTATTATGCAGATCTTTGGGTCACTCAAAAATGTAATATTCTACGTTTCTTCTGCATGTCCAAGTATGTTTAAATTTGTTTTTGATGTAGCAAAACAAACATGACAATTTCGTGTGATTCAGAGCAAATTATGTAAGCAGTATAACGAACTGACGTTGTTGTTAATTTTAAGAGACAAAATTACTCAATCAATATCAATTCTAAAAATATTTAAGAATACTAGGACATACGGGGAGGGGGGTGATAAAATATCGTATTAAAGACTTCTTTTCGGAACATTTATGTTATACAAATTATTCGTAGATCTTAAGAATTTTTTGTGCTTAATATTGATATTTTAATAATTTTAGTAAAATTATTGTAAAAGTATATCTTTGTTCAATTTTTTTTCCCTTCGAGTTGAATATGGATATGAGTTTTCAAATATATTTGCATTTAGGAATCAGTTTTATAAATAATGTTCCACAAATATACAAAATGTTTTGCTTCTCATATGGAAAACAATGCACAAAATATAGTGAACGAACTTTTTTAATGATATTACAGTATATTTTCTTTGAAAAAACTATAGAACTTTATTAATTTGAAAATCTTAATTTCTTCTTTTTTTCGCATAAAAATAATTTCTTAAGACTTGGGAATTACATAAAAAATATTTTAGATTCACTATAAGCATAAGCACCCGTTACAGAAGCATAACAAATTTGGAACACCGTAATGTGTAATAGGTTTCTTTAAAACGGTACTTAAATGCAAATATATCTCAGAACAGAACAAACAAAACAAGACTTCTTAGATATATTACAGAATTCCTTGTATGTCCCTGTACTTTTAAACAATTTATTCTATTTTGAATAAATGATGTCGGAAAAATTTAATAATGTGGTTGTACACCTAATCGCGTCCTTAACCAACTATTGTTATTGAGAATTCTACTTATTTCAATAACAACAATTAGTAGGGTTAAATAAACGGTATTAGATTCCAATACATTTCTTGTGACTGGATCCGAGTCAAGTTTACTCTCTTAAAAGATCACCTCACGCTTGTTCCCATCCACATAGTATTCTCATCGATATCACTCATTCATCTACATCGGTTCTCTTCAATAACAATGCCAGAAGCAAAAATGTCTTAATAATTAGCCCGAGGGAGACGTCCCCTTTTGTCTGGTGGGTAAAAGTACAACAAAAAGAGATCGGTAACTTTTCTTCGTATCCACTGGATCAGAGCTCGAAACAGCCTCTGGCACCCCTTGAACCACTGCTCCCTCCCCTCCACGGTATCGAAAAACAAACGCCACCAAAGTGGTGACCCGGACGTGATATTAGATATTATCACAGCCAATAACTGCTGGTTGCATTTGGCCCCGACACAAAACATTTGCCGCTGTGTGTCTAACAAACACACATGAATTACAACTAATGATATTCCGGCTTCGGCGCACGTACCGACGAGACCCGCTGCTCAATTAGAGACAGCCGATGACGTCAAATAGAAACTGTTCCACGCAAAACTGAATTCAACAGTGAGGGGATTATATCATGAGCAGTTATGGCTGGAAAAGCTTCATTTTCAACAAATATCATTCAAAATTTTCTCTTCGTATCACCACGATGATACTGGAGGAGGAGTATGTATCGGCTTTCTTCAACAACAATGCCAGAAGTTAAATCTCCTGAAGAACTAACCCAAGGGAGACGTCTTCTTTAGCGTGTTGTCAAAAGCGCATCAAAAAGCAAC
Organism: Nephila pilipes; assembly: GCA_019974015.1. Lineage (NCBI taxonomy): Eukaryota > Metazoa > Arthropoda > Arachnida > Araneae > Nephilidae > Nephila > Nephila pilipes. Next base: position 6,100 of record BMAW01042825.1, on the reverse strand, counting down.
CGGTTAACTTTTCATGGGACCCACTAGTCTAGGGTTCGAAACAGCAGTTGGCCGTCCTATAGTCAACTTCTCTTTACTCCTCCATGGGGTCGAAAAACATACGCCACAGAACATCCATCACCAATTACCTCTCTCTAACACCACTAATCGCTAAATGCCATTCATTATATTCCTAAATAGTAATGAAAATTCCCATAAATCCAGGTTCTTTTGAAAGGCAAGGTTCACAATTTAAATAACGTAGTAAAGTGGACTCCAAAGATGAGTTTAAGAAAAATGTGCAGGAGAACCTGGTACAGGAATACATAAATGTACCTTATATTCGAAGTTCTTTTAAGTATTTATGGCACAACATATTTTTTATTATTTTAGTATAAAGATTGTAACTCAAGGTTATGTAATTTTTTCACTTCCATGTAAATTTACAGTGTTTTGGGTAAATAAGATGCAAATTCAACAGTCCTCAAAAATTCCTCTGTAACTACAGTGGCATGAATTTTTTTCATGTTTACGCCCCAAAAAGATATATTACGCTTTTATTATTATAATTAGAATAATATTGTATACTCATAAAAATGTAGATATACATATTTTATTTTATTTATTTACTTATTTGATATTCTGAAATTTACTTTTAAAAGAGCTAAAATGAAGCAGAAACTGTTCTTAAATATTTTTTTTTATTAATCACACATTCATTTTTGATTATTATTAATTTTATTCCTTGTAAATTTTTAATTTACACGCCTGAAAATACATGTATAGATTTCTTGCACCTTTCATATTTTTCTGATGTATTTATTGTTCTTAGTAGTTCTTTTTAAAAGAATTTGATCATTCATAAAACTAAATGAAAATATTTTCATCTGTTTTGCTTCCTATTAAAATCTCGTTGATTTGAAATACGTTATTTCATTATTTCGTTTCTTTATTTAAATCTAAGTAGTAATAGGGTTTTGTTATTGTTGAATATTTTGCAAAATAAATAAAGGAAAGAAAAAGAAAGTTAGGAATAATTTATATTATATATTTGATAGTCTGAATAAAAGTTTTTAAATAATACTTATTAATACTGCCGTGTTTCAGAACAGCAGTTGGAAACATCGGATGCGATAAATAACACTTAATTTAATTGTGATACCCACAGAATGTAACATTGTATTGATTTTACCTTAACCTTATCTTAAGAACATCTTTATAGAAGGTATCTGTATATTAAATCAGTTATAAAATTAACCCTTAAAATTTCATATCCTCACAATTTTACTATCTGTATTCACATATATACTTGAATGACTTATCTAACATTTAGAGAAAGATTGAATAACTATTAAAAAGATTGCATTTTAAGTTGTTCATTGAACTTATATACTTTTTGTCTTTTCATTTCGTTTCTACCACTTCAATTATAACAGCGGAAAAAAAAAACCACTTCTTCAAAATTGCTATTAAAAGAAAAATTAATTTTTTTTTATAAAATAAAATAGCTAATTAGTTGATTTAAACTTTGAATAACATTTAAGCAACTCCTTTTCACTCGTCAGTTCCATACAATCGAAAATTTTTGTTAAAAATCAGTCAACCCAGCAAAAATGAAATCAATCATTCTTGAAGAATATATTCTAAGCCTAATTTTTTCAGGGAGACAAAAAAATTGCCATCTCCAACCACTCCTATTCTTACCAGCTAATATTTTTCCCGGGAACCGTTATTTGATTGGTGGAGAACTTCTGGCTTTCAGATTGGGCTGAAAGCTCCCACTAAGATGCTCTTAAGGAACAGCGCCATCTGTTGCCAAAAGCAAAAACTAAAGAAAAGGTAGAATTTAGGAATGACTTTCGATAAAATGTAAATCGATTTTAAAATCATAGTTTAGCATTTAAATTCGTACTTTATAACAAAACTAAATCTATCCAGAAAACAAAATGAGCTTGAGAATTTTTTAAACAAGTATATATACTCGTAAGTATAAGAATAAAGACTAAGCGCATATATTTTTCTCGAAATTGTGCTACTTTTTCGATGAAAGTGTCTCGATATAACATTAAATTAGATATTACTACAATAATTTTTTTTTCTTTTTTCAGTATTGTAATTTTAAGTTTGATTTGTTTTTAGAATTAAAATTTGAAAGATTCTGTGAAGAATGAATGAAACTTCGTAGTTCTCAATAATGGTATGAATTTACATTCTCAACTTCCCCATTGCGCGAGCAGAGAATTAAAAATACCCCTATAATTAATTCTTTGTCTTAAATTTTATTCACAACTACTGAATCTAGGAACCGAAGTCATTATCTCTCATTTATTAAGCTCAGACCCAATTCATAAATATAACATATCACTTTTCTTAGAAATCAGGAGTACGATGAAAATATTAAAAAAAACTTGAATTTTAATAGTTTTATCTCGTTATAATACCTAGAATATGTTCGAATATTGAAAATCAATAATTTCTAAGCATTTTTATTAGAATCTGTAAAAAATATTTGGGAAAAAATTTCTGAATTATTGAAATTTATAAATACCATAAAATCAAACATTTTTTAAATTTTTTTTACAAATGAATATTCAATAATAAATTACTACTTCATTTCACTTACTTCTTCTAAACAATAGAAGACTTCAACAAAAAAATGATGTAAAAAATAAAGAAATCAATAAAAGAAAATTAACAGCTCTTTATTTTGAAGAAATTTGGTTAAATAAATTTCATTATCCATAACGCTGTTATTGGATCGTAATGTTGCTCAACTAAAATAGTTTGCTTCAGTTCCATTCTTTGAAACTCAAAAATTTATTAAAGTAAAGTTTTTTATTCAAATTCAAATGTTTGAAAATATTTAATTGATTGGATATTTTTTGGATTTATTTCATCGTTATAGTTTCTTTTAAGCAAAATGAATCAAAAGAAATAAAACTCTTTGTTGAAAATTATATTAATAATAAATAAAGTGATTTTTTTTTAAAATCTGTTTTCAGATGTTCCCCCTTTAGAACTATGTAAGGTAAACTTATAGTAATGTTTTTTATGTAAAAAATTTGAAAAATATAAAATATGTCTTAATAAAAGTGAACGCTGTTAAAAATATTTTTAGCTATACATCAATTCCATTGTACAATATTCTTATTTTTTTCCCCTAATTTAAATTATTTGCCCAAGCATTAAATGATCAAGATATTATTTACCAACAAAACAGCATAGAATGTTCAAATATCATTAATTACTTTAATGTACAAAAGTATTATTGAAACTTATATATATCCTCGTAAATAAATATTTAAAAACAATTCTAAAATTTTTTTTACAGATATGCATACGAAGCGTTTATGGAAATTGAGTTTCTCTCCTTTTCAAAAGAAACTCAGTTAATTTATTCATGATAAAGAAAAATGAAACATATCCCAGATAGAGATAATATAAGAAACTTCGGAAACTTTTTATAAACTTACTTCATTTTGAAAAAAACTATACTTTATTAAAATATTAATCTGAAAAAGAAGTTTTCTTTCTTTTTGATATTTTGAAACACATTTGACACAAAGAATTTAATAAATATTTGTCCGAAAAAAAAAAAGATAAATAAAATCGCATTTTTCCCGTATATTGCTTAAAATTTCATTTAGGATTAGTCAAGCATTATACACGATATGTACGTGTGTGAAGAATGAAAGAAAAATATCAATTTAAGCTTTTGATTAAAAACGTTAAATTGAAAAACATGGCTGCCTTCTAAAGAGTTTCAAATTTCATTTAATGATGATTGATTAGTTCCTTAGTTTTGCAAAAGGAGAAAAAAAAATTTAATTATGTGCAATGTTAATTTATTTTAAAATTAAACTTCACTCTCGTAAAAAAATACATATGAATAATCATTGTGAATAAAGTATGTTGATATTATTTACTTCTGTAGAAAAAGGATTTTTAATACTTTATTAATCTTTAATCTTATGTTATTAAATTTTGTAAATATTACGGATATTAAATCTTTAATATTACGTTATTAAATTGTTTTAATCTTATGGATATTAAATTTTTAATCGTATGTTAGTGAATTGATCGACACTTTGTAGTGAAATTTTGATAGAAAGTTCCAAATTGTTTTTCCATTACTTTGTTTTCAACGAGAAATTTAGTGATTTAGGATAATATGACTTTATTAAAGCACCACTGAGAACCAACATGATTGGTACTGATGACGGAACTCGTAATTTGAGGATCTGTTTTGTGACGAAGACGACACCTGAATCTGCACTTCCCTTTCCAAACTTCCGCACCACGCCAACGGGAGAACTTAGGACCTCAATGAGATTTGACGTACATTAGCTGCGCTACACGGCTAGTCTTTAGTGGCACTGTGAATCTGACGTACATTAGCTGCGCTACACGGCTAGTCTTTAGTGGCATCAGAATTCGAACACAGGACTCTACGAAAACAACACCGGCCATAATCCGCGATCATGACCAATAGGCTATCGCAGCCTCGATATTTTAGAGAAATATTATCACGAATATTTCTCCAAAAAATGTCCAGTTATGTTAAAAATAGATAAGAAAAACTACAACATTGTGTTCAAGATCATAACTCGATTTATTTTCGTTATTTAGACAATATTGTTGATACAAGAATCTTCATAACTTATAGCTTTTTCTTATAATTATCTAAGCCGGCGTACCATCTAACACATCGATCAATAACTCCCGAGTCTAACATTGAAAACAACATTTTTTTTGCAAAATTTTTTTTTATTCATCAACATAACACCTTTTGTTAATCACCTTTTAGGGTGATACAATCGTTCCAACGTTTTTCCAATTTTTTTTTTTTTTTTTTTCCCGCAAGAAATCTTTTTTGTTGCGAGTAAATAGCGATAAACAGCTTTTTGAATCATCGACTCGTTGCTCCATCGAAAGCAATCGCGGCACCCACTTGGAAAAAACCTTTTTCACTTCACTTCAAAAACCTTTTTCCTGGTCCGATCGACTTAAAATTTTGACACGTTTCAAGCAAAGGTTCGTACTCTAGAAAGACCTGGTTACTGGTTTACTACGAGCGCCATCTCTGGGTTAGTCTCGGGAGTTATTGATCGATGTGTTAACTGAGATGCGCATGCGTATCTCCAGAGGTACGTAGAATCTTTTCAATTCATATGTTACTTCGAAAAGAACAAATAAATATACCCAAAGGATAAATTTACGTATAGCATTATCTTGGAGGCCCATTTCATCTACTTTATTCCTTAATGGCAGATGGATAAGTTTTTTGCGAAAAGCTAGTCTCAATAAATTCAACTCATGGTTGTTGTTCCGCATTTGATCAATATCTTTCCCCCTTATTATTAATATTATACTGGATGTAATGATTATTGAGAAATTTAATATTTTTTTGAAAATTTTACTACCCTCTAAAAATTTATTTGGACCTATTTGACGATTTTTTAAAAAGAAATATTTCTGCCATTGCTACATCCCAGACTTATATCTACGAAGGCAATAAATGAATAAGTAAAATAAAATAATTATATAAAAATAAACAAATCTGATTATATTATTATGAAAAAATAATAAAATTTATTGAATAATGTTTAACGATTTGTCGTTATTTTTGGACTATCGGAATCAGTATTGGAGCATTATCAGATACGTTTTTGTACAATTAACAATACAGAGTGGACAGTTGTATAAGAAAGCGTTAGGTTAGTGATTTTCTCTAATTCATTTTCATTATTCTTTACATTTGAAATCTGGATTACACACAATTGCAGTAACATTTTACATTGTAGTACAGGAATGAATTCATTCTTTAAATTTACAAGTGGAAAAATAAGATATAATTATCCGTCATAATACAATGATTCAGAAGATGTTATTTCCTAAATCCTCTAGATTCGTCTAAAAAGTTGAAAACAAGAATAAAAATCATTACTTGTTTTTCGCAAGGAGGAATTTTTCAAATAAATCCATATAGAATAAATTGTCGGAAGTATAGATACAATCATGGTAACGTAAGTTTGTATGTGATATATATTTTGTTCCTTATGAGCCATGCGCGGGGTTTCAGTGTGGTAATCAGCAATATGAACTGAACGCTAATAACAAA
>BMAW01042824.1:0-21954 GCA_019974015.1 Nephila pilipes | reverse complement strand
ATATATATATATATATATATATATATATATATATATATATATATAACTTTTTCATTAATACGAATGTGATGACATTTCTTAAAACACAGTATTCTTTACATTAACTATACATTTATTTAACATCAATAAGTAAGTTCCCATTGTTCGTGTTTGTTCTTATTTCTGTATTCTACGTGTAGACACTCTATCGGACATTATTTTGACAACCTTATAGCCAGCCAGTAAGGGACACCACTATTTTCATTCACCAACAAGTGTCATATATTATACCTCTTTCGTCAGATAAAATATTGTGCGAAGGAATCGACCCATAATCATTTATCTGAATTAACAACTTGTATGTCCACTGCGGCAAGGAAAAAAAATCACACCAATTATCAATTGAAAAGTAAAATCCTACAGAATCGCTGTCATGAAAAATATAACAATAACTGATTCAAATCCTTTCGACAACAAGTGAGATAGAGATAATTATTTTCTCGCCTGATGGTGTTAGATATTACAAGAGGTAATGCAAAATTATATGGAATTCATTTCTTATATACCTTTTCAAATATCTCTTCTAGAGGGTTTGAAATTGTATTAATATTACGCAAAATATAATTAAATAAAATATTTGCAAAAATGAAAAAATATATATATGGTAATTCTAAGAGAAGACTTTAATGACATGAAAATTTAAGTGTTCTTGTTTATGATTTATGTTATTGTAATTTTTGTTACTTTTAATTTCTAGTTTTATTTCTAATTATACTGTAACATAATTTTTTATATTTGTTCGGAATAAATTTATATACGTAAGAAAAAGAAATATATTAATTGTATCCTCAAAATTCTTATTATAAATAAATAAGATAAAATTCCATTGATCTATTCAGTTCTCTGTCCATATAAATGTATATCATTATTGGTTAAACTGCTACTGGTCCTTTTCGTCGTATTCATTTAGAATGTTTATATATTTGAAGACATTTAATATACTTTCCTTTAAGCTCTAAATTAATTAAGGAATGCATCTTTTTCTTATGAGTTCACTTAATTTATATAATATTTCTCGAAAATACTTATAATTATGTTTACTGGATCATCTATGTCTATGAATTTAAATAGATGTTCAAAACTATTAACTGTTGATTGAATATAATTTTTTAAAAATTTTAATTTAATCATTTATTTCTAAATTATTTTTAAAAATTGATTTATCTTCCAAACGTTTTATTGTCTCATTTAAAATTATTTGTAATAATTTACCAACTTTTGTCACAAAATATTTAAATCTATTAGTAAAAGTTCTATGTTTAATTGACATTTTATGAACTTTCAGAATAAATAAAATACGTCAATAATTAAAGCTTTTAATTTGCAAGCCAATTTTTATATAAATTGTGAATCTATTATTAATATCCTATTCATTATTACATTGTTTTCTATAAACTGTTTATATTCCTATAACAGTTAAAATTGCTATATATATACGTGTCGCTTTCACTCCATTATCATCGCACTTTGAATAAACTAATTTAATTTCTGCCTTTCCTTAAGTTATCTACGAAGATCTTAAATCCAAAGTTTTATTTCAGATTCTATATCAAGCTCGAGAACTTCATATGTGTTATTTAACATAAATAAAATTGTGGGCAAACATTATCACCCATTTGTACCATAAATAGAATGAAGAATATTACTTGAAGTATATAATACATTCATTCTTTGCTTTTTGATAGGAAATTGTTTATGCGTCTGTGTAAAGGTTCCAAAGGAGGAATCTTTCAAATGTGAATTTTGAGAAAACTACTTAGACTTAGAGTCGCATTCTAGAGAGACAGATGTGTCTGATTTTATGCTGAGTTGATTTTGTAAAGTCTAAATAGGTTCCTGAGGAATAAGAAAAATTCTTTTGAGGCTAAACATTGCATTTCAATGTGATATGTTTATTTATCAAAGGAATGAAATAGGGAACTCAGCTATTTAATTTCCGTATATAAGATGACTTTAAAGCGCTTGTAACTTTAAATTCAGTTTGCTCCATTCAATACCAAAAAGTGCAATTTATATTACATATTTCTTTTGTGTTATATTTATTTCAATAAATATTCCTGCTCCTTTTTTGTCATGAATGAGGTTGAATAATGATAAACGATAATCCTAAAATTTCTTGAAATTCTTTTAAAATACATTCACAAACACAGAAAATTGAATTTTATCATACAGTAATTTATTTGTGATAATCCACTCTCTTATGAGCATTAAATATAACTTATACTAAAAGCATTATTTAAAATAGTTCTTAAAATGATAACATTTATGAGCAAAATTCACTTTTCATTTTTTACTTTTAAAATTTAAAGCTAATATTTCAACGGAAGTTAATGAAACACATACAAATTATAATTGAAATTAATACGTGGTTTTTACTTAATTGGAACGAATTACATACATTTAATATTTATTGGTTACTATAATATTATATTAGGATATTTTGTAATAAAAATAAAATGATTAATTTATCAGCAGTATACATTCATACATTTTTCAAAACAGGTTACAAATGAAGTGTATTAATTTAAGTACATTAGTATCTGTTTAACGTTGAAACTCATATTCAGTATTTTCTGTTTTATGACCTAAAACTAGTCATAGAGTATTGCTATATTCCATTGCTAAATTCCTTTGTAGATGTCCATCAGAGAATCATTATCCCTTATCATTGCTTATTGCTCCTATATATATAAAAAAATGTTCTGTGAAGCTATAAGAAATGAAGTTTTAATAACCTGTGACGATCTAAGATTTTAAAATAGCTTACTATAATATGATGGGTGCATGAATTTCTGGCACTTAATCCACAAAAAAATATGTATTAAGTGACCATATTTTGAATTTTATCCTTATAATTTGTAGTTTTGTTATTCTCTGAAAATTTTTCTAGAATTATGCGTCTTTTGTTTATCTATAATAGAAAAAAAGTGTCAAATTCGTCATTTTCGTAAATTTTCGAATGTGTAGATAAAAAAAATGACAAGCATCATAATTTACTTAAATTTTCAAATACCTGGGTCTATAACGACTACTCCTTTATTATTTTCACATCCAATATTGATGGAAGCGTACCTAACATAAACGTAGTTTATTCCGACTCGGTTGAAATCTTATACGAATTTTTTTTATCAATACCAGCTTGATGTTTAGTGGTGGGAGCAGTAGATCCACTAATACTACTTGTGGTCGACAGTATATATATTTATCACTTGGAACCATAGATTTTCGAAAAGACCAAATCTGTACATAATAATGTTTTCACTTGATTGTCTTATTCAGTAATATGATTTAAACATTTTGTATAACATTGTTGGATTACAAGACGACATGATGTGACTTTGAAGATAGCGCAAGGGTTTCACTTGAATAATTGAACTTAAAAGCAAGTATCATAGCTTCTGCGCTGTATCATAATATTCTTATTCCCTTGGTGGAAGTAATATATCCACTAGAGCAGGGCCTTTCAAACTTTCAAGGATGGTAAACCATTTTTCAGAAGCCAAAAAATAGTAACCCGATTCATCCTTGGCATATTGAATATTTTCATTGATGAATAGCACGAGTTCATTACTTAAGAGACTTTATGGGTCAAAAATGTTTTTTATCAATAAAAATTATTTGCTATTAAATATAATGTTACAATATTTTCAATAATGTATGTGTAAAAGGGAGCATATGTTTTCCATTATTAATGATGTCAATGAATTCCTGGTCAATTCAAGTTATTTTCTCATACAAGAAGTTCGGCAAACGCAGGTAGTTTTGAAATTTGGTTTTATTTCCAACTATAACTAAAATTGAAATTTATGAAGATATTAAGTGAAGTAATATATTTAAAGCTTTGTTGAAAAAATTAATAGTGGTTGTAGGAAAAATAACCAAGTATTGGAAAGTATGTGTAATTAAATTCTTTATTTGGCAATTTTTCCTCTCTTCCATAAAGTAATAATTAAAGATTTCCTACAAAGAATTTTAAATATTTTGATATCACAGTTATTAGGCTACCAGAAACATTCATTTTAATTTCAATTATAATCGTTTGAAGTACTTTAAATCTCTTATATTTGTGTCCTTCAAAGCAGTCTTTTGATAAATTCTCAAACTGTCAAATGTAATGCAATTGTATCTGTGCCTCGCATGTCTTGTAAGAATAAACTTAATTGATTAAATTTGATGAATTTATCAGTTAAATATGTAAAGCAAAATACAAATTTCTAATACTGCAACCATATTTTTAATTCGTTATTTTCGCTTAAAAACATTATGTCCTCTTCACTGAATTACGCAAATCTTCACTTTCAAAAATTTCACTTTCTCTCTTGATAGCCAACGTATTTCTATAGACTTAAGTTATTTGTGATTGATCCCCATCCCTTCACAGTTTAAATTAAATAAGCACGATTACAACGATCTTAATTTATTAAATTCACTTTTTAATAGCAATGTACAATTTCTTTGTTAAATTTACCTACCATGGATTTTAATACCAATGTTTTCTTATGAAAGTTACAGTGAATCATAATACGTTTGGACTAACTGCAAGCACTTAAGTCACATAACTGTCGCTTTACTACACATAGTTCATTCACTGTTTGTATATATCCTAAAACATTTCATTCAATATAAATCTACGGTTTTTATAATACGTAACAGGAGTCTGTAATATAGTCGAATGATTGGTTCGTAAAACAACATTTCTTCATGGAATGTATTGTTCCATGAATAATATAGGAAATCCAAAAATATATCAAAACTTGTATATCAGTAGATTTCAGTTACCACGAGAAAAATTGTACTTTTGGTCAAACTTTGGACTAGTCTAATTTCTACCTATTGGGACATTTCATTAATACTGCGAGCTACTGGGTATTTTCTCGTTTTTCATTACGATCCTGTCACATAACGGAACTTTCAACTACACACTTTATCGTTAGGATATTTAAAGTATCAACAGTTGTGAAGATTACTAGTTTTCTCAGTTGTATAACTCAGCAGATAAGAAGCGTGCTTAACTTTTTTAATAATTTTGGGAAAATGAGAGAGAAAATGCTTTGTTTTTGATATTTTAACACGTCTAAAATTCTTTTGAAAAATTCGACAGATTGATGTGCTTTGTCTAAATATTCCAACGTAGTTTACTCGGACATATACTTTTCTTGCTATTATTTCAATGAAAATGACGCTCTCAGTTTCGGGATTATCTTAATCTCCATTCAATAAAAGCCCTAATGCTAAAATGTCAGGATCGCTCTTTCTCACCGTTTTTCTTCATTTTGGTCTCTTTGAATTTGAGAGTGAAAGTATCCTTTCGACTGCAGTCTGAATCTTCATTATCAACATTTTAACCGTATTGGAGATGCAATGAGATAGAAGAAGAAAACAAACAATTAACATTTGCAAGCGCACAATTGACAATTTAATGCATATACAAACGATAATAGCAAGCATTAATAGCAAAATGGAGTTTCTCATTAGGCAGGCATGTCTGAGGTACTGCATAGAGCTTGACTAAAGCGAAACCACAGATTAGAGTATCAGGTGACAGGACAGAGGTATCGCAAGCAAAGTATCAATTACTTATATGCAAAATCTGTACGTTTTAAAAACATTTAGTTTGTTTCTTCATATAGTGTCTTTCGAAACGTGTCATTTGCTTGCATTTCGCGCTATTTTCTGTCGTATTGCTACCACGTGGTTTGATGAAGATTTCAAAGCCAACTACATTATTTTTTAAATTGGGAATATACTCTACGAATCATCGAAAATGCAACTCCAAAAGGAATTAGCAAGAAAGAGATAAAACTTCGTACACACAGAGAAAGAGAGCAGCGATTAACAGATTTTTATTTTGAAATGCTATGCAAAATACAGAGCAAGAACAGCGTCGGCCCAGTAGGTTCTATGACCGCAGTGGACGCCAAAACTTAAAGCAATACGTCCGGGTACAGAATCAAAGAGATAACGTATAATGTCTTGAGAAGTGACTCTCCATTCACTGCCAACCGTTTGCAACACATTTATTCTAAACATAGTAATAGAATGGTCTACAAATGGCACTCAATGTGCTCAACATCCCCAATATGCTCAATTGGTAAGAATTTTGTTTGCGGTTACCAAACGATGATCTGTACATCTCTCAGAGCCCTTTGGCTCTTTGAAGTAGTGTGCGAACGGATGCTATCATGTTGATAAAGGACATTGGACGCCGCCGAAAGTTTGGGGAGGGTCATTTGCCTCACCACATCATCCATGTATCTTTAGGCCGTTATAGTGCCCTGAATACAAACTAGAGGTGACCTAGAATTGAAAGCAATTGTGCTCTAAACCCTGGTCACGTGGTGGGTCGTTTTACATTTGCTGCTGGTTTGAACCTATCTCCAAGTAGACACCCCACTCGTTCGCGGTAACTATCATTGGGGAAACAGAAGCGAGACTTTACGAGAACAGGACTTTGAGTCATTCCGTTGTCCACATCGCTCAATCCCAGCATCATTTTAGACGTTGGCGTCAATGCTGTGGAGTCAATGGAAAAGGTCTTAAAATCTTCTTAGGGACGTCATGAATGCAGATCACAAACAACCAATCGACGGGAATGGTTCTCTTCTATAAAGGAGCATTCATGGTGTTTTGAACATACTGTGGAATGGAGGTAGACACGCATGCTGGCGTCACTCTGGCTGCACCAGTAACCGTAACACTTGCCACAATTCCTTATTTCAACCATATTCGCCACAACCGGTGCATTATGGATGCGCCCAGTTGTGTGTCAGCTGAGATTTGCCTCGTGGACTAACCTGCTCTTCTTAATATGATGACCATGCTCCTCTTAAGATCATCCGTCTACTCGAACTGCCTCCTTTGAAGACGGCCTGACACTTTTCACTATTACACGAGTCCTCAGTGATCAGAACGTATTTTCTACGATGAATTCCCTACCAGAAATAATGGCACGAAAATTGAATGTTCTGCAAGTTCCTTCCCTTATATCTTCTTCAACGTATGGTGGAGAACTGCTCTTTTCACATCGTTCTCAAAACTGTTTGACGCGCTTCTACCCTGAAGCTTGTATACCTTTCTGGCTTCTTCTTGGTGTTGCATTTTCAGTGTCGCGTAGGGTTTATCCAATATCCATCTATGCGTGTGCAACAAAGAAATTCTTTGACTTTGTTGAAAGGCTCATTATTCATTACATTCAAGGTTGAAGGTAAAAATATTAAAAAATATTCATTTATTTTTAAATTACAGCATGTTGCTTAATATCATTTCAGTTTCATTCAAAAACATATTAGTTTCATTAACCAAAATTTCTTTTTGTAAATTTCTCTAGATACTAAAGATGCAGTTTCTAATATTTCTGTAAGTAATAAATATGTATCAAAAACAAGCAAAAAAAAAATTCTGTTTTACTAACCAGTTCTGATAACTATTTGTCTGTTAAGGGTTTTTTCAATTAAGATTGCCTTCATATATTTAGATGTGATTTCAAATTCAATTTATAAGAATATATTTATGACAACAATTGAATCTTTCCGCTCTCTCTACGAAATTCAATGTACAATTACCTTTAATTAATTTTTTAATTAATTGAAATTTTAAGGAAGGATATCTAATTTTATTGAGACTACTCAGACACATAAGCTGAGAGACATAACTATATTCTTAACTTTATTAGGTTATTTAACATGTTATTGTTTTACTGAATGGCAGATAATTAGTTATGTCATTCACATCAGCATTTTTAAATATTCTACACACACACACACATATATATATATATATATATATATATATATAGTTCAAAGTTTTGGAACAAAACTAAAAAAATATATGCGTGATTCTTCTAAGTAGTACTATTTCTAATTAAAATCAAGAAAGGTGTATTCCTAGATATTTAATACAAAACAAATCACATTAGATCTATATATACATAAAAGATATACTTATCTAAGTTAATAAATTCAAATTAAACAATATCTTAACATTATTTTCAAATTAAACAGATAATTTTCAAAGCATTTCTATTGCTACAATAACATCAAAATACATGAATTTTCTAGCAGTTGAAAGATAAAAATATATGTATGTTATATTATCTTAAGCGATATCATCAAGCAGCTATGTAATATTTATTTAAATGATGTGCCTGTATTTAATTTTCATTTATTTAAATTAAATATCTAATTTACCTGCTTTCGCATAATTATGTATACATTTCGAAATGAACTTAATTGTTTAACCATCACATTATAAAACTTTTTCATGTGATGAAAGTATACGAAATAGCCACACATAGTTATCTTTATTTCTCAAATTTTAATTTATTTCGTGAATTCAACCTCAAATACTGGTCAAAATATTTTTGAATCAATAAATTTTTTAATGTAATGAACTTTTTTATTAGCAAAAGTTCGTTTTTTTAATGATCTTGTGTTTTGGTGCGAAATTGCTTTGGTTGAAATTACTTTTATTGTAGTGTTTTGTTTTAGAATGGAAACAAATGAAAGGTTGAACTTTTAATTATGTTATCTATAATAGAAAATCATTTTTCTTATGTAAAAGAGCACATCCCATTGATATTTTAAGAAAAAATGCATTAAATTGAATTCTTAAATATTTTAAAACAAAATCATCCAATTTATTTTAGTACTTTTAATAGAAATATCGTACTTTAAATTTATTTTTTGAAAAGTTACCATATTCATATAATGATTTAAGAAGAGATACAATATACTTTTCAAAAAAAGTATTCACAAAAAAATAAAAATCTTGTAACATATATAATTTTCATTAAAGAAGAGGGAGATATTATACGAGTAATACATCAAAGTGTCATTATTAGTCTAGACATTTAAAATTCGTCCTATATATACAAAGAGAGTAAAATCATTGCTTAAAGAGTATATTAGTCCATGAAAATTGGTTATATTTTTCTATCTTTATCGTATAAGCTAATTATTTATCACTATTAAAAAATAAATATTTTCTTAAAATACGGTTGGTATGTAAAAATGTTCTGGTTCTATATAATAATTTTGAATGTTAAAAATTATTTCAAACTACTATTTTTCAATTAAAAAAAAAGCCTGTAATACACGTTGTATTCCCAGTTTTACTTCATGCTCAAATATTTAAATTTTAAGAATTATTCATCTCTGAATTTATTTTACTAGGATGAAAGCAAAAAAATTATTTAATAAAAATATATCTTCACTTCGATACACCTATTACTATCATCCCTCATTGACAGAATATGGACAATAATTAAGATTTACATTGACAGCGTCTTAGAAGAAAATTTCGTATAGTCTCTCAATCTTTTTTTTTATTTATTTATAGAAGATTAAGTCATCAAAGCGTCCGAGAGCTTCTATGGACTGTAATACTACGGAGCTAGATAAAATTTCATTCACTTCATAAATATTCTTCAAAATAAATTTATGTGAAAAATAATGATTAGATGATAGTTGCTCTTCCTGAAATAAGGCACAATTCCTAATTAAAAATTGTAAATAAGTATTCTAGAGAATATATATATCTGTATTATATATATATATATATATATATACTGAAAATTTATGAAAGAATAGTTTAAAATATTTAAAAAGACAAAAATCCAGAAAGAAATGGAACAATGAAAGAAAAATAAATGAAAATATGGAACCCAGCAAGTCAAAAAGCAATATCGGGCTGAGGACCGATTAAGCGGGGTTAAACTAGTTTAATGCTACCAACCTTCCCCCTTTGCGGTTTGGTAGGCTGAATTAGGAGATCCAAATTGCAAAAGAGTTCATGATTAAAAGATGCAAACAAATTCAGCGATAAAATCTACAAAAATAAAATCTATAATTCCTGGTAGGCTGAATTGGGAAATCAAAATTACAAAAGAGTTCAATGATTAAAAAATGCAAGAAATTTCAACGATAAAATTTACAAAAAGAAAACCTATCATTCTAAAATTATCAACAAATCAAAATATAAAAATTACTTACAAAATTCAAAGAAATGAAGATTCAAATATGTGAGTAGTAAGATAGAATTTTCTTTAAGCTTCAAGATGTATATCACATACTCAAAATGAAAAAAATATAACACATCATCACCATATAAATTGAAAAAAAGATTTAAATCATTGTTTGATTGGTAATAAAATGTAAAAGGATGCAAACAATTGGTTGGTAATAAGTTGTGTTGTAAAGGATTATAACGGTCCAGAGAGTGAGTAAAAATGTAAGCTGTGTAAATGTAAATAAATAAATTCTTCACGGCTAGACCACTAACAAGCCGACTTTGTGGACCTATTGTTGTGTGGTGGATTTGAAATTGGATCACTATTCGCAAAGATGTTTAATATATTTGTGATGTATAAAAGTATTTAAGAAATTTAATGGATAATCATGATCCAAACAGTTGTTGAAGAATTTTTTAATGTTATTAAATTTGTCTATTTAATGTGTAGTTAATTTGTTATTACGTAATAAAAAGCCCAATAAAATATTCTTATAAATGGATCTGTGTAGATTACTGTTCCAAAAAGGTATTTTAATTACATGGAATTTGAATATAAGCACTGTAAAAATTTACTGTTTCTTGCTATTAATGTAAAATAGCGTATTGATCATTGCGTTTCGTTAAACATTTTGAAATCTTACTTTTATAAATTTTGTGATTGAACATAATTCATATCGTAATTCAGTTCAATAAATTTAGTATTATTTATAAGTAATATCAATATTTGACAATATAATTTCAGTTATTGGGTTCAAATTAATGATAATATAATGGGAGTAAACTATTGTATGATACATGTGTAAAATTTTAAAATAATTTACGGTCGGAAATTTATTGAGTTCGATATTTTTTTCTTCTTTTATATTACCTCAATAAATTTTAACTGACTTAAGATATGTAAAGCGTATTAAATATTTCTACTGTAGTTTTCTCTACGCTTTTACTTTATTGATTTTACTCAAACCTTAAATTTTATTACTCAGTATTTTCAGAACATCGTAATAAACCAATCTACTGAAACGCTCCTGGTAACTAAGGCAGACATAAAACCATGTTGAAGAGTGTTTACGCTTTCAGTTTACGATGTGCAACATGTCTGGTTTCAACAGCAGAAATAACACGGCTATGGAAAAGAAAAATTTAAAACACGTATTGAATAATTCTAATCGTCCTCTTTCATTTATTGTGATTTTGAAAGATATAAAAATTTTAATTTCTCGATGTACATGAATGCCTCAGGAAGATATTAAATTGTTGTTTATAAAGTCTTCCTCTTATAACTTGGCTTTGAGATATTAAAATAGAGACTAGAAAATAAATAACCGGTATTAGTTCAATAATACCGGATTTGAATTTAAATAAGGAGCTTTTCATTTTTCGCTTTAATTTATCGCATGAATTTAAACATTTTATTTCCTTTAACTTTTTTAATTCGAAGAGAATTTAAATTTCATATAATTTAAATGATGCAAATAGGAAGGAGTAAATAAGTTTGTACAATTTAAAGATATTTATACAAATGAGTGTTTCATTACAGGTTAGATTTAGAGGCCTTTCCTAACATATTTAATTCGACACCACTACTTAATTAGTGTTCCAAGTAGTAGTCAAAATATTCAAAGAGTATAATTTTAAGTTTTAAGTTGTATGTATTTTAAACTTTAATGTCTTAAGAATAATTCTTAATGATAAAACCTTTTAAGTTACTAATACAACTGAAACCAAATTGCAATATTTTTTAATCAGTTTAAATTGAAATACGTTAATTTTAAAAATTTGTTAGATTTAAGATCTATTTTACAATAACTAAATTATTATCTATATTCTATAAATAATCATTTAGATTCAAGCAGATTCAGTTAGAAATAATGTAAATTAATTATGCTTCAAAATCAAATGGAAATAAAAAGTGTGAGAATAACCTTCAAATAGAGATTATATTGAGACATATCTATGTTCTTAATAATGCAAAATCAATAAATGTTATACCTCATTTAATATTAATTAATTGAAAATGTAATGACTGTAAAACAAGGTAAATTTTATATTTTTACTTTATATAAATTAAATGAAGCTATGTAGCGTAACTAGCTTCAAAAATTTCTCTTTTTTAATATTGCTCTAAATTGTATTTAATTTAATTGTTATTCTCTTGTTGAACACGAAATAAATAAATCTAATTTTCTATATTATATTCTGCTCCCACTTACAAATATTGTGCAAATATAGTACCAAATGCTTCATAATATTTTTCTTAAAGTTTAATATTTAGGTTACTTATTGTTTTATTAACTTGATTTTATCTAAAATGATTTATTTTTTTCAAATATTTAAATAAATTGTTATAGGTAATAAATAGAATAGAAAAAATATACGAATATAATTTGAATCATATTATCATAATAACTATTTAAGTCTTCTCCTTCAAAACTGAATAATTAATTTGTTTCTTCGTTGCGTGAAACATATTTACTTAGCGAGCCTGTAGGAATAGTATCTATTGAGCAATGTAATGCAAATTACAGGAATCAGATTTTAATTTTTAATAATTCTACCTCACATATATTAACAATATATACTAAATCTATGTTCCATTGATCAGAGAGTAAATGAAAAATTTACATTTATTATTCAAACATTTTACATATATTTATATCAGGTGTTTTTCATGCAAATATAAAGATAAATGTATTATTTTTTAGCCTATATGGTTTAATTATTTTCAATAATTCTCTTCAACTGATTCAAGTATTTTTACTTGCAACAGAAACAATCTTACAAAGCATACATATGAGTAAGACATTAAATATATTTATAAGAACTGATTGTACAGAAACACAAGAAGAGAGCTTTAAATATACTTTTAAACCATTATTGGTAATTATTAATTAACATGTTAATTACAATATTAAGCAGTGAAATACATTGAGTTACTAGTTCGTATACTATCAAATGTCTTTGAAGATATTAACAATATTATCATTAGAAATATATATAAAATTATAAACTTAAAATTATTGATTATGAGTGATTATATATTTCAGTTATAATGTTGAATTCATAGGTTATACAATAGCAAAATACGGAATGTCAAATTCTAAATTTTATTGGAATACTATCAAATAAGTTGCATTTTTATTTCTTTAATCTTTAATAAAATGGTTACAGTATCATACAAAATTTATTTACCTTATGCATTGTCTCTTCAATAATCATTAGTTATCTGCTGATAAGACTTTCAGTAGAGAAAAGGTAAATATCTAAGTAAATTAGAATCTTGTTTCCTTTTTTAATTTCTCCTATTATCTACAATGTAAAAAAAAAATTAAGAAAAAAAATATTTCATTTTTCGAACAGTCATACGATCGGAAACCTCTTCGTGTTTGGAAAGAATAGTCTATCTTTAAAAACCGTAAATTTCATTCAATCTGCATTAAAATTTAATGTTAGAAGATAAACCATCGAATGATTTGCATACCACGTAGTGGGAATCCTTTATTACGTTTCTTCTGAATAGAGATAAGTTGGAAACACTATTATTTGTGATTTATTCTCTTCAATTGCATAATGAAATTCAGTATAATTATGTGCATATCTTTAATGCTTCACTACCTTGTGAATATTTTTATGCAATCTAAATAATTGATTAAGCCAATATATTTTTCATTCTCGTAACTTTATGTTAAATTTAGATACTCTTATCTTAAATCGAATAATAAATGTAAATCGTATAAGCAACATATGCTTAAATTATATACATGGAAACTAACACATATCTCAAAATTATATCATTCATTATAGGATACAAAAGTTGTAATGCAGTCAAAACATAAATAATATTTTTCTTATTAAATTATATGGACATGACTGATTCTAAACTTCTCGTTTTAAAATAAATGATACTGTATTTTTTATGATACTTATATTGCTGATACTTAATACATATAATACTCATTCCTATATCACTTGCATAATAATAAACAGTTAGTCCATTGTAATAAATATCTTCAGAAATTTATGAGAAATTTAGCATCATTTATTGATTCAAAGGATCTAAATGTTAAAATAAAAACACTATCATGATTAAATTCAATGTATTTTACTTGCGCAATTAAATTTCTTGGAGTTTTCTTTGATAATTTGTATTTAATTTAGATTTATAAAAAGTAATATAAATAAATTTCAGAAAAATAATAATTTTGCAAATATTAGTTAAACCTATAAAATTTAAACTATTAAATTCTTAAATTTTCTTAATGTCTGTAAATACAAATAAAGTTTTGAAATAAGCCTAGTTTGAATAAATTTTCAATAATTCCTTGGTATTTAAAATATACAATTTGAAGAATTACTATTCATTTTGTCTTAATTTTAATGGCTGGATAATTCATCGAAATACATTTTGGAAAGTTGTCGATAGAAATAGATTGTATTGCATTCTCCTTAGGTATTTAAACTATATGAAATCGACAGTTAACTAAACCTACTTTTGAAGATTAAGACAGGTGTGAAGCAGTTACTGTCATGAAAAATTTAATCTGTATTAGACCGGTTGCCGAAAGGTCAAGTTCATGGACTGGTGACAGTGTTGTTTTCATCGAATTGTAGGTTCAAGCCCTGCGGTGACTTTAAAATCCACCAAATAGAGGGGATGATGCACGTTAATTCTGGACGAGGCACCAAGTCCTCCAAATGGTGTTGTACATTAGTTTAGAAAGGGACGCACAACCTCACTTTCATCCTCGTCATTTGATCATGGATAAATATTTCTAGGTCGCTTATCAATAGCCTACGTGATGCATCTCATTACATCTTTAATAAGCAATCACATTCAGAGTAATATTTTTTTGATAAATATGTAGCTATATAAAACAAAAATATTGCAGTTTTTGCTATCTTTAATGCGGTGTATTTCAATATTTAGTTGAAAGCTACGCGTATGTTACATGAATGAACGAAAAATGAACCTTACATCATTTTCCTAAAACCAATAGTTTATATAGATTTACTTGAAGACTTATGAAGCTATTGGTTTGAAAAATTCATTTTCTAATTTTCCCTAAATAAGCATCGAAAACAATTTTTTGAATACATGTATATATACACTGCTAGCCACACAAATACGACCAGAGGACAGAGATATCACGAAATTTATTTGGCAGATAGCATGTTGTACAAAGATCCAAACAATTAAAATTACAACCTCTTGTAAGTGTGGATGATGATAAAATCAGTAAGTTAGTGTAGCCATTTGTTATTATAACCATTACCACACTCCTCAGCATTAGAATCAAAGGGCTTTGGATGTATTCTTGGGAACAGTCCATGCGGGCTTCCACATATGTGCCAAAATTGATCTGAGTGGTGTATCCCGGGCCTGACGTTGTGCAAGCATGGACCACGCCGATTTGCGATGGAATCGGGAACAAAGCAGGCCAAGGAAGCAATTCAATCTAGTGGGTAAAGAAAGAACTCTTGAACACATTGCAGTACCACGTGGGGCAGTTTATCTTGTTTGAATATGGTTAATGGCCTTTGAACGTATAGAATTTTTACGGGCTACAACACCTCAGAGATGTAGCGCTAGCTGTTCAATATCATTCATGCATACTAGAAGGGTGCGAGTGAGAGTACAATGCCACGAAACCATGACACCAGGTTGCAGGGCCAGTGCGGAATGCATACGCAGTTCAGCAGCCTGCACCAGTGCCTGAAACTCAGATCCACGAACATCTCATTGATGTTGAAGGCAGAAGCGGGATTCGTCAGTAAACGCAATGTCAGTTTCCCATTCCATTGTCCATGTCCGCCGTTCATTTACACCATTGGCGCAAATGCTTTGTGGTTTCAGGTCAGGATAAGCGACAACCGGACGCCTGACATTCAACTCTGCAACCGTGGCGTCGATTGGTACGAGACGCGAATGATACGTAACCGGAACCGAATCACTGTTGTGCTATGGTTCGTGATGTGTCTGCAGTCATCACTGCCATACGCACAATCTGCCTATCATGCTGGCAGTGAAATTGCAACGAAGAAGTGCGATTGGTCGATTGGTCCCTCTAGATCAACCGTCTACAGATGCTCATCTGATTCTTGGTTTCAACTCAACACGTTGACCGATTTCTCTGAATAATAATATACCAATCCCTGTGGGCTACTAACCTTCAGTTAGATGAAACTTGGTGAAATGACGCTCGATGTTCACAGACTTTATGTAAAACAGCTTACAAAACTCACGAAAAGTAATTGCCAGACTGATCGCCAATCTGTACTCCCCGCCATAGCTCTTGTGGGTGGCGCTACGGTCGCCCGTGTTTGTGTCTGAGCTGCAATGCTAATGATTTGCATAAGCTCATCGTCCCTTAAACACAATAAATATAAATTCCATAGTTCCTTCAGGGGTTGCATTTCTTGTAGTAACAGTATATATATACTCTCTATATACTCTCTAATTTCTGTGTTTATAAAACATATTCATATATGGGTACATGGCTTGTTATAAAGATATCTAGGGGCTTTTTGGATTCAATAACAAAGTGGATATTTAGAAGATGACATTTGATTAAACCATATATTATTGTACAGTATTTACTAAGTTAAAATAGAACTCTTCATTATACGTATTAAAGAGCTATCAGATCGCACGTGTTTTTCTATTAGTTGCACTCTTCCATCTAGCTTGCGTTTGCAGTACTTGCGCTTTTAAACAAAAGAACAACTGGCAGAATCTAGAGTTGGAAGGCGTCCCAAAATGTAAAATTCCTACATACATACATACATATGCCCTCTTATATATATAGAGGATGGAGACTTATTGTGTATAAATAGGCCTGATCATATAAACATTTACCAAATAAGTACAGAAAACACTAAAGCGAACTACCTTCGCATATTTGTATTGTAAATATTACTTACGCTATGCTTAATTCACTATATTTAAATTTCTGCATAGAAATCACTGTAGATACGAATAAATAGCTTCACATTAAACTGAAAGGGATCATCATTGTTGTTCTTGAACAATATATAAATTCACATATACACACACATTCATACATACACACATATATGTGTGTGTCTATCTATCTATCTATCTATCCATCTATCTATCTATCTATCTATCTATCTATCTGTCTATCTATCTATCTATCTATCTATCTATCTATCCTCTATCCTCCATCTATCCTATCTATCTATCTATCTATCTATCTATCTATCCTCTATCTATCTATCTATCTATCTATCATCTATCTATCTATCTATATGTATGTATGTATGTGTTTATCTCTCTCTCTGTCTGTATATATATATATATATATTTATTTATATGTAATATTTTTATGTATATATTATGGCTTTTACATAAATAAGAATCTTATTTTATTATAAAAGCTTTAAGTGAGAAAATAAAAAATTATATTATATTAACTTAAATTAATTTAAAATATTTCCAATAACATTCTTTGTGGATTTTGTGATAAATTCACATTAAATAATATTATTACTAATGCGTAAAATTCAATTGTGACTGCTAATAAACTTTTTGAACTGATTTTATTGGATTTCTTTTATAAATTACTTAAAGATTTTTATATGCTTTAAATTTATTTTTAATTTTGTAAAGATAATGACCTAGGAAATCAAAATCTATATTTTTTTTGTAATTTCAAACAAATTATTGTGATGGCTATTTTAATTTTGATAAAAGAAAAATATAACAAATTCTGTTTTAAAATCTTAAGAACTAAATAACAGATTTTGATTAACGTTCTTTATTTCTACATTATTGTTTTTTATTATTATGATTAAAAATTCCCCTTTAATTTTTATTCATTTTTATAAATAATTTATGGTTAGAAATGTTTATGATTAAAATGTGAAATTTAGTTCTATACATAAAGTAGACAATGTATTTCTTTCAAAAATGGAAAAACAAAGATATGAAATCAGAGTTATGTTATTCTATATTTATTTTTCAAATCTGATTGCTCCTTAAATTACAATCAGGTGCATTTATTCATAAAATTGTCTGGGTTTAAAATGTGATGATAAAAATTTAAGACATGTTTTTATATGACATTTTCTTTCTTTAATATGCCTTAAACAAAGAAGGAAATATTATTATTTAGCGACCTTTAAAACAATATATACTATGTAATGAATCTCTAGAGAAAAGATAATTTTTCATTTCAGTTAATACTAGAAAAAAATTGAATGCCTACCATATTTTTACCTCATTATAATGTATAAGAAGAGTTGTGACTAACTCAAGCAAATAAATATTTTATATCCAACATGCTTGTATTTATGAAAATTTACATTTTTATTAATTAGCATAGTTGTTTATAATATGATGGTGGTTTAAAAGCAGGTTGAACTTAAATACGCTTAAATAATACATTTTTATGGTCTTTTCTTAAATATATTTATTAGTTTATTTAAAACAAATCAGTACTCTTTAGACATTTTTTTTCATTAATAAATTGTATTTCCTTTATACCTGATGTATTAATATTAATTAGTGTTACAAATTTGTTTTTTATTCCAAATGTGTTTTGCTCTTGGCATCTCATATTCTTTTTTTACGTAAAATATTCCAATTTAATTTCTTTTGCCTTCATTTTCTCTTACTTCTATTAATTTTTAAATTTTTGTTTTCATTTGAAAAGTTTTATTTTTCTGAGCTTCTATTTAGATACGTAATAGATTAAAAACTATTCTAGTAACTTTTATATACATTTTGTTTCCCAATATTTACAAACATGTATAACAGATAAGTTTTTTCTCGCTTAAATAAAGTATGTTCGATAAGTTATTTGAAAACGTGAAAACTAATTCAATCCAAGGCATTTAAAATTTACTGTCTCATTTTAAACTATTGAGTAGAGAAGAATATTTACGTAGAAAAAATAATATTAAAAAATGCTGCTATATCCTTTTCAAGAATTGTGTGGGGAAAAATAATTACGTAGAAAAGTAATATTATTTCATTTACTAATAATCATTAATTAACGAATTTGGAAATGAAGTAGAAGTCCTGTAAATTAATAGGAGATAGTAATTTATTTATTTGGGTTAAAATTATTTTATATTTAACAAACTTACAAAATACATATAGATCAATCTAGTATAAAAGAATAAACATACAATTCTCAAATTACATTTCAAGTTAATCTCTGTTACACTGCTGCATTTTCTATTTTTTATTTTATGTTAAATATAATTTGACTAATTTGACTAAAGAAAAAAGAAAGCAGCCTGTAAGAGTGATAATATTTTTTTTTTTTATAAAAAAGCACATCCTTTTTCATATAATTAATGGTTAAATGTATTTTAAAAACGATTTTTAAATTACACTGACACTTTTTATTGGTCTAATTAATTATTTTATCGGTACTGTTTTGGCCTTCAATAGCTTTTAGTTCCCCAACAATTTTGAAATAAAACTACCATTTAAGAGTGATTTTAAATATAAACATGTAAATGAAATACAACATTCTGAAATAATTTTTCTACAATTTGAGAGAAACCAAAGTATAAAAAATTAAGTAAATACAAGAATTAAGCTCGTTTTAGTTTAAAATGTAACTATCACTTCTCATAAGGAATTAAATGAATAGAAGAATGTAGTCATGTTTTCATTGAATCCGATTACAAATTAATTGAAAAGAACCGGATGTACTATTTCAAGAAAAGATAATCGGTACTCATCTTCTTCCCCTTAAACGTCAACTCTTAACCTAGAGCAAACTACAAAAATGTGTCCCTACTTCTCAGTACATACTATCGAATTTTCTACAGGAAAGTTAAAATTTCAGTATATGAATAAATAATTCAATGATATAAAAAGTAAAGTCTTGAGTTTATTTATCAACAAAATTCGACTGTTACAAAACATTAAGTTCAGCATCTAACTTCTAGCAAAAAACTTACAGTTAAGGTAAGAAAAAAATTATCATAAGCCATATTTATTTTCTTACTGTTAAAATATTATATTTCCTATATAAAGTTTAGACTTTGGATATACCTCCTTACAAATGTCTTTTTGTACCTTTAAATATGAACACCAATAAATACAAATAGATTATGTGAATTCAAAAACTTTATTGATGATATAAATTTACTCTTTGTACAGAGCTATAGCATTTAAATTCTGAATAATATTTTTAACTAATAATAGAATTTTTGGTAGAACCACCTATTTTGTTTCCTCATAAAAATGACCAAGTCATAAATCATAATACCGAAAACATTAGCACCTAAATAATTATTGCACACAAGCAATAGACATGCGATAAAGTACTATTTCAATTAATGCGTTCCTGCGTACCAGTTCATATTTGATAATAGATCACATTATGTATCCATATCCTGTTATTTTACAAATATATTCAGTTAGTCTTTTAAAATTATGACATATAACACTACTCTATTAATTTTCTTTCAATACCTTACTAATTGTAGATTAATTCCTACTAACTTATAATTTTATATTATCTTTTAATTGTCTAATAGGCTTGAATTACATTAATGATCTTATTAATTTTGAATTATACGTTTTATACTATCCTCTTACTTTGGAGATTATATTACAATTATCAGTTATGTTTAAGACCATATCCTTACATTATATTTATTTTTGAAAAATATTCCGCTGCCCTAATATTTTTCGAAATCATTTTTCAAGACCGTTTTCCCTTTTTCTTCATGAAATATATTCTAAATAATTTAGTTATAAATTGTGTTTAATGCTATTCCTATTTCTGGAATGCATTTCGTTATAATATCACTTAAAGCTTTAGGTTAAGGGGAAGAAAAATTTAAAAATTTTTTTTTACATTTATCACACTTAAGAATCGATAAAATTTTAAAAGATTATTTCTTGCGCTTTTTCTGTGTAACATTCGACTATATTTTTAAAATTTTTATAACTACTATTTTGGAATTTAAAAGTAATGTGAGAGATTATAGCTGTTATTCGGATATATATTGAAATTACATAATGATGTTTTGCATAGGGTGTCAAATTCAGTATTTGAAAAATGCATTACTTTTGTTTTTTATGAAATAATTTTGGTAAAAAAAAGCCTTAAAAAATTTAACACTATAATTTCTTACCTATAAAATCAGTACTTGAGTTTAATTTCAATTTGTTAAGTGATAACGGAACACTTGTGGGGACTTGAGTAACAATAACGGGGTATGTATTTTTTAAATTTTTGATTCATATTACAAATTGAATAAAAATGATTCTGTTTTTTTTTTAAATTGCAATCATTCAAATTGTACAAGTGTGATTAAAAGGTGATCCATAAATTGATACAATCATTATAATGCATTAATTTACAATTAATTTAATAGTTTTTACTTGCAAAAGGAAAAACTAATTAAATGTTTATTTTTAAATATATATGTATATAGATAGATTTAAAGTCATATAATTGAATCATTTTTAGGTTTATTAGTAATGCTTCATGATGCATTAACATGCAAGTTCGTACACTTATTAAGTAATCCGCCATCGGAATTTTGCATAATTTTTTAAAAAAATAAAGTTTTCAACATACAGTCCAATTTTCTGATATAAAAGTAAAACAGAAATTCCTCTAAAAGTGTTTAATCTTTCTTTATCTTTATGAAATAGTAAATATTAGAAAAATCATTTCACGAAAGCAATTATAAACCACACTTATTTAAGTCTCTTATAGAATATGGAAGCGTTTTTTTTTCCATTTCTTTGAATCGAAAAAATATAAAGTGATATATATATATATATGTGTGTGTGTGTTATGTTGCCCAAAATTTGTTTAAATTTCTGTCTAACATTTTGTGCCACCTCCTGGTAACGAACATTCGCATGTAAAATGGTTGAAAACAGTATATGTTGTGATTACTGAGCACATG
>BMAW01042815.1:0-11205 GCA_019974015.1 Nephila pilipes | reverse complement strand
ATCTTCTATAATACGTAACTGAACAAATTGAAGTTGGCTTTTAACAAATGAATAATAACGGTATGTTATTCATATCATTGATAAAAAAAAAATAAGTAGCTGTCAAAATATTTATTGCGATGTACGCATTAACTGTAACCTAATGTAAACATTATGCAAAAGTTTTGTTTTTGTATTTTGGCAATTTTTAGTTTTTGGTTTCTAGGAAATAAACGTTTTTGTTTTTTTAAAATGGCTGGATATTTTATCGTTTTCAGAATACAGAATTATTTTTAATGATATGATTTTTTAAGAGCTATTCTGTCTATTCAAATGCAGTTTTAGATATGCTGCTAGCGTAATAGAGTTATCCCTTTGCAAAAAGGATAACGTAATATGGGTGACTTTTTGCTAAAAAATTTTATTATACTTTATCTTTTTGTAAGTATTTTTTGTTGAATTTTTAAATAATTTGATTTTAAAAATAATTAATTATATTTTTTAACTTGAAAAGTATTTCATTGTAGGTTAATACAAATTGATTTTTCTTATTTACTTTTCAATTATAGTTTTTAATAATGGATGTTGAATATATTTGGATAGATAGAATACCTACTCCTTTCAAAGTTTTTAAAATTCTTGGCGACGGAGCAAGTTTATTTTCGTCTTTGTCTTTGCTGGTGTTCGGTGACATATCGATGGCGTATAAAATGAGAAATATTATCGTTTCTCACATGTTTAACAACTGGTATCGGTTTAAATGCTACACTCAAATGCTACCTGGCGCTCCTTATAATACTAACGATTTATATTTTACCGAAAGGTGTAAACCAAACACGTATCGATCTATTTAGGAAATTATGGCGGTGGCAGAGCTATTTCCCTATCAGTTCGAAGTGTATCAAGGCGTCTGCCTTATATTGGGTTGGCAACTAAGTAATTGCGGATTTTTTTTAGAAAATCAAAGACAATTTTTTCATGGAACTAAATAACTTTATTCTGTAATGTATTGCCCATTTTGATCAATGACCTTTTGCCATCTTTCAGGCAGCATCATAATCCCACGTTCATAAAACTTCTGGTTTTTATTAGCAAAAAACTGAATCAGGTACGATTTGACATCATCATCATTATTGAAATTTTTACCATTCAAGGAGTTTTGTAAAAATTGGAACAAAAAGTAATCAGATGGTGCAAGATCAGGACTATATGTTGGATGTGGCAAATCATCCCAACCAAGCTCCAATAATTTTTGCCGAGTGACCAAAGATGTATGTGGCCTTGCATTGTCATGATGGAATACAACACCTTTTCGATTTGTCGATTCGGGCCGCTTTTTTTCAACTGCATCGTTTAATTTCGTTAGTTGTTCAATGTAGACATCAGAATTGATCGTTCGGTTGGGTGGTAAGAGTTCAAAGTAGACAATTCCTTTGTAATCCTACCAAACTGATAACAAAACCTTATTTTTATGAATATCAGCTTTTGATGTTGTTTGAGTGTGTTCACCTGGCCTGCTCCACGATCTTTTCCGCTTGATATTGTTGTAAACAACCCATTTTTCATCGCCAGTTATCAGTCGTTTTAAAAATGGATAATTTTCATTACGTTTCTTTAGCAAATCGCAGCTGTTAATGCGTTGCCTTAAATGCGTTTCTTTCAGTTCGTGAGGAACCCATATATCGAGTTATTGAACATAGCCAAGTTGTTTTAAGTGCTTTTCAATGCATGTATGTGATGCATGAAGCTTCTCTGCAATCTCACGTGTTGTACTGTGACGATCCGAATCGATTATTGCTTTGATTTGGGCGTCATCAACTTCAACTGGATGACCAGAGCGTTTTTCATCTTTGAGTGAAAAATCACCAGAACGAAATTTGGCAAACCAATTTTGACACTGCCGTTCTTTTAAGGCTTCGTCACCATAAACATCACAAAACTTTGTATGAGCTTGCGATGTGTTTTTCCCTTTGCGGAAATAAAAAAGCAAAATATGACGAAAATGTTCCTTTTGATTTTGCATTCTTCAACGAAGGCTAAGCGAAAACTACGCAACCGATCAAAAACCTTTTTTTACTGATTGACAGCTGAATTGCCAACTATCAAATAACAAAATGTGTTTTACACTTGTACTACGTCTTCAAACCTAAAAATTGAACTGACGCCATCTATGAGTGAAATCCGCAATTACTTAGTTGCCAACCCAATAGCTTCTGTTGGTGAAACAATTCAGAGGAAAAAAAAAATACGTTTTACGGGAAACTATAATATTGGACATTTTGATGTTTATATTGAAATAGTTGGATTAACAAATAAAAGTAAAGTTAATCTTGGTGATGATAATGTGAAACAAAATGAAGAAAATGTGTCATCTTTAGTGTTTCATCCGCAAGAAAATGTATCTATGCTACTTTCAAAGACTCAATCAATATCTAACATTAATTTATCAAGATCAAGTGAATAGATTATTAATGATATAATATCTCTTCAATTAAATAAAGGTAAAAAAAAAAGAGGAAAAATATTCACAAATTCAATAAGATATGAACAAGTAAGACACGCTGTTGAAAGTATACTCAAAGTCATCTTGAAATACATGGAGAAGCTGCTTCAAAATATACTAAAAGCCATCCTGAAGTACATAGAGCAGCAATACGAAAATACTTTTCTAATAACCCTCCTATGAATCAGGCAGCTGTAATTAAATGCAATGAAAAAAGATCAAAAGTTAAATTAGTGCCTTCGATTTCTAAAGCTTTGGTTTTAAATATATATAACAGATATTGACTATTCAAATGATAAAATCGCCAGTATCGGAAAACGTTTGTCCTTTTTGTGGGTGCCATGCTTTAAAATTGATAAAAGAACCTCCAGGAATGTGCTGCAGCGGTGATCAAGTCCAAATTCCTGCTATTAGATCCTACCCTGAACCTTTGAATAGTCTTCTTAACCATAAGGATCAGCTTTCAGAATATTTTCTTTCTATAATTATTTTGAACTACGGTCAAGTGACGAGGACGACATCTGAGCTGGTACCCCCTCCCCCTCTCCTAACATCCCCACCACACCAACGGGAGGACTTTGGGGCCCGACAGATTTAACGTGCATCAGCCCCTGCTACACGGCGGGTCTTTGGCGGCCAAGGATCGAACCCGCGATTGAACGAAAACCGCCGGCCACGAATCCGAAACCTTGCCCACTAGGCTACCTAAAGATTGGTACGTCAATAATGTTGTTGCGTAATTTAAATCCTCCTAAATTAAGTAACAGCACCAGACTCAAAGTGAAAAATCTAAAAAAAAAAAACGTTATAGAAGCGACTATTTTTACAGGAAAGTATGAGGGTGAAAATATATTCATTCCAAGAATACCATTAATTCCATCAGATTATCATTTTGAATTTAAGCGTTTGCAGTTTCCAGTTAGAGTTTGCATTGCGATGACTATCAATAAAGCACAAGGGCAGAGTTTAAAATTAGCTGGTGTAGATTTACAAAGTGTCTGTTTTTCATATGGTCAATTTTATATGGCATGTTCAAGAGTTAGTTCACATGAAAATCTAATCAACCTTCAACCAGAAAACCGAACGAAGAATGTTGTCTACAGAGATGTTTTGGAAATGTAGGCATATTATTTCATATTTTTCTAATATTTAACTATTTCTAAAATTAGAATAAGATAAAATAATAATGAATGTAATAATTAAGATAAATACATTGATATAATAAAAAATAAAAATGTAGTTGTCACTCTCAAAAATTGCAATGCATTCAAAATAAAGACAATAGAAATGCAATACACAAAAAAATTGTTTCAACAGGTTTAAAAAATAAAAAAATATATATATAAATGTATTTTTATTTTTATGTTGGCAATTTTTACATGGTTTTGGCTCTACTGGGGATCCGCCATGTAGAATAATGGGAACACATCGCACTACACACTACCTCATCGGTGATGCAGAATTCTGTTCAACGACAGATTTACGGACTAAATTACATTTTCATTGATGAACTATTAACACTTAAATACTTTTCTCATATGTTTGAAAGTCATGGATAACCAATATTACAGACAATCAATTTCTAAAATTTTTAAATTCAGATTATAACTGTCATTTAAAAATTGAAAAATTTCTTGATATTTTAAGTATAGGTTCCAAAATATAATATTATCGTCTGCCCAGCGAAGAGGGCGGGTATCAGCTAGTTAAATATAAGAACTAAAGTAAACGATAAAATATAGATAAATGGATAATAGTAAGCTTTCCCGATATTAAAATTAAAGGAAACGATAAATTATTAATTTGAATATTATATCAGCTGTAACTGATACGAGTATACATGTAATTAAAGTTGAAGCAAACGATAAATTATTAAATTGAATTTTTTTCCACTGCATGTAATTGAAATTAAAGCCAACGATAAATTGTTAAGTTGAATATTTTGAGCTAAATGTAATTAAA
The DNA here is from genome assembly GCA_019974015.1 of Nephila pilipes. Taxonomy (NCBI): domain Eukaryota; kingdom Metazoa; phylum Arthropoda; class Arachnida; order Araneae; family Nephilidae; genus Nephila; species Nephila pilipes. The sequence goes on along the minus strand of BMAW01042815.1, from coordinate 6,761 downwards.
ATTGAAGTAACCGATAAGGAAATTGAAAACTGATCCGGTACGCCAAAACGCCCCATCTGAAACAATAGCCTCTTGGGGGGGGGCTAAAAAGATAGAAAAATAACTCTTATAAGAACTATTGAGTAAAATACTTTTCCTTATAAAAGCACTCAGAAAATTACTATTTGAAATATTTTACCTTGATTCTTAGGTAAAATATTCTTAGTATGTTTTAAGCCATTACTGTAAAAAAATAGAGCTATTTGATCTACATTGAACAGTTCAAGGCGGTGTTGGTACTCTCTACTTTTGTTTATTAAATTAAATAAATCCACTATAAAGGATTTCCGTATTACCAAAAATCGGAAAATGATAAATTATTAATATCAAAAACCTTGTATATTTTCACTTCAATTAAAATCTCAAAGATATTTTGAGTTCAGTAATACTCCGTACTATGTCAATCTTTTTTTGGAAATAGAAAATATTTTTAGCATATCAAAGTTCACGCCACCTTAAATTGAGCAATAATAATTTATCAAATATTTATGTCTGACAAAACATGACAGCGGGTTACTTGTTAAGGTTTTTAATTTGAAAAGTGATATTATATAAGATATTCACGGTTTAAAATCTAAAATTGGGATCCTTTCCGGCCGAACTAAGAGTGATTTAAAAATATTGATTTCGTAAAAAAGACATGCTATGTTATTATCGTAAATGCATGCTTCTAAGTTCATTTTTACTTTAATAAGCAAATAATTGTATATAAAAAAGGGGGGGGGATAACATTTTATGAATAATTATGCTTACATCGTTATTTCTCTGAACTAAAAATTTAATCTAATTTTAACATAATAAGTAAATGCACTTACCTCATTTTTATGTATGTCCCCGATAGCTTAATAGTCATGGTCGTGAATTTGCGGCCGGCGTTTAGTCGAGTCGTGTTTTTGAGTCCTCATGCCACAAAAGACCTAACGTATAGTGAGGATAATGCTCTTTTGTCGAGGTCCCAAGTCCTCCTAATGGTGTGATGTGGAAGTTTGGAAAGGGAGATACCAGTTCAGGTGTCACTGGACAGAGGTTTAAAATTACGAGACCCATCGCCAATAACCCTCACGTTGCTTTTCAGTGCAATGTTAATAAGCAATGCCAGCACTCCTTTATTTTTTTATATAGAAATAACAATAACAACAAACAGTCAATCAACGAACCACACACACGCACACTCACATATAATGATTTCACTTAAATTTAATTTAACTTCCTAATTTGTTCTGTACTTTAACTATCACAGAGAGGAGTTCACCTTTATTTCCTGATACTAATTCCAAATAAGTTTTTAATTTATGTGATCATGCGCTCTTCAAATCGGCTCGGTCAGCCATTCACACGCTTCAAAGCAGTAGGAATGATCATTACAAGACTCTTCGTCTGCAGCTAAATTACCTGAAGATCCCTCTATCCAATAACACGTAATTTAAAGAAATCCTTGCATATAAATTCCGAGTAGGGAACCCTCATATTTGCTTCGGCATCATGTGTTTTCATGTTTAGCGACGTACGACAAGACAGGAATATTCCTGTTCAGACAGCAAAAGAGACGGACTGCTTGTTTCAATGAGTGTTAAAATTTTACCATCCTATTGATAAAATGAAGAGTTAAATTTTTTTTTTTAATTGAAATATACTTATATTTCTTTCGTTCGGTGTTTTTTTAAAAAATGTAACCTGGCGCCCTTTTGACTCGATGTTGCCGAGCGCCGCACGACCTTGCACGCATTGACAGCGCGGGCCTGGGCAGAAAGCGTCTCACAAAAAGTATTAATCACTTCGACAATTTGGTGTCTAACCTGGCCACCAGTGAATGCAAAAATCATTCATAGGCGAATCATAAAACAGGGTATAAGTCAATGAGATTCATTGAGCCGATTTTTTCTCAACTGTGCACACCAAAAATTAAGCTTCCTATGCTATAGAATTTATTTGATCTGAATTCTGGTTGGTAGTTTTTTTTTTTCTGAAATGAGTGCCAATGCTCAACAAAATCATTTCTGGAGGCATTTAAGGACAGTGAAGATGTGATCAGCCATAACATGTACCCAACAACCTGAAATTATGATCGTTGGTGTAATTTCATTTGAGAGATGGACTTCTTTAGTTGGTATACGGTTTTGCCATTACAGCGCTACAATACGTCGATGACGTTCTACACAACGTTATATTGCCCTTCCATTTATGGTTTTGTATTTTAATATTATAATACCAGAGCGCAGATCATAATCTTTACTTATATTTACTTATATTAGTTGTCTACGTGGTTTTGAACACATTCATCGGGCAGCAAAGATCTCTTTTAAGTATATTTGAAGTCTGATGAGCAAGCACATGCGACCACTCCAAGGTCTTTCAGTGGGTGATGTTGCTCTACCCCATGGCATGGGAGGAGTTGTTGATCTTGAGTGCAAATGGCGTTCCGAATCTTCAATTATTAGTTTCAAAGAAAATTTGTACAATTGCTTTTCGCAGAGCTCTTATCAACCAAGCGAAGAGTGACCTCCAAAAGGTTAGAAATTTCTACTATTGAAGCATCAAACTTGCGTCGTAGTTGAAGAGAGACGCCACATACTCCTCTTCCACAAAAATTTTGATGATACGAAAAGAAACATTCTGAACGCCATTTAAGAGAAGTTTGTTTTTCCAGCCAAAACTGTAGATTAATATGCATACCCTCCCTGTTATATTGAGTTTCATTTTTTTTTTTTTGAGGGGTTGAAGGGAAGGGGCAGTTCCTATTTAACATCATTAGCTGTCTGTAGTTGAGATGGGGGTCCATTTGACACGTGCACCGTAGTCTTCTTTTCGCTAGTTGTGATTTATGTTTGATTGTTTTAGTTAGACACACAGGAAAAAGTGATTTTTTTTTTTGCGTCGAGGGTGCATGCAACCTTCTAGTGTTCAGGTCTTTGGTTAACATTTCAGCGGGTGCTGTTTTTCTACTCTTTGGCGGTGGAAGATTTGTTGACCTTGAGTGCCGGTGGCGTTTCGAACCCTCGACTATTGGATCCGAAGAAAACTTGTCTGGTTACATTTTGCAAGGCTCTTATTCACGAGAGCAAAAATGAATTCCTCTTCGGTCCAGTTAATAAGACACTTTAACTTATGTCGTAGTAGAAGAGAAACGTCAGAGTCTCTCCGATTTAACACAATAATTCGAACGAATTTACCAAGAAATCCCATTGGAAGATATCCACCAACTCTATGAATCAACAACATATTGTATAGCAATTTTCAAAAAGACTAAATGAGATCTAATGATTTATTGATAGTTTCGCTATTTCAGTTATATCTCAAATAAAGAATTTAAGCTACATTTTATGCAGAAAATCAGAAATTTCTTATTTTCTAATCAAGTAACTAAACATTCCGTAGACAGTAATTTATTTCCTTAGATGAAGTATAAGAGGAAGCGAATTTTGTAAAAAAATAAGTTACTGAAGTGCCCCTTATTTCCTAAATAGGAAATATTAAATTACGTGCACGCATTTAAACTCATTAGGCACTATAGTATTTACATTTTTAATATTAATCCTTGCTCCATTTTTTATTAATAATTCCTTTTGGATATCTTATTGATTTCTTACCAATAATTCCTATGAGATATCTTATCATTGAGTTTTTCCGTGATTCTTTCTGTTTTATTTTCGATATTTCTTGCTATTGCTACTATTTCACTATTGTGAATTTTAAATAATTCGTATTTCTTTCTGTATTTTTTCCTGTTATTTCTTTTACCTGAATGTTTCAATTGCGTTAATATCATAAAAATGCATTCTGCGCATAATATTTGTGTAAAAAAAAATCTTTTTATTCCCTTTCTTTCTCTGTCTTTCTGTGTTTATTTAAGTTGTATTATAATCGTATTTATTTAACCAAAACTTCCTAGTTAAATGTACCGAGTCGAAAGTTGAGAAATTGACCAGTTGTTGAGTTTTCCCGCATTACTTAATCATATTCTCGTTGAAAAAAAATGGAACACGGAATATTTAATGTTAGGAATTGATTGAAGATCGCACGATCTTCGACAAAAGCATTATTGCCCTCTACCTTCTGAAAGGCGTACATTGGCGCTCGGTTGCCATGGTGATAGGCAAAACACAGCGCGACGGGATTACTATAATGTGACTGCTTTGCTCAAAGAATCGTTTGCGTTGACAAACAAATGGAAGCTCCGTTCGAATTTGCTGGGAAAAGGAACTCTTTTGTGCTGTTCCGGAGGATGTAGTTTGGAATACATTTTAATGATAATTAACTGCGTTGCAACGGATTGATACCTCCAGCTGTCAAACAATAGAACTTATGCATCTCGGAAAGAAGGGTGCCGAAATTCGATCAAGTGAGCTAACTTTATTTAACCACATATTTTCGATTTCGACATCATTATTATTCAGCAATGCTCTTAGATATGTGTATAAAATTGTTCGAAGTTTTTAAAGGCTGTATAAGATCGTGTATTTTTTTAAAATGGCATTTTTTAAAATTGATGACAATCTTTTTTCCCCCCTTCTCTTTTTAAAAGTAAAAATAACTTCATCATTTAATTCAAGTTTTTTCATTCGAAATTTTTTTTAAACATTGAAATATGTTTTGAAATTTAACAATGGAATTATTTGTATAATTTAAAGTAAAATCAAACATTGTAGAAGAAAACTGACGACGTTTGAAGTTACTTCTTAGAGAATATTCTTTTCTTCCAAATGAGATGATATATTTTAATTAAAAAATTTTCAATAATGTAGTACATTAATTTATATTGAATGAATTTCAGAAATTTACAGCTAGGCTATAAAATTATACAATTACTTTATTCGTAAAACGAAGTTTTAAATATCAATGGTTATTTGAATTTACTACGTAAATAGATAATTGAAATTTTGAATCTTGCATTCAGATTTTCCATACATGTATAAAATTAGTTTTGCAAAATTATTTTTAAAAATTATTATTTTTAAAAATAATTTTGCAAAACTAATTTGTTTTTAAAGATATGTACACTATTAGTATTTTAAGACGATGAAAATAAAACATTTCAAGTGATGGAGCATTCATATCGGTTGATATAAACTGAAATGTTGTACACTGCTCTGAACTTTAAATAACTTTTAACAACATTCCGAATGGTTTTTTATAGCATAAAATTCCTGAAAGTCCCACGTTGCCAATTTATTAAAATGAATGTAACAACAACAAATAATATTTAGATGAAAAATGTTATGCAAAAACTGAATTAATTTCTCTCCAAATAATCGATATTAACTAATCATCTCACTTTGTTTTTATAAATGATGTAGATAATAGGCACCATTGCACCATTCTAAAATCTAAATAGATATTAACTTCCTGTAAATATTGTCAAAGATATATACACAGTTTGCATAAAATGTTTAAATACAAAAGAATTAAAATAAAAAAAGTCAAATTATGTGAATTTATTTATTAATTTTTTAATGCTTAACAATTTTGTTAGTGTGAGTTTTAAATAAAATTTATTTTAAATTAACTTGGACAAAAACTCCGTATTAAATGAAAAAAAAAATAAATGTTAATATTCATTTATTTAAAACAATTTATTTTATCTTAGTATTGTTACTTTTGATAGCTCAATATATGTCTAAAATTAAATTAAAATACCGCTTTTGCTACTGAATCTTTTCAGTTGTAACATTTCATTTTGTAATTAATTGAAACTTTTTCAAACATGTTTGAAATTTCAGTTCCTTTTTTTATTTTAGATGTTTAAACAAGAAAAAGCAGTACTGATAATTTTTAAATAAGGTTAAAATAAAAATAAACAATTGAAATATTTCAAGTTATTTCGGAAAATCATCTTTATGGCTTTATACTATAAAGAATGTTTCATTTATAGAACTTGATAAAGACAAATTCTACTGTAAGAAATCATATTTAATAAAACACTATACATGAACTGTTTTCTTTTTTGCTTAGTAACGTTTCTCGTATACAGAATATAGTCAACCAAAAGTCAATTATAATGAAGGAATTTTCTTGTCTCTCTTTTGTTTGATATACGAGATATATCAAACAAAATAGAAATCAGGTTTCATATAGTGTCTAATTAGATACGTTTTCTAAGAATAAAATTTTAATAATTTGTTTAATCATTAACGATAAATAATAATTGCGATAAATAATTTGTTATTTGTAACTATTGAATAATAATATTACATTTGTAATACACTTTTCCAAAAAAAAAATTCTAATTTGAGATTATATATAAAGAATTAATGAAACTAAGTTTCTTTAATTAGCATAATAAAGATACTTTAAATATTTCAGAATTTTATGAGTTTATTAATATAATACGAGAAAGAAAGGAGACAATTACATGGAGTCAACGCTGGACGCAGTGTAATTTTGTCCATTCGCTTCCATGGTTAAGTAAGAAGAGCAATAATAGTGACATTATGAAAATTAAACTGTCTTTTCGCCTTCATGGCTAAAGAGGGAGAAAGTATTTTCTCTATTTGGAATTGAAAAAATGCAAGGATTTATTTTCTTTCACGTAATATTAAAGTTAGAGATTCTTAGGTATTTTAGCTGGAGACGAAAAGTCAATAGGGAAATCTCCCTATAGACTTGAAACCGTGGGATAATCTGATCCATGAAAATTTATAGCGCGTGATCGCATAAATTAGGAGCTCAAATGGATTTGTTTCTGAAAATAAGATGAACTTCCCGCTAAAAGCATTAAAATGTAG
>BMAW01042808.1:13282-62366 GCA_019974015.1 Nephila pilipes | reverse complement strand
TATATATATATATATATATATATATATATATATATATATATATATATATATATATATATATATATATATATATATATATGCGTGATAGTAATTTAGAGAATGTATACATATATAGTTTATAAAGTTACAACTATCGATTATTGTGAATAATTAAAGCATAAAATCTCTCTAAATATTTTCTCAGTATTTTCGCATTACTATTTAAGGACTTGGGACGTTTCCTTTTATTAAAACGTAATTGACTGATGTGAAATATTATATATGCCATTCATAGATTCTGGGATATATCAGCTGGTGCAAAAAAAATGATTAAAGCAACTAACGGATCTCAAGATTCAATGCTATTTGGGTATTTAGAAACATATACCTTTTTTCATGCCAATATAGCTTATCAATGAAACAAAACAGAGATAATCTTAACACTTTCACCATGTAATATCCATATCTGTTCGCATTGATTCTCATTTTTATCTTATAATTTTGAAGAAATCATTAAACGATTGTAGAGAAATATAAACTACATACCTTTTTTAAAAAGTATATAAATCAATATTTTACTACCTGTACGATTTTGAAGTGGAACATGGATCAAAATTTTGAAAAATAATTTTATTTAGTAGAAAAACCGAGCAGTTTTGAAGTTATGCACTTTTGTGTTGAAAATGCTGGGAAATTTTTTTTTTAATTATCCTTTTTTAGAAGATTATGATATTTTATGCAAACTTCTAATTAAAATTCATTAAAATTTTTTCATATTAATTAATTTGTCGATGCGCTGATAAATAAATCGTAAAGAAACTCTCTCTCTCTCTTATTTTGAACAGTTTTATAAGATTTCGAAATAATTTGATATATAGTTTCTAGGAAATTCTACTAACTAGCTAAACTTTTGTTTTAAAAAAAAAAGAGGGTAATATTTTTTTGAAAAATAAAAATTAATAAAATCTTGTTAAACAATATTTCGTTTTTTCTTCATGACTAGACGGTTTAGCAGTATTGTCATGCAAAAAAAGCATGTAAGCCAAATTAAGTTTGTATCTATTCATGTTTCCTTGTATAAATTCTCGAGGACTATTATAAGCTCTCAAATGGAGTCCATCTGTCAACCAAAGTCGGATGCAACCAGTGAATTGAAGTTTAAGATGAGTGAATGAATATAGCTTTATCGAATAAATGATTATAGGTTTATGGCACAAAAGCTGAATCAAGGTCTTGCGACAATGCTGGAAAACGAGTACCGTAAAAATATCGTTAACCCTTTCGCTACTGGAGGGAGAAAAAAGAATTGCTTCTCTGGGTCTGTGGCTTCTTACCGCGGGATGTCACGATGCGCCCAGACGATTTAAGTTATTAAGCCTAATTCGTGAAAAAAAAATCCTCTAAAATCGGCTATTTATTAAAATACTTTGGTATTTACATATATTATTTAAAATGCATTAAACTTAATATATACAAAAGAAGAAAAAAAAGATTTAATCAAAAATTGAATGTTTTGTACATAAAATTACCTAAAAAATCATACTTTTAAGAAAATACAAAATATATTTACATATGTTACATAAATTTCATGGTGTAATGATGTACCATTTTATGGAATATATAGATATAAAAGATAAATCTTATTTTGCTGTATGGTACATTTATAAAAAAAAAATCAGTGCATAATATAACCTAACATGTCTTACACACATATTTTGACGCTTCACGCAAGATTTTGAGCAAAGAGCACATCTTAGTCTTTTTTTTTACTTTAATGTCCATATATAGATTTAAATTATTTTTGCTAACATTACTGTCAGATTAATTCATTATTTCGACAATTTCAGGATCAGATAAATACCTTCTTTTCGTCATGACTGTCGCTACAAATAAAAAATGACCCAATGAAATGAACAGCTGAGAACATCTGCTACCAAAAGCCCTAAACCCCCATAAAGGGTCATAAATTCTCCTTCGAGCTTCTAAGAAGCAAGGAAGAAAGAAAAAAGCAAACCGAAAGCCAGTACTCATTTTAAATCATGTCATTACATTTAAAGAGACGCGTCGCTGCACATGCTTTTAACAACTACTTCCCCCCCCTTCCTGGTAGCCAGAAGTGAAATCCTAGCCCATATGATCAAGGTCAACACTCCAAATAACCTATCTATATAGATTACGCGGTATTGTAACGCCATATAGTAACATTAAAAAAATCAAATAAAGCGTTCTCATCAATCGTATCTCTATTGATACGCTGGGCCGTCGAAGACACTCACGGAGCGTATCGCCTGTGATACTCTGGGAGCGAATGGGTTAATCTTTCAATACCAAACTGTTTAGAAACGATGGGTTGTTAAAATACATTTCTTTTTCATTTCAAAATTTCGAAGAAAAAGTTTCATTAGATCCCTTATCAAAACAATTCCTCGCATTGGCAGGATGTGGAAGTTTTAAGATTGAGGTGCTAGCTCAGGTGTCATCTTGTGAAATGACAGAGAATGATATTTACGAGGTTCGTCGTTAATAGTCATTGTATCGTGACGAAATGTGAGATTAATATACAATCAATCAAAGCTCCTAAATGAACAATTAGCAATCTTTCATATACATTCTTCATTAATTTTAAGGAAAGCTTTAACTTTATGCATCATGGATAATACGCAAGAAGAAACAACAGTTTAATTTATCTCTTTCTCTGTCTACATCTAATATTAGTACCAATTTATATATATGACATAGGGGTATCCCGTTTAAGCAACCGGCATTGCAATGGTTTCTTTTCATTGTTGACAGAGAAATTGAGATGCTTATTTTTTGTTGTTTATGTCTTGTATCGATTTCTCTAACATGGTTAATTCGAGAACAACTGTGTATGTAAATAGACAATCAATCTTAAGTGTTTGCTTAGATGTTTCGTAAATGTAATGTTGTTTGTATATGTCTGCATTATGTCGCGACATGCATTATGGGAACTCTGTTGTTAAATTGAATTCAATTCAGTAGCCTCTGCGTGAACGAGGGTTTCAAAGGAAATTAAATCTGAATTGTAAAGTAGATAACATTCTGTTTAACTTGAGAATACTGATGTTCTTTCGCTCTGCATTTTTCCTGAATATGCTTCGACTTTGGGCACATAGATGTATATCGAATGGATAAATCACATACTGGTCTTATTAATGTTTTAATTTTCATTTTGAATATAATAAATGAAGGATTTTCAATTTGTGTACAAATAATATGTGATTTAGAATTTCTTTATGAAGATATATTGATTGATAAAAAATTACTCATTTGTCAAAATAATAAAGTTATTTTTATAATTTTTTTGTAATTTTATGGTTATCTGAGTAATTAGTAATAACAAAGAAAATACGTATTTATAAAAATGAATTACATCATTTTTATTAATTGTATTATAATTTAATGGCTATTAGGGTAGTTTCATAATAAAAAAAAGAAAAATACCGGTTTATTCATAGAGAAAAATATTATTTTAATTTTTTAAACCATTTGAAGTACATTGAACCGAAATGAATAGCGTCTCAAATTTTATAATTTTTTTATTCTATTTACGAAAAGAAGAAGTTGAAGAATTTTTCCTTATCGCCTATTCAAGGTAAAAGTATTTATAACATATGATAAATTGTTATTGTTTTGTAAAAATGGTGTCAAAAAATGAGTGACTGTAAATAAAGTATACATGATGTAAGTTCAATAAGTTTGACTTTTTATTACAATAAGATTATAATAATTGCACTTAGTTTGTTAAAGGCATATTTACATAGCTAAAATATTTTTTTTATATTTATCACTTGCCTTTGTATTAATATTGAATTCAATAAATAATTTTAATGGCAGAATCGTCTGTTTTTATTATTTTTATTGTTAACACTGGAAATGTCTTTGCACTTTATGTTTTGTTTGTGAAAATAAAATTGGTTAGGAATTTGAAAACGTTATTTTCTTTTCTTCTTAGTACTTTCGAAATACGCTGTCTTGCAAGCATAATTTATATCAATTCAAAACATTTCATTTTTTTTTTCATCTGTGGGGCTTCAGTGATATCGTAATCTTCGAGTAAGAAGCTGTGCTTATAATTTATTGCACTTTTATAACTTCACAATCGTGTTGCTAAAAATAATTCAATTAATTTATTACTTATATGACTTAATTGTTCTTACATTAAGCAAGTAAATGCTTAAATATTGTTAACATTTCACAGATTTCATGATATTCAATGTCTAAGGGAATGATTAAGATTAATGTATTCTTACAAACCGTTTGAAGAATAGATTTTTACTTGCCTATAGGCATCTAGCCTAACATATCCTTTCTTTTGTCTATTATTAAACTCTATGTTCCGTTTTATAATATCAAAAAGAATATGTACTCACTGTAGCAATTCCTTTTTTCCTTACGGTGCGTTCCTTTAAGATAAAGTCCTACCTTTCTTACATTGCTTTCTGCTATGGCGTAACTTGTCTGTAAACTTCTTGGTGTATTCCTTTTTTTTTAAAGTAGAGTGTATGGATATTATTATTAATTTGTTTGTAATTTTTTTTTATTCTTATTTGATAAAATGTCAAACTTCTTTCATTAAATTAAGCATTTGACGTTCCATGTACGTGTCAAATGGAGAAGTTGATCAAAATTACAAATATAGGAGTGCCGTAGCCTATTATTCGAAAGTATATCGATATAATTTCTACAAAAAATTGATATATTAAGAAAAGATTGACATCTTCGTTAAAAAAATCAGCTCATTTTAAATCCAAGTTTAAGTAATTCTTAATTTTTTTTTTAAGATAAAAGGAACGGAAGTCATATTTTAACACTGAGGTACCTGTGTATTTGTGTATCTGTTTATGCAAAAAAAAAATTCCACATGTAAATAAAAAAAACTATGTATGAATCATTAATAATCAATACCTGTATTTACAATTGTAAGTAATGTTCTTACTTTTAGGTATACTTTGTCTAAATTTCAATGCACATATAATTTTGAAAAATTGAAAACTTTTTCTTCAGTGCACATAATTATAATTTCAAAAATTTAATTGAATTAAGTAAAAAAATTTCTAAATTTTATATATCATTAAAATTTCCCATAATACTTATGCAAATACTATGTAATAGTTAAAATTTAGGACAGTTTAATTGAAAAATGTTTGTTTATAGTGCAAGAGATTTCTCTGTTGTATAATGTACAAAGTACGAGTACTAAGGATATAGTAGAATTTGAGGAACGCGTACTAGAGTGTAAAATCTACGTTTAGAGAAAAACGCATTTACATCTATTTTACTCTATGTGAAGCACTTTATTTTAATTAAAAACATTTAAGTCTCAACTTGTGTGCCTTTTTCTTAGGAAATTCTTATCAGTAATACTTTTGATGGATCTACGAATTGTTTGTATTTTTAACAGCAAAGTAAAGGAAATGCAAAATTTTATGAATTTAGATGTCTAAGATTCTAAAATTCAACTAACATTAATTTGTTTACAAGTAAAAAATAAAAAAAATGTATAAATGAAGTTTGAAAAAATTAGCAAAATCTTTACTTTAATTGATTTTTCCAGATGACCCGTGAGGATTTAAATTAAGAAATCACAAATATTTTAGTATCATTTCACCTAATATAAATTTATCCGGAATGTTTGAGGTTCCCCATACGTGACATAGCTACGATTGTCTATCGTTGTTGTGTACATTGGATAATAGAGTACATTCCAACCTCTCCTCTATTCAACCGTGAAATTCGAATTCAAACAGTTGAGCTATGTAAATATATCCATTACAATTATTTGCTTACGGGAATTAAAATGGAATTAAATGTACAGTTTTGGTTAATTGTAAAACTGCAATGGCGTAAGGGCATTTAGTATCTTAAAAAGAACCAAATTATCAAAACACAATCATTACTTAGTATTAATTTTAAGACTTTTCTAATAAATGTACAAAATTCCATACCTATAGCTACAGTATCTAATGAGTTATTTAATTTTTCCTTAACTGTGTGTTGGAAAATTTCTTTGATCTTCAAAATTTTCAAACCATTTTCTTAGCGTAACATTTTTCGTAACAATTATGTACCTAAAATTCTAAGAGCTTTTTATGGTGAGTAAAATGTTTTGGAAAGTATTTTGGCTGTCTTACATCATATTTTTGAAAATTCTATGAATGATGTAAGGATTTAGATAAATTAAATAACTAGATAAATAAATAATTAGATATGCCTATATTTTTACTGTTTTTTGTATAGTTCAAAAGAAAATAATTTATAAAGCTATAAATCCGACTAGTAATACCCAGAAATTTGAGAAAAACGTCCTAGAAACTCAGAAAAAAATTGAATAAAAAATTAAAATTTGTAGAAATAGCAGGAGTTTTAAATATTGATGTATATTGAACAAAATTAAATTTTAAATGAGTTTCTTCCAAAATGAATTTTTTTTAAATCTATGTCATATGTGTGTTGAAATATGGTACATAATACCTTTTACTATAACTATATGATTAAAATAAGTTGTTTACACAAAATTGCTTCCCCCTAAATGTGTTGATTAATAACTAAAAATCATCAATTTTATTTTTCATTATATGACTCAAATATAAGTATGTAGCTATGGTACTTCATTTATCTGTAATTATCTAGGTGTCTTATTTAAGCAGTTAAGAATTTCTTCTGTTTATCAATTATATATTGTGTTATATCTAAAATATTTTTGTATTTTTCAGTCCATCTTTAAATAAAAGTTTAATTTTAATTTTGAAGCTTTATTTGAATGAAAATGAAACAAATGAAATTTTAAGTACATTCTGGTAATTTTTGTATATAATTTTGGACGCCAGTGTGTAAATAATCTACCATGAATTATTTCAAATTCATTTATGTAAAAAAGGAAGCCTTATATAGGCATAGAGTTTATATGTCTTATATAAGAATAAGGTACAGAAAACATTTTCAGAGTAATAAAATCCGCCAGATTAAATATTTAAGATTTCCTTGAAATCATTAGATGATAAACATGAAAGGGAAAAGAAGGAAGAAATCATTTCTCTCACTGAATAAACACCAGAATGCTGTACCTTAATATACGAATTTATACCATAATGCTCTTCCATTATTTGCAAACATATAGCAAAATACTATTTCAGCTCTAAACAGATAAGCGACTTTATATTTCTGTCCACATTTGTCTTGAAACCTTTCAGCCACAATTATAAAACAAAGAAAAACGTATCTAGAAACGAACAAAGTAGAAAGATTTGACAGAGATTTGTGCCACATTATCCGATAAATCTAGATTTTTACTGTCAAGAAACAACGCTGAAATGTCAAGGTGTCCATTTTAAATGACACAATAAACGTTTTTTACTTACAGACATAGATAGTTTAGATCTCGATATATCCAGACCTGTCTTTCTTGCCAGTGTTTCAATTCCTTGGTGGCATTTCTGAGAGATACAGTTTCCAATATTGAAAGAGTGAGAAGTTACTTTAAAAATTAGAAAACCTATCCTTAAAATATTATTTACACTTAGATAGGTGGATGAAATGAAACGTTATATGCCGGAATAAAATATGGAAGAGAAATATTCGAAATTAATTTATCGATAGATATTTAATAGCTCAAGAGCTATTTATGATTAATATGTATTAAACAATGTTCGAAAATTATTTGAAATGATCAAATTCATTCTCAATTACAGTTATGTTGAAATACTTGTTACTACACCATTGATGTAACTTTTTTCACGTACACTACATAAAGAAGCTTAAAAACTTTTAGTTCAATCTAAAGTGGTCATAATAGAATTTAGGTATTTATATCTTTAAATATAAGAATAAATGGCTGTAAGAGTAATTATACATTGTAATACGATCCAAAATTATCATTAATCTTTGTGATTACTAAAAACATAGTTTGGAATAAAACCATGCAAATAGATGAATTTTTAATTCATATCATTACACACACACACACATACACACAAACTAGGGTGAAAATATTAGCATTATTCACTTCAAGAATTTTTTACAATTGTTTCAAAAAAATTCAAAATATACTAAGATCCCATAAAGATATGTTTATTTTTAGAAGTTTTTTCATGTAAATTCCAGAAACATACGAAGTTTTCTTCTTACTTGTTTGTAAAAATCTGATGATATTTGTAATACAATGATCAATTCAATAAAATTACACTTGAGTTTGCAGATTCATAATCAAAAGCTAATGATGGGATTGAAGATAAAATTCAATTATTCAAATTTATCGCCTGTAAATTTATTTATTTATCCATTTGCTTTGTTAGAAATGGTATTTTTCTTATTACTATAAGGAAAGAGAAAGAGAGATGAGTTGATTTTGAGTAATTTGTGAGAAAGGGAAGAAAAGCAAATGTTAAAAGAATGAAAGAAAACACAGTTCTATTTTGATTCAGAAGCACACAAGCAAAATATTGAAATTGATATTGATTCCTGTGGTTTTATTTTTTTTTATTTCTGTGAGAAATAAATAGGTTGCACTCTTTTTCAATACTCAAATTTATTTCAAGTATTAAGTCTTAAGAAATAAAATATTGGTAATGAATGTAAAATTCGAGATATAATAGATATTTCACTCAATATTTAAAACCGATTTCGATTAACTGATTAAAATAGACCAAGTTTCATTTCGGATATTATTTGATGTTTCATTTTGATCAGCTAAGGCATTAATAAAAGTAATTATGCGTTTAAATTTAAATTTGAATCATGTATATTGTATTGTTATGAATAAATTATTTTAAAATGAAATTATTTTTAAATTAGTGATTTAAAGAGCAATGCAGTATATGAAGAAATACTATTAACATTAAAAGCCATAGAGAGGCTAATAAGTAACCAGTCTCTAGAACTTTAACCAATGTTATTATGTCTTAGTATGATCAGAATCAACTAGTATGGAATGTTACCTTAATCGCATCCTTAACCAGTTATTATAAACTAAAACTTCTATTTATGTTAGTAACAGTAAAACTGAATCCGATTCCAAAATATTTCTTGTAATTCGATGCAAGTCAAGTAATCGCTCTTAAAGCATCACATTTCTAGCACACATATAGATAATTCATCCCTTCTGTTGATTTCTCTCCATCTTCTTTTACCTCTGGCTAATACTTTCGAACTCTTAATCTTCTCTATTCCCTATTTATAGCTTTCTTTTATTGTTACGAACTTAAGGCCACGCTTCCTTGTAATATTACGCTATAAGAGAAAAGGGACATTTACAGAGATCTCGTTGGTTTGTTTAGAAAAGCTTTATCATTAACTCTTAACCTTGGCGTTGAATTTAGAGACTTAGTGAAAAAATTGGCGACTTTGGCGACGAAACGAATATACTAAAATGCTAGAAACTAAGCGATATCTCAATTTAGGCGAAAAATTTTTATTGACTTGTCCTGAATTTTCTCTGTGGTGTCACACCTGGCTAAAACAACTATAAATATGGAGATGAGTGAAATCTGATCGAATCGGTAAGGTAATTGTGGAGTGTAGCTGTCAGAATTTTCCCGATCAAGAAGTGGTCTGTATCTGACTAATGTTAGTGTCTGAGTCCGTTCAAAGTATTACTGTGGAGATTTCTCTATATTGCGAACCAGTAAGCTGGTGTCCTGCACGATATTCGATTTGTTTTGACTGTTATTACAAGTGCTTCTTTGTACTTGTGTTGTTTATCGGAACACGTGTCGTATTTCTTCCTGTTGTGTCGCACTTCTCATCTATTGCTGTGTCTTGTTTCTGCTGTTAATATGTTCAAGTTTTGCTATCTGTATTCGTCTTGTCCTGGATAATTGTGAATAAAGCATTTTTGTCATTATCCTTCATGTTAGACTGATTTCACTCATGCACTCACAAGAAACTCCTGAACTTTCTTGACATTATTATGACGAGAGATATAGTTTACATAAGTCATAATCCTTTCACAAGGCGAGATTATCATTTGAAATAACATAATAAAATTGTCTCACAATGCTAATCAAACGAATGAGAATCCGTTGCAAGTATACAAAAGTGAACAAAGAATAATTAAAATGAGAATTAAATTCCCAGTAGAAAATGCTGTTTTATTACGAACGTATATTCAACAAAAGTTATTTAAACTACATACCCCACTTTTCTAAAATGAATTAAGAATTTCAAATAACTCTTCATAAAGTCAAACTTTCCAAGTTAGAAGTACAAATTATTTCTTTGAAAGTAAAATAAAAATAAATTTTCGAAGAAGAGAAACTTAAAAATAAATATTCGATATTTTCAATAAGGGCATACCTATTCTTCATTCTTTTGCATATATCATCATGTCTCTGACGTACGAAAAGCCGTAGAAATTTTACATTTTCTTCTTATTACAAAATGTCTGTTGATTTGCAGTTGCTTTTCAATTACTAAACTATTCGATGGAATGAAAATTTGGCAATTCTTGAACAAGTTCTAGATCGCATTATTTTGTTTGAAAAATTGCCCGTAAAGGAACAATGATATTGATGATGAAAAAAAATATACTAACCAAAAAAAAAAAGAAAAAGGCAACACACTGAAATGCTTTACAATCAATACATTACCTGTTTGTGAGAATGAAGATATCAGAACTTAGCAAAAAAAATTCCATCGTCATTTACAAGTAAGTATATGCTGCACACCTTATCTAGTCCTTTTAAAAAAAGAAACCACATATTCTATTCTCTCTTATTCAATTAAACTTTTAAAACTATATATTTTGGTTTTGATTAACCCATTTAATTTATGAATGAACTGAAAATTTGAATATTTATGTTGTGAAACATTTTCATCTCAATATAGACACATTAATTTCCCATTCATTCATAAATTATATAGCTTAATGATGTCCTCAATTTACTTTGTGCTATTTATGAAATTATTACGAATATCTATACAGTGAAAACTTTGCTCCACTTCAGGTTAATATTTTTTTATATTTTATATTTAAAAAAACATATTTCCTCATATTATGAAGAACATTTTTCTTGAAAAATTATAATAAATATGATATTATACATAGATTGATAATACACCTTTGAGTACGACAAGATTTAATATGATTTATTATGTTGGAAAAGGAACATTTCCTTTTAATTTTAGTATACGAGAGACAGACTTATTAATGTACCTGGTGCTTAAAAGCTCCCGATCAGAAGCCACTTAAATTTATTATATAAAACCATCGAGCTATGAAACAAGTATATTTATGATAATGAGGAAAATATATCCTAGCTTAAAGTAGAAAAAGAATCGAACCTACATTTACTAAAAATAAACAAAATCTTCACACTATTTTAAGAAGTAAACCTGAAGCGGTTTACGTATATATTATAAGAAAGAGTTTCAAGATCATGAGAGTGATTCCCTGTATTCTTTCTGTAATATTGCAAATTTTAGTTCACCTATTGCTTAAGATTATTTTCATGATTTTTTTTCCCTTTAAATATCCCTACGGAAAAAATTCAGGGAAACGTGGTTTTTGATTTAAAAAAGGCGGTGCATTCGAGCACGAGCAATGAAACAACAGATTTGCACCAAGATATTTTAGATGATCGACTCATCTCTAGAAATGTTTTGACACTTTGTTCCACTGAACTACACTTTCCCTGACTGTTTTCTGTTAGGTTATTTAAAGAAATGAAATTAATAAAAATAAATACCAAAGCCATAGATGATCTGAAAATTGTCATTACTCAAAGGATACGAGAAGTCAATCTCAGCATTTTGGAACACGGTTTACAATATATTCATATGAGTTCAGCTCTGCCATAACAAAAGGAGGACATTTGAACACCAGTTATAAATATCAGTTAATATGTTTTGTACTTTTAAGTTAAAAGTGATTTTAACCAGTTGCATAAAAATAATTGTTTCAAAGTTTTCCGTTTTGTATAGTAAAATTGCGAATCGTCAGTCTGAGAAATTTTAGAACATGCAATCGAAATAATTGAACTTCAGAGTTTAAATATATTTTTGTATATTTTTTTTATGAGCATTGAATATGAATAATTATAATTATCATATAAAATAACACGAAAAACTAACTTTCCATAAACTAGCTTCAAACTCAAAAAGTTAATATATGTATATATATATATATATATATATATATACATGAACTTAAAATAAATACTCTTAAAATGAATTCAATAATATGAGTCCTTGGTAAATGATGAACATTTTAAAAGTAGTTGAAACTTTCATTCTTTTGAGATTTAAATACCATTTGAAATGGGAATAATTAGCTTTTGAAATTAATAGCTCATTCTTGAAATCAAAATGTTTTCTTATATTCCACAAGAAATAATTAATATGATATAAAAATTAATTTTAAGGAATAAAATATAAGAATGAAAGTTTTTTGAGCATATTATTTCTTAGTTATGGATTTATTGCATTTTACTTAATATATTAAATTTATTACTTTCTTCTTTGATGCCTTAGAAATATTTTATGTTGCAAAGGCATCAAAGAAATATTACAACATATTTCGTCGCTGATTAATTTCTTTTTAATTTATAAATTTGATTTCAAAACAAAATAAAATTTTTATTTTTGTAATCATTTTGAAGCATTTGTTAAAGCAGACAGAACAGAATTTAAAAATATATCTAGTATTGAAAAAAAACTACGTTTCCATTTTTAATCAACATAATTGTTATACAGATACATATTTAGCAGAAAACTAAGTTTAACGAAATTGCAAGCAAATTAAATAATGTATATCAAATTGAGAGTAACAATTAGGCAAGGAATAATATAGTGGTGATTAAAAAACAAAGTAAGTATTGTTCGAAATGGTTTTTGAAACAAAAAAAAAAAAAAAAAAAACAAATATAGAGGTTTCTATACTATTTCATCTAATGTCTTAAAAATAAAGTAATGTTACATTTCAGAACTTTCATTACTTTAAAATGTCCCCGAAACAGGTCACGCAAGAATAATTTGTTCTTTGAATAGTTACAAAGAACTTATGCCAAACTAATACTTAAATGAATGCATCTAAAACGCTGTTTCACATCCTCTTACTTGTTCTGTCTGATCTAATAATCCTTAACTCACTTTTAAAGAGCAATATATGATGATTTTTTTTAACTAAAATATGTTTATTTGTATATGAGATTCTTGAATTTGTACGTCTCCTTAAATGTAATAAATCCCAAAACTAGTTAGAAAGATCACGATATATATTTATATACGGTTATACGAGATAAAATAATCTTGCATAGTCGAGTGATAAACATTTTCTCTAAAATATTATTGAGAAAAAAATTAATAACCTGTTTAAAAAGAGATCGAAGTTCAAAGAATGAAATATTTAGCAAAGTCAGGCATAGACTTTACTAGTAGATTATCCATTACTTTGGGAAAAATACTTTGAAATATCAAAACAATTTGTTTAATAAAGTTAAATATTTAACCATTTTGAAAATAATTAAAATGAAAAATCCTAAATCTCTTTCATACATAAATTTAATTAAATATATATATATATACATATATATATATTTAAAACTATATAATCAAATTTTCCAGTAAATATTCTTTATTCAGATTTCAGATGTATTGCACTTGGCAAGAAGCTGTCTTCGATCAAGAAAGCTAAAGCAATACAATTTACATAGCAAGCACGTAGAGAAATAAAAGGTGTGAGAAGAGAAGTGATTGGACAATGAACAGCGAATTTTATACGTGTTAAAAACGAGAAAACACCAATATTTTGCCACTGCAGAAAAAGGATTCTAGCCTCATTTGTGCAATTTCATGAAAAGGAAGCTTTATAGCTAGAGTCACGGTGGCAGTTAATATGTGCATGAAAGTTGGTTTTTAAGAATTTAATTGCATGTTAAAAATAGAATGTAGTTTTGTGCAAAAAGAGAAAGCCAGTTGAAAAAAAGAAGCGGTGATGATAGGGATTATCACTCATATAAATATTTATATAATTGCAATCCACAGGATGAAGAAAGTTAGTGGCGTAACCCAGTTTTTTTGGCATTAATGAATAATTGTCTTACGAAATCCTTTAATATGAATGAAAATGATACTATAAATCACTTAACAACAGTGTAATTAAATTCATTGTCAAAAAAAAATGTTTACGAATTCAGCACTATTGCTTAGTCATTCGTAAATGAAGTGCATCTATTGAATATAATAAACATTCTATTCATGATAAAATTAATGTGTCTGACGAAATCATTTGGTGATAAATTGTTTAACTAAATTATGTGAAACTGTAGCTGTTATTACGTTTTACACATAGGAAAAAACCAATTATTTGGGTACTGCATGCTTAAGTAGTGATTTAAAAATAAATATTTAAGTAATGAAAGTATTTTCTCTTTGTCAGCATTACTTTAGGAAATATAGATGCAATATTAAGCTCTTGTTTTGCGGCTACCATACCTGATATACGTAACATTTTATAATTTAATTTCCTTACTTTTTTCCTGTTCGTAAAAGTAGCAAAAATAGAATTTTATGCATAACATACTCATTCTGTAACAATTTTTCTGTACTAATCTGAAAGTGAAAAGGAACTAGTTTTAAGCTGATCAGCAAACGCAGAGACAAGCTCAGTTTATTTTTCATGGTTATGCAGCACCCCAATATTAAATTAAATATAATAACTTTTAAAAAAATCATTATTTCGGATATTATTTTTGACGTTTTACTTTCTATAATGAAACCTAGTGTTAGTATATTTTCTTTTAATTTCATCAAATTTTTGCTTGCTTGTTAAACTAAAAATAAGGATCACAAATGCCCTACGTTTAACATCATTGTATCATACATCGGTTCAAACTTTAAAAAACATGTACTCTTCCTTATTTTCCCGACATTTTCAAACTAAAAATATATAAGGGTATATTATATTTAAAATAATAATGGATAGTGAAAAAGATTAAATAGGCAATTTAATTTAAATTGCATTTAAATAAACAGTTTTGTAATAGACTTAATTCAAAAAAAGTGCTTCCTTTTATTTACAGATTAGTTCAAACACATCTAATATATAGAATGGCATAAAGGTGGTGTACAAGTACAGATAGCTCATCATAAATCAATATTGAGATCCCCCTAGAGAAAAGTGCGATGACATTTTTTTTGCGATTGGGGGCATATCTACTTAAGTTGTGGTTTCCCCGTGAGTCCCAGGAAGTAATATGGGAGAAATAGGAAGTATTTCTGGGCGGCTGCAAGAAATGGAGCATCCTGTTTTATCGGGAGAATTTTTTTTTATCTTCAATAAACATGAATTCCCCTTGAACAAGAACTTCCTTTTTCAAATGAAACTTTGAAGAGGAGAGAAAAAAGACAAAAAAAAAAAAACCTGGATAGTTTTATTATAAAATATCTGATAACCTAACAATGAGTTCGACTTCATAAAATAGAGTAATCGAAAATAGGAAGATATGATAAAGACCTGGGTTTTTTTTTCAGATTTTATTTCTTTCATAACTTTTGAAACATAAATTTGCGTCGTTTTCAATCACTTAACAAAAGATGATTTTTAAAATTTTCATATACACTAAAGTTCAATTCTAGGCTGAAATATAGAAATATATGTTTAGTAAGATCTAGACCAATGAATTATTTTTAAATACAGCAGCATCAAACTTATTTAATTTTAGCAAAAATCAGCATTGTTTGGAGACTTTTAAGTTCGTAAAAAATAATATATGCCCTTATTTAATTTAAAAGGTGATTTGTTAATTCTTTTCTCTCATGTTCTCATTCATCAACTGAACATTCTAATTTCAAAAACAATTGGTAAGAACAATAAGTCAATGAATACTTATTAAATAAAAACCAAATGAAATTGCGATTGTTACACCAAAATCAGTTTGAGTAATTCAAATCACTTACGAATACGGAAAATTTGTATTTGAGAGATTATAATAAAAGGTAATTTTATAAATTAACTGAATTTATAATTTTTCTTGTTGTGTACATAATTAAAGACCAGAAATTTTTTTTGTTTTGTTTCAGTGCCAAATGAAACATAACAAATTTTATGTTTTATATTACTTTGTTTCGAAATGTTAAATTAAATTGAAGCAGCCAGCGATGATTCTTTGGTTAACTTCAAAGTATTTAAGGAACAAATATTTGGACTCAAGCAAACATTAAAAACCTATTAGATTTTTAGATTAGATTTATTTCAAATAAACATATTTATGAGCTAACAGCCTGAGAAAGAGAGTGAAACAAATTAAGTCTTTGCTTTGGAAAACAAACTACATTACTCCACTGCGCTACGAGGATGACCCTCTCACCCCATCCAAGTAAAGCTTTAAACCGAGTGAAAACAAAAGTTTCAAGGGAGTCAAAGTAGACAATTTGAGACTTGGGTACAAAAGCAAAGAGTTGTACTCCAAGGAAAGAGAATACAAACGGACTGAAGAGGTGAAATTGCAATGCTGCTGCTTGAATGACAATTATCAAATCTCTCTGCATTGAAAATAATACAAAAATAGATGTCCTCTAATAATTTAACAAATAATTAAATTTATATATATGTGTGTGTGAGTGAGTGTCTTAAAAAGTAATATGTTTGTATAAATACATATTTTTTGTTTCTATATTTGTTACAAACATGAACTGATGCTTCCTTGCAACAATTCTTTTATAAAGGAAAAGATGGATTTACAGAGACGTCCCCAGCCAACAAAAAATAGCTTAAGCAATGATCCCTTCATCTTGGTAACGGATATGGCAAAAAGTGGATGGTGTTTGAATGAGCGGAAACTTAAGCGAGAAATCGAACGGAAAGAAATTTACAGACTTTTCGTGAATTTTCCCATGTGACTTCAAGTCTGACGGAAAAAAGTATAAGTACGCCAAAAGCAACAGTCGTGGAAAGAATCTGTCTGTGTACGTAATCAGTTTAACTGTGGAATCTGCTCTGTAGACCAATCGGGGAATTGTGGCCAGGTGAATTTTGCTGGAGATTCAACTTGAATCTTGCTCAGCGGTTGGAGTCCGTCTTTGGTCTCTCTGTAGCGGAAATAAATCGGGTGATCGACTGCAAGCTGACGGGGCATAAAGTGGAACGCTCCGGGTGAATTTGCAAAAAGGCAGCTTGGGAATAGTTGGAGCCAGCCTTGAAAGCGCGGAATATCATTGCGGAGGTTGTTTTAAGTGAGGACTACAAAGCTGGTGATCTGAACGTTGCTGTTACAACTGTGACTGTAATTATCGTGCATTTAGTTCCTGTGTCTGTGTCAGTAAACTGTGCAAGTTCTGTGTATTTGTGTGTATCTCTTATTGTCCAAGTTGTGCAATATTTGTGTTGTCCTGAAGACTTATAGGATATATATATATATATATATATATATATATATATATATATATACAGAGAGAGAGAGAGAGAGATAAACTTTAATTTCTAATCATCTTCTGCAAATGAAACTGGAAAATTTCCATTAATTAAAGTAATATTTTAGGTTTACGGATTTATAATAAGAAAATAAAGTGGTTTAATTTGGCACTGGGGGCGTAAATTGAGTAGCTGAATAAATGAGTTGAATTGTTTAATAATATAATGAGTTGTTTAATTCATTTATGTGATTGCGATTTACTTATGCAATGTAGGATTGATAAAGCTCTGTAAGCATATTCACTGGCATTTTACTGTCAATATACAATTACACTGAGTAATAATAAAGATTCCCTTAATTAAAATAAATGCTATTGTTTATCTGCCAGATATTATTTTAATTTTGAAAATGGCTGAGATTAAGTTTATTCATTCATTTCCTAGAGTAGAGAAATTAATAAAAGCTCAATTCAAAATAGTTTGAAATTATAAGTACAAACACATGAAATTCGTTTTATATTCATAGCTGATCTGGAAACAAAGTTCTCAATATTGGTTAAAAGAGTTTTCCAATCATTTTCTGAAACACATATAAAGATCTTCAGAGTCACCAAAGCCTATTATAAGAATAATGGGACAGAAGGAATTATCGAATTCGACAAAAGACAATAAGGTACATTTTTACGAATGATAAAAATATTGCTTCAGAAATGTTAAAATGTTCGATATTAAAATACCTTCCACATATAATGTATCACTCCATTGAGGGATGATAAAGAAATAATTTTCGGAGAGAAACTTGGTTACAAATCGAAATCCCTTCTATTACTGTAGGCAAATCTAGGAAGAGTGTTGTCTTTTATTTGAGGAATACTTCTGAAAGGTTGTCTAATTAAATTTGTGCACCGCGTTTTCGTTTCTCAATTGTAATCGCTGTCTATTTGCGTTAAATTGATCAATGTTTATTAAGGTTGAGGTGTTGGCGTGCAAACATTCTTGAATTGAATGCGGTATGATCAGTCTGGAAACTTAACAATTGGAAGAATAATCTCGGATGATTAGTTGAAAGAAATTATGAGGATTATCTATTATATCGTTGCTCAAGATATCAGTTTCTCTCACTGTAGTCTTTGTTTGATGAAAGAGTTGTGGTTATTTATTCATCAGATAAATAGGTTCGAACGCAGAGAAACATATTCTCTATGAAGATGGCACACAATGCAGTAATTTATGTTCGTCTAGTTGCATATACAATCATAAATAAATTTTATATGCATTGTTCCATTTATGTAAAATTCAAAGAGAACAAAGCTGTTGGCACCATTCTCTGTAAATAAATCATTCGGTTTCTGCATGAGACAGCCATACATAGCACACATATAGTTTCGTTAAATTTATGGATTACTGATGCTAGAATGCTGTCAAAATATTTTAAATTTTAATTCAGTTTTAATGCTCTTGATAGTTGTTTGTAATCTTTAAGGGGACTTAGTACCTTTGTATCTTCAAAAATTCGATTTTTCAAATTTTTCAAAAAATAGTGTTTAATGATAGGAGCATTTTAAAGCAAACCGCGTCAAAATCCGACAATTATTACGCCCTGTGCAACAAAAAATGTAAATGTCTAAGGTGGCTTGTTCTGTGTAATGTAATGTAGACAAACCTCTTTTTCTCAGTTCGTTATTTTCCCACTTTCCCACAGGATTAAAAAAAATGTTTTGTATGTAGAGCTTTAAAATTTTCCATGAGTGTTGTACTTGTAGATCTTTATTCTGCGAACCTCAATTCTGTTAATAGGATGATTAGATTTTATTTTATAACATGATACATGAAGAAAAAGTTACTAAATACAAACTTGATAACTGATTTAATTTTTTAATTTTTTTTAATAAAAAATAAATTTAAAATTTGAGGTTTACAGAATAAGATCATTATTTAGCTTAAATTTGGTATAAGAATTATGGCTCTACTGTACATCTTTCAAATGTTATCTTGTGGGTAGCGTAAGGTAAGCTAATTTATTTTTTAAATTTTTGTACGCATATTTCCTGTTGCATAAAAAAATATGTTAATTTAATAGCAAAACGTGACACAATATTTTAAACTATACACTTTATTACACAAACTGAGAAAGTTTCATATTGAATTGAGCAAAAAAATGTTGATTTATGAAGGATCGAAAAAAGTTTGTCAAAATGTTCTACTTTTTATTTCGAAAGGTACTATTAAGTCTCCTTAAAAAGTTGATGTAAATTGTATCTATTCATAGATGTAATTAAGAAACAAATCAGATAGTATAATATATATGTCACACAAATTCTTTAATAGATATGTTATTTATTTTTTCAAGTCTTATAAGATTATTCGAACCCAAAATACCAAAATCTAATATGTGTCGGATCTTTAAGAAACAGAATACAAATGCTATTTAATACACCTTTTCTATCATATGTAAAATACGTTTGAAAAACGTATTGTTCTATTTGAGCTTTTATAATTTTTTTTCTCTGCTTTTCAGACATATGTAAATCCTCCCTCACTGATTTAAAACTTGTAGGATAAATTTTATGAAGTTTATCCTCAAAACTCAAACATAACATAAGTAATTTTACATAGGAATTTTTCATTAAAATAAAATTGGTTCTGTGTTTTAAATATTACAATGCTATTTAACTCAGAAAAAAACACACCATATGTATTTTTACTGCAAAATTTCTAAAAATGATTTTTAAAAAATTATCATTGAATAATTATAAGGTATTTTACAGTGAACAACAAATATTGGGGATGCATTCACTTGTTAGTTTCGAGTTAATCTGACAGTTAACCAACTAATGACTGTACTACTTTGAAAACGAAATTAAGAAAGTATAGCAAGGTGCAGAGAGGAATTTGTCGAAAGACAATTCCTGAGCACGATGTTATCATTATTTGCATGGTTTTTTAGAATGGGTATTTTCTATTTATCTAGAAAGTTAACCGGTTTTAGGATGATAAAGTAATGGAATAAATATATTTTCCTTTTTGTTGTTCTGCAACGGTTTTTAACGCTCATCAATATGTTATTTTCTTATCTCGTTCTTTTTCATATATAAATACCCAGGTGTTAGATAAACTTATGGCTTTAGAGTTATGCTACCGCTGATTGCTGTAGTATCTTGACTATTGGCTATGATACCTGTCAAAATTATAGCCACTAGTCAAAATATCACCTAAATTTCAAAAGTTCGGTCAAAATGTCACGAAACAGGCACATGAATAAGAATTGGAGACAAGAAAATATGAATTTCATTTCGTTTCTTATTTGCATTCGATTAATTTCAAATAGAAATACAATTCTGAACATAGAAACAATTAAATTGTGTCTCTTTTTTATTGTATCTTTTGATTCATCGTTTTAGGCTTCTCCAATTGCAAGGCGTGATCTTAATTCACGATTTTTTTTCTATACATAAAATTCAGCGTAATCTTAACAAAATTTGCAGGTAAAATTTTTTACACGTGTCTGACATTAACAGATGGCATAAATAACAACAGTGTAGGATTGCTTCTATACTTGTAATAGGTCTTCCCGTTACGCGGGGATGCCGAATTCTTAAAGGTCATCTATGGATTGACTTATATTTTACATTTTTCATGCTGTTTATTTTACAGTTTTGATTCTTGTTGCTTTACTCTGCAACACCTTATGTAATCTAAGACTTAGTAGAAATGGATTTGTCGCGAAAAACAAGAGAAAAGCATAGTTACATTTATTGCCCATATTACATTTAAAAAAGATTTGTTTGAAAAATTTTAAATATTAAGGTAAAATTCTAATTGGAAACAAAATTAATGCTTTTAGGGTTAACAACTTAATCACAACCGTCACAATTACAGTTTGCAACGGGTCGAATGGTGGCACTTCACCATAGAGTGCTTTTCTGCAGCATTTACTTATAGCGAAAAATTCTATCAACGCCATCTATTGCAGATCCATTAAAATTAATTCAAACTTTCGATATAAAATTTGAAAAAAAAAAAATCCCTTTTTAACACATGTGCTCCTTATCTTAAGAACACTTACATAATTTTAATTATATAATTTAGTTACATGCGGTCTGTGAGATCAAAGAACCTTTATTTTTAAAAAGGTAGAATATGAAGAGGATACGGATGATACAATTATATTTTCCAAGATAGTATTGAAGATCAGTGCAAATATTAATTCACTCTCATATTAAATTGTTACAGATAATCTTTGACAGATAAAATGATTGCAAGTCGTAGTAAAAATCCTGATCCGTGCGGAGTTTTCAGAACAAATTGAAAAGAATACATTTTCTTATCATTTTTTCCTTCCAATAATTTTTTGCCTTTTTTTTTTATTAAGCTCATTTTCTTAAAATTAATCCAAATATATGCAGCAGATTTATAAATAAATTGCATTCTCTGAACTAATTCTCTAAGTCAATTTTCGGAAACAGTTATGTCATATTTGATTATTTGTAAGGTGTGAAAAGTTGAAAAAATATAAATTCAATTGTAATGTATTTTTAAATATTCTAAAGCATTAAGCATTTTATAATTAAATACTCATGACAGTCAGATAATACTTTACACATTCCAAATGTAAAAAGAATAATTTTGTTGACCCTACATCACGCAATAGAAAATAGATGTTTTTTTTTTTTCAATTAGCTAACATGATCTTCAAATTCTGAGATAATCTTTATGATTTTATTTTTGATAAAATGTATAATGAAGGTATTTTAAAACGCTATGTGATGCATAATATAAAAGTGTCTTGAATCATAAATTAGTGTTAATTATTTTAGTTTCTTGAATTACAAACCTTTAGTTCTTGCATTCTAATTTGATCGGGATTTTGATAAAGTGTTATATCAAGTGATACGAGTCATTTGATATATGTTTATTTTAGATTAATTGGCAAATTTATGTTAGCTTGTGCATTAATCTTAGCAATGTTCTTTTGTAAGACTGAGTGCATATGAATAATAGTATACTTAAATTTGATTGCTGCGTGTTTCTTTTTAACATAATAATAATGTTTCGCTTCAAAGCGTTGCCTTTAGAAAATACCCTCGTGCTCATAATCATTCATTAACATGTGTTTCTGATTTGTTGTACTATATTATATATGATACATTGGATAATTTCTTTGTTAATATTTCATGAAATCTCTTTAGTTGAAAAATAAGAAACGTTTCATAAAACTAGGCATACTCATAATTTTAATAATAAATCTTACGAATTCTGCCTTAAGATCATAATACAACAAATTTATGAAGCTTAAGTCTTTTTAGAACGCATTTAATATCTTTGTACACTTTTACGAACAAAAATATTAATATTCTGCTCCGCACGTAAAAGTATTTGTTGTTTATGGGGCTTTAGGCATTGATTAAATAAATATATTCATAAGTTGTATTCAAACAAATAATGTGGTTAGGATACGTAAATTCGTGGATTGCTGTATATTTGTCTATAAAATAATTTTATATTAATTTAACACATTTCAAAGAAATTTATCTTAAGTGCTTATTATTATTATGTTAAAATAATATTTAATTTCGTATTTGAAATATAAAAATAATGTTCTTGAGCATCCTTGTATATTTTATTATCAAAAAATAAAATTTAAAAAGTGCTAATTATTTCCAGAATCAAAATATGATAAAATTGTTTTAATATTATTTAACTAAATCATAGAAAAAGTCATGAAAGATGACTTTTAGTAATTAAAGTTAATAATTAAAAATTCCAGAACTGAATTCTGCTAATATTTTAAATGCAATTGAACAAAAATAATATAAATGGCTAGTGATACATTAGAAAAAGATATTTTAAATATTATTAATTAAGTGATGAAAAAAAGTCATGAAAGCTGATTTTTATTAAATATCTGATTAATCTTTCTAGACTTGAGTGATATGAATAATTTTAATGATATTCAATAAAAATGATATAAATGATACTGTTGAAAATTAATTATAACTTACTGTAATTTTTTCCCTATTTTCTTTCGTACTCGGTTTACAATAAATATGTAAAAAAAGTAATTTAAGTATCATAAAGTTTGCTGGAAATTTAATTCTTTAATGCAAGAAAAAAATTACTTCAAACAGCAAGAATACTGATGAAAAAGTTTTCCAAACAAATTTATTTCAGTTTTAGTTTTATTTCAAATTTTCTTTAAAAATCCCATGCTTTGCTTAAAATTATCATTAGCCAAAAAAAAAGAGTCATTTGACTTTTAACCGAGAGAAGATTTTTTATCGACAAATAACTTAAGTATTTAAAAACGAAAAGGAAACAAAACTAAAGAATAATTAAAGTATTTAAATCGAAGAAAAATTTCTTGAAAGGGGAGAACAAAAGCTACAACAAAAATCTGTTGATTAGGGGTTGAAACTGCTAAATAGCCCTATTAAGTATAAAAGGGAAAAAAAGTTTTCTTCTTAAAAGAAAGCTGTCTATTTGTCAAAAAGAATTTCCCATGAAAATACTTGATTTCCTTTTCATTTTCTCGAGTATCGCTCTTAATTATCGCTGAAATATTTAGTCAAAATTAATCAAGGGAGAAGAGAAAGTGCTCTAATTATTTCTTTCATATTTATTTTCCATTTTAGAGAAAAAAATATTTTGGTGTTCTTTTGATTCTTATAATAATTTTCTTTCTCTTATATCAGTGGAAAAATTTTTCATTCATACGGGGCGTTAGAGTTTTGACCAATTGCTGATAATCTGTCAAATTGACAGTCTCTGCTTTCGCTAGCTTGCTTATTTTCCTTGCGAGCAAATCAATAAAAAATATCTATCCATTATTTCTGGAAATGTAACAATGTATTTTGACAGCAGTAGTAATAAATCAACTTCCTTATTTCACATTTGGATCATTTTTCTTTATACATTAAGAAATTCGCACGGAACAGATATTGAGCTGCAATAATTTGAGATTAATTTTTTCAACACAATTTTTTTAAATTCCTACTATTAGCTCACACTCGCCCTATATATATCTTGTTCAAATTTTCAATAGTTAATAAAATATTTTTTGTTCATCCACTCAAGTTCAAATACATTTTTTTAAACTTGTAGTGGATGACACTTGATGTTAATACAGTTTTTTCAAATATTAATTCATTAATTAAATTGAATTGGAGAAAATGCATTTTATCCCATCCTCTTGGCACGATTTCAAGAATCGCTAAACTTGGCGATTTTTTTTGGCTGAACGTTAAGTCGGCGAAGCAGAGGAGGGTAGCCACATTTGGTAAAATACCGCCAAATAATTTATGTCGGCAAGAGTGGTTGGGCTAAACTGCATTCCAACCATTAAATTTACCTTATGAATTAAGAAATAAACCAATGCTTCTACTATGTTATTTGGCTTGCAATGGCAAATTTAGTAGAGCGTCGGCGTAGAATCTTCATGCCTTTGGATCGAATCTCGTCGAAGCATAATTTTTTTTATATGATTTCTAAATAATTAATTTGAGTTTTACGTGAGAGAAAAAAATACCCTTATATAAGATATTTGGCAGTATATAAATTTAGGAATAATTACTGTGTCAGTAAGGAAGCGTGTAGATCGCTAGAGAAAAAATTCTTTTCCCAATTAATATTGCTTTTCTGTCATAACTATGTATTTACATATTTATATTAATTGTAATCATTTAATAAAAAGAAACTGAAATAAAAATTTTCTTTGTTGATTTAAGTAGGAATTAACTTTAATTTTTTTTTTATATTACTTGTTTATTATAAAGCGTTTATTTCTTCAAGGACAATTTATATTTCAATTCTTGTCCTGTTTTAATTACCGAATACTTCAGTGAAAAACCCAAGAACTTTTGGAACTTTTTCTCGGCTAAATTATTGGGAGTTATCTTATTTACGGATCCGAAAGAACTTTTCTGTTACGCTCGCGCAAGAAAATAAATCTTCTAATTTAGAGCACTTTTATCACTTTAGCTTATATATCTTTTGTAAAAGCAAAATAGTAAGCGTGTATGTATAGACTAATGAGAAGTATGAATTAGAATACAAAAGTCATCCGCATCTTTAAATGTACTCATGATTAGCCTAGTTAGTCCACTGTTCAAACCTAATAGTAGTTTACGTATCTGAGTTATAAATTTGTTTTGTGATATCACACCAGTGTACCAAATTAATATGTACCGCTGAAATGGAAAGTATAAACTACATTTTTTCTTACAATCGTCATTCCTATCGTGGATTTCAAGACCCATAGCGTAGTGCCATTACAGTATCGTCTAGCGGTCCATCGCTTGTTCTCCGCCTGTGCATTGTAAGGCGAAAATGCGCTTGTTCGGATATTTTCTATCACATCTCAAATGTTTGTCCATGAGTTTTGAAACATCCTATATCGTTTTGAATTTCTCGAAAGTACTGGAAAAAGGGTAAAATTAAAAACAAAGTTCTGAAATTTTGGTGTTGCTTATGTACCTTTTAGACTACAATAAGGTGCAAGCTGTACATTTAATGGAAATTTTTTTAAAAAAATTCAAATGCTTACTTCTGTGCTTCATTCATTCACTAATTTTAGCTAATCTCGCAATGTTTGTTTGCGACATTCTGTGAGATTTAAAACGAAACCGTTAAAATGTGTAACGAGTAATCATCAAGCAATATAATTAAATGATGAACCTTAAGGATATTTCATACAGGTCATATTGAAGTGTCGAATAATAAAGACATTCTGAGATGCGACTTATGAAAAATAATTCGAGATAAAAACCAACGTTTTTAAAAACAACGTTTTTATAAAGTGGCAAAATTTATTAAGAAAGATTATTGAAATATTAGTTAAAACTGGTCGCAAATATCTAAATATTGCATTGTTAGGCAAGTAAGAACGGTTCCCGAAATTTCAGAACTCTAGCTTGATGGGAAGTTGGTTAATTTAACGATAGAAAATTTGATGACACACACACACACACACACAGAAACACGAACCAAGTGAAATACATAAAAACGTTAAAAGTAACTAAAATTAATTAATTCATCCGGTAAATTAAATGGTTGGAATGCAGTTTAACCCAATCACTCTTGGCGACAAGAATTATTTGGCAGTATTTTGCCAAATGTGGCTACCCTGGTTCGTTTTACGGACTTAACGTTCAGCCAAACAAAAAAATCGCCAAGTTTGATGCCAATTTTTGAAATCGCGCCAAGTGGTTGGGATAAACTGCATTATTGAAGAAAATACTAGCTAAAACTGGTCGCAAATGTCCAAATATCGTATTGTTAGGCTAGTGAGAACGATTCCCAAGGTTTCAGATTTCTAGCTTGATGGGAAGTTGGTTAAATTAACGATCGAAAATTTGATGACACACACACACACACACACACACACCAAGAATTCAGAAAAACGTTTTAAAAATGTAATAAGACCGCTTCCGCAGACCGAAAAGACTGCTGTAAAAAGTTATGCGAAATCCTCGGTGACCTATGAAGATCGCGACTTATTTTACATAGCAAGGCGTAATATAGTACAATTCTTCACACAGAAATCAAGGTTTCAAGGATATACATGTAACTAGAGAGACATAATTAATTCATTGCACTCCATTCTGAGCACAAAAAAAGCTCATATAGCATGGCATAAAGACCATCAACACACAGGAGGACTGATTAGTGGTTGATCCGGCATTGAGATCACAATTCAGAAGTTTAGAATCCTTAAAATAATTGAAGCCAGGTGTATCGATTCTTGACCATTATTGTAATCTTCCGTGAATTTTGTAAAGGTCATTTGCAATCCTCTAAATAGCGTCGCACTAGTTCAAGCAGCAGCAACAGCGACAACTGGGGGAAAAAAACAATGACTACAAGAAAATGCAAGCAGCATCGAACACTCTAGGAGCTCCCACTTTATTTACTCGGCCCACTCAATGGTATATCAAAAGACATTAACTGTTGGACTTCAGGTGTAAGCCTTTAATTGAAGAATGAGAATAAATGTAAAATAATAACCTGCGAATTATCACCATACACTTATTTGTTAGGTAGCATTCCCTTACCTACTGAATAAAGATACATGAGTTTTAGCATGTGTTGAATTCTTAGTAAAATTAGAATTCTGGCTGTAATAAATTAATAGTTGGTATAAAATTATGACTTGTTATAATGCTCAGGTTTCAATTGCCTTGATCGCATCTACTTTTTCAGAAAAAATGTTATTACACTATTTGATCCTCAGTTCAGAATTAATAAAGTTAAATTTTAAGTTACTTTCTTATAACATTATAAGTTACTCTTTGTTATATAAAGGGATATTATGAGTTGAATCCACTGTATTCGAAAAGTGTCTCATTCTATGTGACTGAGTTGGTAACCTAAAACGAGTGGTTTAATTCTAAGCTTGAAAATTGTTCTAGAGAGAATGATTTTGCATAATCAATGTGGTAAATGTAATAAAATGAATCTGCCTTTTTCCTAGAAACCGTACAATTAGAATTGTAACCTTATTGACTGGTTAATTAATTTTAAAGATGTAGTTTTTAAATATTTATCGCGATTGGGATTGCTTATGAACGTGGCACTGAAATATAGCAAGAGAGCTTATGATGACGGACCTAACCCTAATGAAATGGCGAAGAACCTTAGAATTTGAGGAATTTGAACCTCGATAAAATGACGAGGATAAAACCTGAGTAAGCACCTTCTTCTCCAAACTTCCACACCCTGATAATAGGAGGATTTGAAATCTGGACCCGATTTCACGGGCATCAGAACCCTAACCTATGAATCGTCAAAAACGACGCCAACCCCGCTAGGCAACCATGGCTACATTTTAAATGCTGAGGGAAAGCGCTTTGTTTTTTGTTATTGATAGATTTGTGATAAATATAATTTGATGCTTTCCCAACCTTATTGACGGGTTTTCATTTTTATCTTTTCTATTTCTAAGTCCATTTGAGGAAATCAAAATTTAAAGAAAATAGATGAAGAGAGAGATATGTCTCCTTTCGTCGGGAAACTAGACAAGAAAATAATCACAAACATGTCTTCTCTCAAAAAGCAAACGTTCAGACGTAGAATTCTTTCGGAGATAAAAGAACGTTTTAGTTGCTAAATAGAGGTTTTACCGGTGACTTCTTTTCCCAAGAGCTTTCAGGGAAGAACGCATTAGATTAAGAAAAGTGTGACAGATAAAATACACCGTGTCTTTCTGGTCTTCGGACCTCAGCAGAAAAAAGGAATTGATTTTTCACATAGGGTGTGTTCGTGCACTTTGTTGCTGTCTCCTCTGATTCAAGAAAGTAACGGCATTCTAGAAAACACTTATGGGTTTATGTTCTTTTTGTAAGGGAATCGATTCTGTTATGTATGTGTTTGAAGATGAAATAAAAATTGCTTAATGGAAAAATAGATGGTGAGGTTTATAGTGTTGTGATATTTTTGAAAGCTGAATGATTTTGTCTTCCTTAGAAAACAGTGTATTGATGTCAGCTTTTAGGATTTGGAATTTATTTTCATTCATCATTACAAAGTGGTGGTTAAGAATAAAAAAAAATTCTTTCTTGGCAGTATATTTATTAATTATTTATGAAGTATTCTTAAAAAGATACGGTGCTCTTAAAAGTTTTCTTAATTTTACAAGGTGTTTTAAAACTCATAGGTAAAAATTTAAGAGATTACAAACATCAAAACAAGCAAATAGGTGAACCGCTAGATAGCGCTGCAATAGAAATAATAAAGCACGAATATTCTTATACATCCTCACTTCTACCATGGATTTCAGGATGCATAGAACCAGGAAAAGACTCAGTAAGCTTATTGAACAAAATCTGGAGAAAGATGGCTACTTGGCAATTCAAAAAGCAAATTAAGGTTTCGGTGGATTAAACTAGATTTATCGTATATAAACTTTTCTACACACAAACACAAACACACACACACACACACACACACACATATATTTCAAAGGGAACGAATTATTTTTTCATGGTATCAGAATTGCTGTTTAAGCATTCCAACTAGCTGAAACGTTGGATTTGCTAAAAATTTCATACCTTTGGCTTTGTACTTTCATCGTTCATCAGAGTGTTTCACAAATAAATGTCCCAATACAGGATATTTCCTAGATTTATTCTGTTTGAAACAAATAAGTAACACTGTCCGTGAAGCTTCGTGCTTCGCAGTTCCCATACGTTTTCTTTATGGTTCGAATATACTATGATCAAACATTGCCAAAATTTGATATTTAATTTCAACTATTGTCGGAAATTTAGAGATAAAAATAAGAACTTTTGATATATTTACGTTTTTTGACACAACACAATCTTCTTTTTAGGAAAGCAGAGTTTTTTTTCGGTCCTAATTTCTCGTCCATAGGACACGTAAAAAAGATTTCATTTAAAGCACAAAAACACAAAACTTAATGATTTTGAAACAAAATTAATTGTTAGGAAGGCAGCATTCATTGACTTGGATACATACATCTCCAAATTAAGAAACTGATTGACCAATAGCTTGAAATATTTGGAAAATGGAAGTGCTTCTACTTCCCCAAAGACAAGGGATAATCTAGTAACCCTAGCAACCTTTGTTTATTTTGTTTGATGTAATGAAAAAACCCAAAAACTCTACACCTGGGAAGTGGGATGTTTTCCTATCATGGGAATTTTGTTTTGTGTTCAAATGTGTACAAAATTACACAGTATTTTGTCTGAACAACACTACTATTTCACGTTACTCGATTTTTCATTTTAATCCTTTTGAGTTAAACATTATTCATTGTACATATAATAAGATGCATTTTTAACTAGTAATGATGCCTTGCGTTTATTAAGGAATTGATTAATTTTTTTTTAAAATTTAATAATATGTTTCAAAGTCAGATATTCTGCTCTTATATTCTTTATTACAAAATGTTTATTATTCTCTATCTGATATTAAATGTGTTCCTTAATTACTTTTTTTTATTGAATATCTTATTTAAAATAAACATTTGCTGCATTAGCTTTACTTACAAAAGTTCAATTCGATGCATAGATGTATTTATCACTGAATTTGAAAATATTTAAAAATTGTTATTTGATTCTTCCAAACTAAATATTTAACTAAACATATTCGGAAGCCATAAATCTCCAAGAAAGCACCCAATGCACAACGGGCTGAGACAATATCCTCTAATTAATGGAATCTGGCAAGATTAAAAAGTACCTGTACATATATTAAAATTTCTAACCCTGGAACAACGCACGGGGTTTCGTAATCTAATAAACATTTTCAACGTCTGAATTCACTCGGGAAAAATATTTCGAAAAAGGATTTGCAGGAAATGGAATATCTCTACTAATTATCTCTGCGTCATGTCTTTAACAAATGCAGAATGGAAAAATTATTCGCTTATATGAATTGCTACATAGTTTAGCGCGATTAATCAGTAAAAATGCTGACCTAAGGAAGCAACGAAGGATATTGTTCTCATTTATAATCGTGAAAATTCTATTCTTTTTATTTCATGTCACAACAACATGGAGCTTTACTGCTTTGTGAGATGTGTACCAAATTATGTATTTTATTTTATCTGCTTAAATTTTAAGGAAACGTTTTATCTGTTACATAAGTTGAATGCGAATAAAAGAGAATTATCAGTATATAATAAAATGTACAACAATATTTACATAATTAAATATTCAAATAATTCTTAAAGTGGATTTCATTTCGCTTTTGAATTTTGTGCTGATGATAAAAGTTAATGGAATAATAATTTATTTTAGAGACATTAAAATGCCATCGGAATGGAAAAAAAATATTGACAAACAAATAATTTGCTTAACTTCACATTCGTACAAAAAATTATAAATAAAAATAAATATATATCAAGTGAAGAAAAAATAATTAGCAATCATAATTTCAATTTTTTTTTTCATTAAAAATAGAAACTCCTTAAAAGGATTCAAAATAGTATGTTTAAATTTAAAAATAAAAGTAACGTTCCATTTTTTTCAATTTCTAATGCTTTGTGGATATATAATGAAACGAAGTAATTTTAATTCTCTCAAGAATAAAAAAAATATAAATTTCTCTATTCTTAAGACAGAACATGTACTATGTGTTCTTTTAACTACAAAGTAAAATTTCTATTAATAAAAATATTTTTCCATTATGAAAAACATGTACTCTGTATTATTATATGGAATAACAGTTCTATTAAAAGAAACTTCTCGATTACACAAAACTGTATAATTCAGTTAAATTGGCAGAGCACCGAGTTTTATTTTATTCTTGTCAATTCCAGTTTTCAACAGTTATTTGAGTCTATGTACGTTATTTCAGCTGCTCTCCTCCCCCCCCCACTTAACAGGTCTTTCTCGGTATAGATATTTCGGTGAAGCACTACCAGAGCGCCATCTGTTGAGACGACCGAACAACATAGATCCAAGTGGTAAAACAGACAATAAAGAAATTATACGGCTTGTTTGCTAAGAATTGGCGAGAATACTTGCATTCAAAATTCATAACTGCATTGAATTAACTAGCAATTGCATAGTTTCGAAAAAAACCCGGTTCGTGACATGGCTTCGTTAATTTTGATTCGATTGAAAAGTTGCCAAGCAACCACTCTATTGAATAATCCAACAATCAAAAACTTGATCTATTTTTATCCTTCGGGACACAAACAATCAAAAATCAATACTTGTATTTCAAACGGGGAGTAGAAATATTCTTTCATTCTTAATCAATAATTATCCAAAAATTATACCGTTTTGAATCGCAGCAAAAAGTTATCCGAATCAGGAAGACCAACATCAGCAAACCGACAACCGAATTGCCATCTGGCACCAATATTGTGTGTACGAATTGTAGTCCCTTCCTTTCATTACTCAAGTCTACTGACGTCGTAAAGCTTAATTAAATATTCAATAACATTACAACTGTATTTGAAGAGATGTCTAAGAAAAACAACATAGTTTATTAGATTTCTTCACAGATTTTGAAATAACACTCTGTCTTTCCAATAACTCCAAATGCGCCTGAATCCTATCTTGAAATCTAACAATTAAATCTTAGCTACCAATTTACATAAAGGGAGATACATCTAAAATATACCGGGTATGATTCTTGGTATCTCTAGTTAGTTTTAACAACAAACTATCTATTACGACAATTCATTCCACTCAACTTACAAACATCTTCTCGTTATCATCTGGTCCCCCTCGTTATTCTCACTTCTGTTTCACAAATATATTACTATATTTAACTTAATTCATTTCACTTCTTATCTTCATCTAATTTGCCTAATCATATTTCATTTGGTTGGATACTTGAAGTTTATTTCAAATCAAATTATAAATTCCCGCAAGGTTAGTAAAGAGGAAACCGTGAATATAGACTATCGTCACAAAAATGTTTTTTAAATTTCATACTCCTCGCAGCATATAAACATGTCCCTTATTCGATATTTGATATTTATTCGATATCTGTTATCTGTCTCTTATTCGATATCTGTTATATATCTTATTCACTACTCTTTTACCCGTTCAGGACCGTGATCAAGTGATTCTCCCTTCTCGGCCCACGGTATCGCATATGTGACGCAGTGCCATCGGGCCTATGATCACACTGATGTGGCTTCAAATTGAAATGTTTAATTTGAACTTTTAATGGCCATTAGATGGCGGTTGATGTTCGTTTTATTTTCAAATATGTTCCTCAGAGTGTTGTCCTTCAATTCCAGCTTTTGTTTCCGATTTTGTTTGTTTGTTTCTGCTGTTAGATCAGAGGAATTTGAAAATTTAAACAATCGCATTTGTTCGCATTGCGCATTTAAAGGGCTGTGATTTACTGCACGAAGGTATTTTCTTTATATTTTGACTAAGTGAGGGGAAATGATGAAAGGTTTATTGGTTAGTGTTGGGAGTAGACTTATAGTTCGCAAGATGGCGTTTTGTATGTTTTTGGAACAGTTTTATCGTCGCTATCAGGATGAAAAGATTGAAATATCTGAGTGAAAAGTCAAGGAGACAAAGTGTTGAGCGCAAAAAAGAGCTTCCCTAAAAGAAAAAGAAACACAAAATGACATATTATAAATGCAAAATTTGCAATGTTGAGTTTTGTCCTGAACAGTGTTTCGAAATGTATCATAACTTAAAAAGTTCTAAGTATCATTTAGTAATTTTATTTCAATTATCTTTTCATATTTTTTTTGTATTCAGTTCGCTAATATTTTACTTATATTTTAAATACTCGTAAATAAAAAGAAATGTGTCATTTATATTGCTGTTATTTTCGTAGTAAAAAAATTTTTTTTTCATCAAAATGAATACAATTTCTTCAGAATTCACAATTATTTTTTTAAATATCTTAAAAATTTTATAACCGTATATTTAGATGCTATGAATAATAATATTTTGTAAGTTTCTGCGTATTTAATAGCACGGAGATTTTATTTGAATATTTATTTGAAATTAGGCTTAAAAAGGAAAATCACCCTGTCCTGAGGCGCAGAGGCGCAGGCCTGGGGAAGAGGCTCTTTCTCCTTTCGCCCGTCTTGAACGGGTTAATACAAACAATGCTAATTTACAAAAGTCCTATTTGATCACAAGTAAAGATTCCTAATTTAAATGGCGTCACAGAAAAGTCCATAGGATTACTTGAAGAGAAATACGCACCATAACCTTATAGGGCAACTGGAAACCGACCAAAATTTCGTAGCCAAAACTTTTGTTTTATATGAGATGAAAACTGATTTTACACATTGACAAACCCATATGGAAGTACACCACAACAAGGTATCTCATGCTAACACTACACATGTCGTATTCGGTTGCTTTATGTATCCCAACCTATCATAACAAAATGTCATCATTATTATGAAACAATATTTATTGCGGTTTTTAATTAAGTTATTTTGATACGAAAAAAAGTCTTGTCTGCTCAACCTGTAGCATGGGCATGAGCAGTGAAACTCCCCTTAATTAACACTTGGGGATCCTAATCGATTTTATATTTTAATTTCGAGCTCCGTTCCAATAAAATAAAAAAGTGACTACGCAAGTTTGGTAAGTTTAAGAAATGTAATAGGATATAAACGAGTTTCATAATAGCGGTACGAAATTTTGTATAAGATAGTAAAAATAATTGCAGTAATAGCAAAATTCACAGTTGTGAAGGTCTGAAATAGAACACTGGAGTCATTTGAATGTGTATGAGAAACTGACGTTGTTCAGGTCGAATCTGCTCCATTGGGGATTTACTTGCATTGTATCTTGGCAAGAGTTATCTTTGGTATTTTGTAGAACTTGTGTTAGTATCCGTAGGTATTAGTTGTGAATTAATAGCATTCTTCTGGTTAGAGAAATAATAAACACGACTTTGGAAAGTAAATGATTATATTCTTTAATTGATTTGAATTTCAGGAATGCATTAGAAATTTTTATATGATGTTATTTACATTTCAATTAAAATACTCTAAAATTTCACCAAAATCAATCATTTTACCTAAACGTCGTATGCATTAGTTGAAATTATGTATTTTTATATTTTTATCTACTATTCCACCTAACAACAAAAATTTCTTTTTTTAAATAATAATATTTACGAACGTCGACAATCAACTTAATTTGAAAATCAAATCGCCGATAACACAGTTTCATTCTGAAAACGACAAAAATTATGATAATTTTTTTTTTTAAAAAAAAAAAAATGGATACTTTTTAGATTTAACGTAAGCAAGCGTATTTTCAAGTTTGTCAATTTATTTCAGAAAAAAGTCAAAAACGTTAGAAAAAAAATATGAAATTAGTTAGCATTACATCAAAAAAGAAAAAACATTGACCTTTCCCAGAATTCGTAAATATAGTCATGATTTAATGCGAAACCATCCAATTTCGTTGAACTTATTCTTCCCTGAGCAGGAAATTTACGAATATATTTTTTCCAAATAAAGTTAAAAATAAAATCCTGTCTCCATCAGATAAGATTGTTCGTTTTGCCCCGAAGTCTTTTATTTTGTTTCCAATTTGATAAGAAGTGAATTACCACACACAAGGAGTTCTTCAATAAATTAAGTTCTTCAAACGAAAACGGATGAGGTTTTTAGAAAACAAGAATCGAAAGTTTTTTATTGCCCTATTCTTTTTATTTATCGCTCTCTCAGTTTATATATTCTAGTTATTCTTAGAGACAAGTAATATATTTAGAAATAAATCAGAATAGATTACCCTTTAACGAGCAAAACTAAAAATTCTTCCTCGTCACATAAATGTTGTTATTTATCGATATCTGAACAAAAGTGTTTTACCATGTTTGAATAACTGTAATAATATATACTTTCATGTATTTTAAAGTTTGCTGATCAGTTTTTATTTTTACTTTGGAATGAATAAGCTTAGAAAATGTGGTCAGTTATCATTATTTTTTTCATATTGGTAATAAAATATGAATGAAACTTTGTAGGAGTTGAAAAGGAGTTCTAATATCCCCATGTTATTTTCCATTTACCGTTTAGCCTACACCTGTCTTTGGTTGTTCAGACATTCGACACCGAACCTCCCAGTAGACAGTAGATATATCGACAGGTAACACATCAATCAATAAGTTCCGAGACTAACCCAGAGATGGCGCTCGTAGTAAACCAGTAACCAGGTATTTCTAGAGTACTAACCTTTGCTTGAAACGTGTCAAAATTGTAAGTCGATCGGACCAGAAACAGCTGAGTTATCGAGGTTGGAGTAAAGTCGTTTTGCAGTTTGTTTAAAAAATGGAAAAAACCGAGTTTCGTGTTCTGATAAAACATTGTATTTTAATGGGTAAAAACACCGTGCAAGCGAAACAATGGATTGAAAAATGTTACCCGGACTCTTGTCCATCAAAAGCAACGATTTGTTGGTGGTTTGCCGAGTTTAAACGTGGTCGTACCGACACAAATGACGCGGAACGCTCGGGTAGACCTGTGGAAGCCGTTACACCGGAAAATGTGAGTGAAGTGACAAAAATTATAATGAAAGATCGTAAAGTGAAGCTCCGTGAGATTGCTGAGATGACACAGATATCATATGGAAGTGTATTTACTGAAAAAGGTTTTTTGAAGTGAAGTGAAAAAGGTTTTTTCCAAGTGGGTGCCGCGATTGCTTTCGATGGAACAAAAACAGCAACGAGTCGATGATTCAGAAAGCTGTTTATCGCTATTTACTCGCAACAAAAAAGATTTCTTGCAAAAAAAAAAAAAAAAAAAAAAAAAAAAAAAAAAATTTTTTTAAAAAAAAAAAAAAAAAGATTTGGAAAAGCGTTGGAACGATTGTATCACCCTAAAAGGTGATTAACAAAAGGTGTTATGTTGATGATTAAAAAAAATTTTGCAAAAAAAATGTTGTTTTCAATGTTAGTCTCGGGAGTTATTGATTGATG
Organism: Nephila pilipes; assembly: GCA_019974015.1. Taxonomy (NCBI): domain Eukaryota; kingdom Metazoa; phylum Arthropoda; class Arachnida; order Araneae; family Nephilidae; genus Nephila; species Nephila pilipes. The sequence continues at coordinate 25,630 of BMAW01042808.1, read as the reverse complement.
CGTTAGATATATCGACAGGTAGATTGTGGAGGTAAGGGCAACCCTGAAGATGATCGTCTATTATCCGTATAGTAGGTTTAACGTAATAGTCTGACCTTATCATAAGCCAAACTGATACGGTAGAAGTGTGCTTGTAGGTAATTGTGCCACGTAATAAGGTGAAAACGTGCGACAGCCTCAACTATTTCCATGTGCACAGGAACACGTTTCCCTACGACAAGGTTGTTACTCCCAACTTTTGCCTTCGTTGAAGTCTTTTGGGGGGTTTTCTAGTGGCACTGATAATGGTTGTAGTGAATTGTTCATATCCATATACTGGGTGCCCTAACAATTCCTGTAAAGTAAGGAAGCGCTTAAATCTAGAAAACATGTATCTTGATTCGATGATGATCATACACTTTGCCACAAGAATGACGAAATCATTTCATCTCATCTAGACGATCACTTCATCTCATGAAATCTTTCATGAGAAATCGTTCTCTTAATCTGAATATTGCCTAACTTCCATCTCTATCAATTTGTACGGAACAAAGTTTATTAAAGGTACCAGGACATGAAGGAGAAACATAAAATATTGAATTTAAAAATCATTGTTTAGGACATATATGTTTTAAAATTATTATTAGGGCTTTGATATTTTAGATTCCTAATGATGATACTGTAATCAATTAATTGAACTACAGAAATACATTTTTAGTCAAAAAGAATTTTCTTCTTAATTGAATATGAATATGATTTTAAGACATAATTACATTAAGGTACCATTTTAAAAAAAAATATTTCTTAATTGTACAAGATAATTTACTTCTCATATGTAAAATAATTCAAAAAGTATTGAAAAAACCTTTTTAATTACATTACTTTTTTTTTTTTTTTTTTTTTTTGAAAAAATAAAATGCTGTTATGTTGGAAATTGTAATTTTTTTTTTTCATATGAAAAATTATTTCTTCAAAGTTTAGAATCACTTATAGAAAAAAATAAATTCGGTTCAATATGTGCATATGCATCCTTTACAAAAACATAATTTATGTTTAACCAATAGTTTTTTGAATGGAACCGAAAAGAAAATATGTCTCACAAACCATGTCCATATTCAAAACTAAGAGAAACAAATACCCTTGAAAATAATTTTTAACTGAAAATTATTATTATTATAAAAATCAGGCACGTACTTATGCTATCACACTGAATATTAATTAAAATTAAATATTTTTAACTAAAAATTATTTTTTTAATTTTGTCGAATGATTCAAATACCATTATTAGGCATACAAAATAATTCAGGGAGTGAATATTTGTTTCAAAATTTGGAAAGCAAAAGCTCTTTTAGTGGTTATCGATCTATGAAAGAAAGAAATGGCAAAACGATTATTAACTTTGACTTAAATTCTGAATATAATCTTACAATTGTCAAAGACCATTTTGAATCGATTTTGTTAACTTTTTAATGAGTGATAGTTCAATCTACTAACTTTTAGTAAAATTAACGAATTTACTTTGAATGTAACAATAATATACGAAAATTAAACCCATACATCTCACATTCCTTACATCCATAAAAGTTCGAGTGTGTTCCAGATAGATACAATGGAATTGTAAATCTGTATATATATGTAAATAATTTTTTTTCATTGTATTTTTCACAGTTAAAATGTAGCACATCATAGCCTTATTTTGATCAAATCATTACAAAATGTAATTTACATAGGAGAGTCAGAAAAAAAAAGTTAACGATTATATTTCTATGCATGGTATGACGTTTAAACGACGTGGTATGGCTTGAGTACTCGTGTTTAATGATTGTATACAGGGTGATAGCATAAGTTCGTGCCTGGTTTTCACAAAAATCAGAAGTACGAACTAGTGAGTGAACATAGCTTTAAAATGATTATTTATTTATTTATTTGCAAGGTTCAAAACCAAAATGGATAGTGAAAAGTTTCACGTCCTACATGTTATATGAGTTTAAAAAAAGTGCTAATGCGGAAACGACAGCTAGAAATAATCAAAATGTTTACCTAGATCGTGCGCTACTCTTAATCGTGTAAAAAATGGTTGAGTCAATTATCGAATAACGAAGTCAAACTCAAAGTTAAATTTTGTCCAAGGTGACCTTCGGATATTCATAATGATTTAATCCGTGATTCAGGGAATAATAATCTAAGGATTACCACTGAAGAGGTTTCTGAGGACCCAAATGTTGATAATTCGACTGCATTTCGCCTAATTCGGATACACTTCAAAACTTGATACGCTCTCCTCTTGTTTTGACAAAACTGATCAAACTGTTCTGCGTTTTCATAGCCACTTCTTTCCTTTCCTATTAATACAAATAAAACTTTCTGATACCAAATCATAATCTCAGATGAGAAATAGGTTATTTTTAACAACATGCTTTGAAAAAAGCATTAATTAGGAAAGTAAAAGAAGGAAAAGGTCTATGGAAGACTTAATTGCATCTAATGGAAAATGCTATTTGTGTTTGGAGAAATTACAAGAGAAAAAATTTACGCGCTTCTTACACTTAACCAAACAATAAACTTGGAGAAATACGGTAAGCAACTCACACAACTAAATTTTGAAATCCTAACAGAACGCCCAAATGATGCATTTGAAACGACATCATCTTTCACCATCAAGCAGTATTTACAAAGAAGGAATTCTAAAATATGTAAAACAGTGAGAAGCAGTTATAGAAAGTAATAGTGGGTATATTACTGATTAATAAATAACAGCAATTTATGGCAATGTGATGCTTTTAATTTGGTTTTAATTCAGACACAAACTTTGTCATTCACCCAATAATTCATCTCTTTGTTGAGAAAAATGTAGTACTAGGTAAAATATTTTAGTTTTGCTTACAAACAAGGTACATTGGAAGATTAATATTCTAAAACAATTTGACTGTTGGTTGATAATTTGAGATTTTATAGTGAATATTTACATCTATCTTGCAGTTTTTAAATTTTTATATATATTTATTATTCTAGTCCTTTTTCAGTTTTTTGAAATTTCGAATTCCTTATACCTATACATTAATTTTTAATTTACATCTCTATGACTATTATTGTTTGAAACATACTCGTGAGACTTCACACAACAATGCAAATTCTGTTAAATTCAACAAACGACTACCAGTTAAGAAAATCTATAACGTTTAAACTCTAATAAAGAGATTACAGTCAAAAAATTAAGGTAATTAACATCATTCACTAGCTAAAATGATCCTATAATTACACAAAAAATTTCTTATATAATCGATCATTTTTATTTTATTTTTCTAACTCTTTACATTTTTTATACAAGTTAAGCTTTCTCTTCTTTACAAAATAATTAAGTTAATTTGCTCTCAAGGCAACTTGTATAGTTTCTTTCACTTTATTGGTTATTAATCACCACTCTTCGTTATACTATCTATCATATATTTTTATTAAAACTGAAATGATGTATTTCCCTAGGCTTAGGTAACTTTTTAGTTAATCTCACCGCAATAAATTTTTCTCGGCTAACTACTTTTTCACTCACATCATGTAATTGGTGCATAGTTGACGGCATAATTATGCATTTCTTTATAGAAAGAGCTTGTTCGCATTTTTACTATCAAGTCAGATTTCCATATATTCTTATTTTGTAAGCTGTTGTATAGTAAGCCGCTAAGAGAGATTCTAATTTGCATGATTTTAGATTGAAAGCATAACAAGAGTGCTGGAACAAAGTAACTTGTACGTATCAGTAGGTTATATTAATACATTTTACACGTACATTGCTACACGTAAATAAAAGTTACAGTGTTAAAACATTGTGATATTAATTAATTATTTCGTTACATACTTTTTGATACTTCGTGAATTTTTAAAAGTGCTTTTAGTTATAAAACAATTCTGTAAAGAATATAATATGCTGAACGCATAAATTTCATAATTAAAATTATTCAAAATTAAAATTATTTTAACGTAACATACGTTTAATATATGCAAACATATATTTAAAAATTCATGTTTGAACACATTCAAGTCACTTTAATTCCATAACTTATTTTTGAAAAAAAGAAACCTTTAATTTTGAAAATATAGTATAATGTATAAAACTTATTGTACATTTTTCTCTATTTGATCAGACTTTGAATTTTTGTTGTCTAATTTTGATTCACTATGAAAGTTACACTCGTGATTCCTTCTAAATTATACCCGGCAATTTAATTAAGGTTTGATCTTCGTAATCTTTTCATAAATTGTAATAGTCACAAAAATAAAATATAATTTGCTAACTTTAATATATATTTTTTGGAAAACTCAACAGACATTTTAAAACACAATTTTCATTCGGGAGGGTGAGTAAGGGAAAGTTGGGATTTATGGCACAAGAGCTAAATTTAGATATGTAGTGCCTAATTATATAAACTGTGATTAAGAAGAAAGAAAATTGGAAATGAAAAAGAAAATAGTTAACAAGAAGGAACATCACAAAAGCAGAAAGAAATCATTAAAATATCCTGGAGCCATATCACCATTGTTTACCAAAGATATTAAACTATATAGGATAGAAAAAAAACCAGACCAGACTTGGTTTTTATGGATGACACCACACCTGACTGCTGATGCTAATTAGTTACTAGAAAATAAATATATCAATCGAATGGATTGGCCAGCGTTCTCCCGCTATTTAAATCCCTTAAAACAGTTGTGGAATACTTTGGGTAGACACGATGTGGCACGATTACTTTCTCCCTGAAACACCCATTAACTAAAACAGATGCTGATTGAGGAATGGGCGCAAATACGTCAATAACTGTTGGACAATCTGGTGCAGAGTATGGAGAGACGGTGCGAAGCAACCATTGCAGAAAGGGGAAGGCATATCCCTTACTAAGGAACATGTGCTTGTTGTTCTCCCCCTTGAACAGACAATCATGTGTAACGATATCATGAATTCAATAAAGCCTTTTTTTTTGTTTGATTCCATGTTATATGCATTGTATTCATTTTTGCCCAACTATGCTGTCGTCATCGCTTTAGTACAAAGTGATGTCTCTCAAAGGATTTCTCGTGGATTTATGGCACAATAAAACCACCTGTTATTTAAGTATTGAACATCAGTGTATCTGAGAAATAGCAACAAAAGCATTCAAATTAAAATATTTATTTTGATCGTAAAAAGAAACAAAACCTTACATGAATTCAATGAATTTTTAGGATTATTTTAAGCTTAATAAATTTAGGAACATATCGTCGTGAAAGAAATATTGCACAAAATGTTTTAAATTCTGGTTTAATCGCATGTCACTGAATTTATGCTTTCGTTGGAAACTATTACTCTAATTTTCTATACTTCTTTTTTTTTCATCAATTTAACTTAATACTGAGAAAAATAACTTCCAACCAAGAACCTGTTTCCCCGAATTAAAGAAATGTACATTTTAAATTTTGAGTTTTTCAGTTTGCATTACTTCTCCAAATTGAAAAATCACCCCCAGGTATCCAGTTTCGCCGAGGGAAGAAATTGTGATGAATCCACATTATACCATTCTTTTCTTCTTTTTAACTTTAGTCCTTGTTTTGGGTTACGTATCGTTTTTCAATACCCAATCAAATCCAAAAAAAACGACTTTCATGTGCGCATTAACTACAACTTTAACTCTAGCTACAATACTCCGTTTTGAATAATCCCGCGTGTAATGCGAGTATTAAGAGCTTTTTTTTAATTACCATGTACGTAAACAGAATTTTTGACTTCTCCAGAATGTAGACTTCGCTGTTAGCAAACCGCTCTTTCTCTCTTTCGTATTTTTCTTCTGTTGCCTTCCGCGCGTTCGCATTTTCTATTTTGAATGTTGTCTATTTTCGCTTTTACGTATAATGTGCCAAGCTTATACTATGTACCTATTATTTTCTAAAGAATACTAAGCAACTGAAATAAATGATTAAAGTAACTAAAGACTGATACTTCCGTAATTGAGTTTCAAGGCATCAACGAGTTCCGCTTTTCTCTCTCTCTCTCTCTCTCTCTCTCTCTCTCTCTCACACACACACACACACACACATATGTATATATATAATTTTTCAATAAAACTTAGTGGAATAAAGTATGCTTCGCCATATTATTGAAAGTTAAACATAGTCAAGGGGTGTGTATGTAGTTTATTGCATAAGAAATAATTTGTTAAAAATCTATTTCTCCTGATAAATACAATAGTGTTTATTTGCTGTGAAAAAAAGTTATTTCAAGTACGTTTAACTGCAATTTTTGATAGTTTACTTTCAGCATTCTTTTTTTGTAATGTGTGCCCTCATTATTTTGAATTATGGGTTTTATTACATTTTCTTGTAATGTAACTTTCTAAGGGAAAATAACTTAATCCCGCAGTTCTCTCTTAAGCCATTTTCTGGATTTTGAATCATTTTAAATATGTTTATCTCCATTTTTGACTTTGTGTATTTCATCTTCAAATTAAATTTTTTATAGATTAGTGTTTTTTTTATAATTATTATGTATTTAAGTGAATTTGCACTTTTTATGAATCATATATATCTTTATAATAATTTTCATTGCATTCATGTTTAATTTTTTATTAGCTTTTTTACAATATTTCCGCACACTCGTGGGGGGCCTCGGGTGTGAAAAAATAGTTTCACTTAAGCTCATGCATGCCATAAGAGGCGACGAAAATAGGTAACCAGTGTCTGGAGATATAGCCTGGTACCCTGCCTCTGGGAATTATATCAGGTGAACTTTGGGTTTGCCATCATCAGATAGGTAGGAGCATCATGATCCCTATGCACATTAGTAGTCTCTTTCTATACCATGGGGTTTACTGTCTTTGGTAAACACTGGTAACGCACCCCCGGGTAACCCTAGCGATCCTTCTCTATTTTTGACCCTCCTTGTCAACTCGTTTTTTTAGTTTTTCACTCCCTTCATACGTCCAGATCACAGATTTATCTTGTTTATGGCAGCTTAGCCATAATTCGCTCTTGCGCTATTAAACTTGACCATGAATCCCTCACTCTTAAAATGTTTCCATTACACTTTTTAATTTTTATCTTACACACACACACACATACACACTCACACACACACACACATACACACACACACACATACACACACACACACACACACACACACACATATATATATATATATATATATATATATATATATGGGAGGTACGTGTGTGTGTTTGTGTACAAAGAAAGGGATTTTATAATATATGTATTTCTTTAAAGAAATCGTACTAATAAAATCAGTTGACAAAGAACAGTGTTCTATACATTCCAATTTCTTTGATATCACATGAACCGAAGCGTTTTAACTTCTGTTTAAACATACACTCCCTTTGCTCATCATCTTAAATGGCATTCCACAATTGCACTTGAATCTTGAAAACGAACATCGAAATCCTCTTTATCAACTGAATATGGATGAATGCGTACCAGGAGATGGCATTTGCAGCGGAATAAGATTTTCAGATCAAAGAGGGAGATCGCGAACCTTTATTGGAATATCTTGAAACCTTGACGTAAATTTCGAATGCATACCTTACGGGGAACGTAAGAGGTGGAGTAAAAAGGAAATCGGGACTTGGTGTGTTTGGAGAAGAATAAAGCGAATGCGTTAGAGTGAATTCTGAAGTCCTTTTTGACTTTCGATTTAGAATGCAAGGTGAAAATACGTAGAGACTTTGAATTTTATATCAGAGTAACATGTTGGCATGTTTCTGAGCTGTGTTTGTAATCACAAATGTATAAAACAAGCAAGATTGTATCTTCAGTAAAATTCTATTTTTGCTGTTTATGAAAATTTATTTAAATTTGTATTTATACATTCTATTTATTTATTTTTATATCAGTGGAAAGATTAATGAAATCATGCATAATTTTTACATATTTTTGTAAAGTCACAATTCGTCGAAAATTTTAATGCTACCACTATTTACTTTTCAGTCTTGAAAAAATATATTTTATTTATTTTGTTAAAAAGAAGTGTAGTACTTTAATTTAACATTATTGTTTATCAAGACACAAAAGCAATTCGATAAGAGTATTCATTAAACCATTCGCAAATATTAAGGCACTAAATTGTGTAATTCAGCAAACGTTTTGTCTTAAGGGCTATTTCAATTTATATGCGACGGTTTTATGAATTTCTGCACATAGTTTATTCAAAATTGAAGAGGAAATTAGATTTTAGCTTAGTATCCACTCTTAGAATCATATGAACCTTTGACTCAATATCTACAATTTGAAAAATATTTGTCATTGGTTACATGGAACTTGTTGCAATATGGAAACCGATAGATGTTAGTATACTGCATTAATGAATGTAAAAAATATAGAAACATGATCTAGACGACACTCAGGTGCAAACTGTGGGGGGAATAAAGACCCTTAATAACAGGAAAAGTCTGACGCCTGATTATAGAAATATCATGAGGTAATACTGCTGTAATATTCAGCCGCATATATCAGAAACACCAGCACTGCGAACAACTAGTAATACATTTTATTACCCAACCTTAGCAGCCGATGTGTTTTATACTCTGTTGTAAGCAAAATCGCAGGATATTGTTTTACATTATCTTGCTAAGATTGGATCTTACAATGAAAATATTTTGTTGTTCAAGAGGCTGTTTGTTGGTTCTGCATCGATAGCCACATGGCGTATTCTCAGAAAATTCAGAAAAGGAATATGAAACAATTTGTTGCCAACAAGGTCGGAGTCATAGGATGGTCTGAAATATCTTCTTGCATATTTCCTTACTCATTCCCGTGGTAAAGCCTTCCATAAGTGTACATTACCCATCCCATCTTTGTCAACCTGATACAACTCTCCAATATCCTGCGCAAATGAAACACTTCACAGATCGGCCACATTCCATGTGACTCAGAAATGCTGAGGCTGCCGGGGTCACTGTGAAACTTCCAGTTCATCCCTAGCTCCACTATCCCAAATTCTCAAACCCTGTTTAAACCAGGGACCATATGGATCGGCACATCACAGCAAAGCTCCACAATCCAGATACTCCTCAGATAAGGGATGATCTTTTAGGCCCACTAATTCCTGGACCTCTAGTAATCATTAGCATGTCCCTGAATCAACTACTTTTACTTTAGAGGTTGTCCAGGTCAAGGCAGGAGACATATAATATGATTTGAGTTTTGTTATCTCACACATCTCGAATATATTATTCAGGCAAAATATTTTCATAATGCATGAGGTCACCTTGATACAGCTAACTAGGCAAGGATAATTTTAAAGTATTCTACAAACTGCATTTCTAGAGATAAATGATTTAGTTCTGATACTTCAATGTACAAAATATATTTTTTTAATGAGAGTGCTAATAATTTGAAGCCTTTTTCATTTTTAAACATAGAATAATATACTAGATTCAAAGTGTTAATAAAAGTTTTCATGTTAAGACATCTATGCTTAAATAAATCAATAAAATTCTAAAAGCATCTAAGATAAGTATACATGAAGGAAATGTATCATGTTGAAAAATCTTAGTATTATCCATGTACAAGATTGAAATATAGGCTTCAAATAGCCTAATACTCCTAATCAAGACTTAACTCGTTGTTTGCGTCACGGGTTCGAGCCCTGATTCTACCACTAGTTGTCTGGTCGAGGTCCCACTCCCAAGCAACATGGTGTAAAATGAGAGAGGCTAACTCAAGTGTTGATCTCGTCAGACTAAGGGTCAAATATGGTCTCATTCCATAGCCCAGCATTTCTTCTATGAAATGTCTATAAATATTCAACTAGATAACCTCTGCCAGAAATGGACGGATTAACATTTTTTAAAAGTTGCAGCATCTGATTCATTGTACACCAAACTTTCAACCGTAAATTTCCATAGCCTGGTCTACTACATGCTAAATCTCCGCAAGTCCTCCTTGGCTGGATGTGGAAGTAGAGAGGTAGATACCAGCTCATATAATCTCGTCAGTTTGACTGAGGTCTCGAGTTCACACAGACCTTTCTTATTTCAGCTTCCATCAAAGTGAAGATTATAAATTAATCAATCTAATCATTCAAGAAATCTATTGTATTATAGAGTCCGAGGTAGATGGTAGTCTCAAATACTCCTGGCCGAGATATGTTCCTGCGATTAACAAAGTCATGATTTTTATATTAATACTTGTATAGAGATTGATTTGATTATTATATGTTGATTGATTTATACTTATACTGTTGTAAGATTGATTGACTATGTATCACTCATCATGAGAATATGTGGCGCTTCGCGAAATGGGCAGCGCAGATTCGAATCCCTGTCCAAGGGATTCGAAGTCGAGTTTGCCTACTAATCAGCCGAAAAGATATCTCCCTGGGCTGGTTGAGTAAGGCCTTTAACTTCTAACGTTGAAGAGCGTCGCCGCAATACTTCCCTCCAGTATCAATGCGATGATACGAATGGAGACGTTGGTGAGTTTCTTTGTTCGAAGGCGCCGAAACGGTGCGCCATTTGTTCAGAAGGTTTTTGCCGAAGGCTGGAAACGTGCGCCAGAACGAATATCACTAGTTGCGCTTGTCTAAGACACAGAGACAAGCGTTTCGCAACGGAAACAGCGTAAACAGAATAGGCCGTGCTGCCACCTAGTGCTGCCCTGAGTCACCACAACGGCGATCGTCGGGCATGGCGTAATCAGGTACAAGACAATGCCATCTGTTCTGTCCGGGGTCACCACTCTGCGGTGGTCGTGAAACGGCAGCGCTGACTAACTGGAACTAAGGGGATCCGGCGGCGATTGCCTACTCAATCAGCCGAAAAGATATCTCCTCGGGCTGGTTGAGGCGCCTTTAACTTCTAACGTTGAAGAGCGTCGCTGCACAGATTTCCTCCATCAACGCAGCGTGATGATACGAATGGAGACAAACGGTATTTCATGTTCAGAAGGCGCCGAAAACGCGCCATTTTGTTCAGATGGTTGAAGGCGCTGAAACGCGCCAGAACCGGAATATCACGAAGGTTGCGTTGTCTTTAAGACACAGGAGACGCGTTTTTGCAACGGAACATATGCAACAGTAGGAATAGCCGTGCTGCCACCTATGCTCAAGCCCTGATATCACCACTAACGGCGATCGTCGGCATGCAATCAGTAGTACAGACAGTCGCTGCCATCTAGCACTTTGTCCGGGGTCACCACTGCGGTGGTCGTGAAACGGCAGCGCTGATTCGAACCCTGACCGACGGCCTACCAATCAGGCCGAAAGATCTCCCTCGGCCATTGAGTAAGGCCTTTAACTTCTAACGGAAGAGCGTCGCTGCACATTCTCCTCCAGTATCAACGGCGTGATGATACGGAATGGAGACAAACGCGTTGGTATTTTGTTCAGAAGGCGCCGAAACGTGCGCCATTTGTTCGCTGCTTGTCAGAAGGCGCTGAAACGTGCCAGAACCGGAATATCACTAGCTGCGCTTGTCTTAAGACACAGAGACGCGTTTTGGCAACGGAACATACAAACAGGAATAGTCGTGCTTCCACCTAGTGCTCAAGCCCTGAGTCACCACTAACGGCGATCGTCGGGCGTAATCAGTAGGTACACAGTCGCTGCCATCTAGTGTTCTTGTCCAAATCACCACTCTGCGGTGGTCGTGAAACGGCAGCGCTGATCTGAACCCTGACCGCGGGATCCTCCGGATATGACGGGCTCAATGTGGCCGAAAAGATATCTCCCTCGGGCTGGTTGAGTAAGGCCTTAACTTAACGTTGAAGAGCGTCGTTGCACATTTCCCTCCGCATCAACGCAGCGTGATGGATACGGAATGGAGACAAAACGTTGGTATTTTGTTCAGAAGGCGCCGAAACGTGCGCCATTTTGTTCAGAAGGTTTTGCCAGAAGGCGCGCTGAAACGTGCGCCAGAACCGGAATATCACTACGCTTGTCTTAAGACACACAGACAAGTGTTTTGCAAACATATGCAACAGTAGGAATAGGCCGCCGCCACCCAGTGCTCAAGCCCTGAGTCACCACTAACGGCGATCGGGTATGCAATCAGTAGGTACAGACAAATGTGCCATCTCCAGTGTTCTTGTCCGGGGTCACCACTTGCGGTGGTCAGAACGGCGCTGATTCGAACCCTGACCAAGGACTGAAGGCGACGGGTCACCAATCAGGCCGAAAAGATATCTCCACGGGCTGGTTGAGTAAGCGCCTTTAATCTCTAATTCGAAGAGCGCTCGCAAATACATGTGTTATTGAGACGCACTACACCTTTGACCCGGTCAAGGACGAAGACGGCAACCTGCTGGATGGAAGCAATTAAACGACGGCGTATTCCTCCTCCAATCCCGTTTCACGATGGATTTAGCAATACGCAACTGAACGCAGCGCCACCA
>BMAW01042808.1:0-12577 GCA_019974015.1 Nephila pilipes | reverse complement strand
ATATATATATATATATATATATATATATATATATATTCAAATAATAAAAATCAAATATGAAATTATTACTAAATATAAAATTATAAATACTCTAAACATTCAAAGAATATTTACAACAAAATTATCTTTCCAAAGAATTCATCGAGCATCTCCGATGAATATTTCGATGCAATCTTAATACTCTATGTTTGTCTAGTTCTGAAATAATTTATTGTTGTAAATAATTCGAGTGCTGTTTTTTAAATTTCTGTTGGTTTGCAAAAATGTAGTTCATCTACTACTGACATACTAATAGAAAATTAAACGTAGGTAATGGAATGAACATCTTTGTCATTATCTATTGCCTCATCAAGGTGAATTGAAAATAATTTTTCACACCGCTTCCCGAAATGCAGAGCTACATCACCAAGCTGCATCACTTCAGCTACATCACCAAGTCACCATCACTCTTGATTAATGTATGGACAGTAATAGTTTGGAAAAATTATCTGGAAAAATAATTACTGTAATTTTGATATTATCCTTAGCAAAATAAACTATTCACAAACTATATGAGGTATTTAACACTTGTCAATTTTATTTAAAACTTTGCAAGAGACATGTAAAGCATTTTTAACCCCTAGGTCTTTTTAGCCACTCATGGGGCTATTTATTTCGATCACTTTTGGCATACCAGATAACTTTTCAGTTTTTTTTATCGTTTGTCTTAATTTGATTTATATATTTAGCTTAAATATATTCAATTTAATAATTTATCGTTTGATTTAATTTTAATTAAATTTAGCTGAAATATATTTAATTTAATAATTTATCATTTCTTTTAGTTTTAATATCAGCAAAATTTACTATTGTTTCTTTCTTGATACTTCAGCGTTTACTTTCAATCTTATATTTTATTGAGTAATTTAGTAATAATTATAAAAAAATGAGCACTTAAAATCTTATATTTTTGCAAAACATTGCATAGAAATTTTTCCTTTTTTTTTGAAAAAAAAAAAGTTATCTTTTTATATGATTTTAATTTTTATTCGAAGGCTTATCTCGGTATTTCTTAACATACCCATTATGAAACGTTTCTAAATTTCTTTGACATTTTTTAAATTTCAAGCAAGTGTTTTTGCTTTGATTTCATTAAGTTATTAGGTTAGGCCTTTTTTGTCATTTGCTAAACTTTTTGAGTAAATGATACACAAGCTCTTTCTTCTCCATTTACTTCAGTTCTGGTATACTAAAAATTTAGAGAATATATTCTTTATTTCAATTTCCTAACCACTTTCATCTGAGCACTTGTTAGTTCTTCACAATTGTCTAATTATCGCTTAAATATTTATCTCTGATTCTATATAAATTTAATGATGTGAGTATTTGATACCGTTAATTATTGATGACACGCAAATTACAACATACACATTCACAGTAGATTCCACAGCATTATAAGTATGAACTCGACTGAGACTGGATAAAATTGAACAAAATGCGGCATTTATACTTGTTTTTGTAAAGATTCTGTTACCTGACGTAACAAAATGTTTGAGACAAACTCGAACTTCAGGTGAAACTGACAAAAAGTCCGATATTTATGAACGTAAAACAGAGAACATTAAAAATGTATTGATTTTAATACATTTTAATGCTTTCATACTTGTAAGACATTGATGCAGTACATCGGTGTTGCCAAATATCAATAAGCTTGCTTATTCTTGTCAATAAGTAAGGTTTGTAAGTATGTTCGTATTGTGCTTTTAGCGTCAAAATACATTATTATTATATGGAAGGAGAGGTGGGCGATGAAAAATAAGATTGAAAATCGGGTCGACATCACTGAAGTTTGAGAATCACTGTTATACACTGAACATAATTATAATTAAAAAATAAATGTAATAAACTTTACAAAAAAGTTTAAATTTTATGTTTCGAATTCTCCATAATGTCCATACAAATAATGCTGGACAAGTTTGTACAATAAATAAGTGTACTACAATAAATAAGTGTACTACAATATCCCTAATAACAACATTTAGAGAAATACGTAAATATATAAACTTTCTCGACCAAGAAGAACTTGTATTTATATTTCAAAAATTAAGTTTTCGAACGTTCAAGTTATTAAATACTCATAAATAACACATCTTTGTATAGAGCGAAGCTCTCACTATTTTCTCCAAACATAAAATAAATAAAAGCAAAATTTGAATCATTTCGCCTTTTAGTTACTATAAGAAACTGCCAGAGAAAGAAAAAATTACCCTAAATTAGTCAATCAGAGGACGCTTTGGGATTTTTCTACGTATATTCTTCAAGATGATCAGTGAACCTTACACATGCAATTGGAAGATCTTATTTAGTCGTAACACAAACGTTTTTAAAATATTTTATTTTAGGTGGTAAGAATACATTGAGTAATATTTTTTTTTCTAATTTTTTCTATATTTTGGATATAGTGTATATATATATATGAATTTGGTGTGTATATATAGATATATATTTGGATTTGGAGTATATATTATTAAAAATGAATGGGTGAATCGCACAGATTTAATTGTAAAATATAATTTAGTTGTAATGCACATTGTTCCTGGATACTTCATTTTAGGCAGTAAAAATACATTGAACTTGAATTGTCACGAATTGTTATGGCTTTTAAAATTTGTTTGAACAAATTTACTTTATATTATTTTACTGCAAACATGTCAAGGACTCAAGGAATATAACTGTGATTCTAATATAGAAAGAAACATCGAATTTTGATTTGCATGATTATTATTTTTTTTTGTTGGCTTATGTTGCTAAGCCCTGAAATAATGAAGCATTGATGAGGATTATTGCAACGAAAAATTTGTGTAAGGGTTTCGATATCACTTTTATAGACAAAGGGAACAATTAAGGATTTATAAATATTAAATCAACAAAGCTGTATTGTTTTAATTATAAGAAAAACTATAAATTTCAAATTTTGTTCCATAATTGTAACTTCAACTATCTGTATAAACAGATTTAAAGTCGTTGAATAAAAGTGCTAAGTAATAAGAGTTACATATTTTATAATTAGAACTGTCCTAAGAATTAAATGCTAGGTTAAGTTTAATTCTTATAATTTTTAAGTTATATTCTTTAGTTTAATAAGTTTTATTGTTAATATTCAGAAACAATTTTAACAAATGGCAAAGCCAGTATAAATGGAAATGCATCTCAACTAACAAGTTGTTCAGAATGAAGTACTTTAGTCCTTAAATGCTGAAGATGATAAAAGTCTTTTTCAAGAAGAGAAAGATGATTTAGTCCCTACTATATCGGAAACTTCGTTTTTATATCGCAAAGGAAAACTCCCCGGATGTAAACATTATTCCCAAAATAGAGCCCGACTTGCTATGAAATGTTTTCCTGTTAGATAAAATTTCCCCCCCTTATTCCAACTTCTGTGACCATTTCTCTTCCCTGTCATTTTTGTGAAGTTTCTCAACAACTGTACTGTAGAGATTAGTTTTATAAAATTATATACACATCTTATTAAATTTTCCATAGCAAACAGTGCTGAAACCATGAACACTAAATATTTAACTTAGAAAATATCGATTAATGTAAAGTTTAACTAATTTTATTTTTAATTGATTTAATTTTTTTTATTGTTAATATTTTCCCACGTTACAATTTTTGAGTTGTGAATTGTTTTATGTGTTATTTGCTTAACATCTCGTTAAATGTTATATTTAATTTCAGAAAACTTATTGAAACTGAAATAAGTGAAACCAAAATCATATATCAAATTTGTGGCATTTTACGAAAAATTAGTGTGAAAGGAGAGAGAAATATTTTTCACAATTTTCTGGAAGTGATTTAAACATACATATTCGAACATATGACCCAGATGACAAATTTCCTTTTCAACATTTATTACTCTCGTGAACTAAGGAACAAAGAAAATAAAAATTCCAAAAATATTTCAAAGAATTCGGCAGTTTTACCTTAAAATGCTTACTATAAATTTTGTACCCCTCTGTTCCATACACTTTAATGTCTTTCTCATTATACATATTTCCTCCCATAATAATTAATAAATTAAGATCTAAACAAATTTATTCTCGGAACTTCCCACTAAGAGTATAATTTGTTTATATAATTTTATGTATACTGTGGAAAATAGATTACTTATCTAACGAATAACAACTTCGATATTAAACACTTCCATTCCACCATAATTATTTACTTGTTACGTGAAATTAAACAGACTCTGAATAGGTTGTAAAAATTTATTATGATTACTCATCAAGTAACAAGTATAGGGCGAGCTAATGAACATCGCTATTTATTGCAAACTAGACACACTACACAGAATGTTCGGTTATGATAACGATAAATAAACAAATGAATATAAGGAACGAAATGCGCCTATGGTTGTCTTAGAAATAAATAATTCATATTTATTTTGCTGTTTTTATTTGTGTGATGCAATTTTGAGAGAAAATAAATAACGATATCAAGAATTGGTAATTTTGTTTAAAAATTCAGCAGGTTAATAAATATAAGGCTATTATTTTTAGGATTTAAATAATTCTCTTTGTAATGAAAAATTATAAAAATTAAATTTTTATCCAATACATATTTTTTTTGAATTCATAATTGCTATTATTTGAATATTTTTTTTTTCTTTTTAGCACTGTCTAATGATAATAATGATAATAAAAACGTCAATGCAGATAACAAAAATATATAAAAACTGTACACAAAATAATAGACTCATCAATTGCAAGTTAGGTCAGTTTGGATAAATTTCTACCTTTTGCAGAAGAAAGTAAGAAACATTCTGAAGCAAAATTCTAGGGTTGCGTTGATGTAGCTATATTTGCAACATATATGAATAAAAAACAGTTGAACTATTTATATTAATGGGTACAGCTGCAGATAAGACACCACTTCTTTACTATTATTTTAATCTGTCAGATATTAGTCATTTGAAGACAAGTATTATTATTAGTGCTTCCTTAATAGGGATTATGCAATCAGAATCAGCCAAAGTTGTAATTTCGGCACAAGGAGCTAGGCAGGTATAAAAAAAGAACAACGCTTTGCTTCTAACTGGAAAAGTAAGTGGTCAAACAGGTATAAGAGAGCAATGAGGCGAATTAGTCTCCACTAATGTATAACCACAGCTGAACAAATGACTGCAGATTTAAAGAAAGATGGGGAAGATGTCATTTAAAGTAAAATAGCTCACCAGGTGGTTTTCAAAATCGAATTTTACAGTCGTGTTTCAGAACATAAGCCCTTATTACTGACATCAATACCAAAATCTCATACAGTTGCTCCGAGAGCATCAAGACTGGAACTCTGATGACTGGAAAGATGAAATTTAATTTGATAAATCATCTTTTAGTTTTTTTTTCTTCGCCTCAGGAAGAGTAACTTTTCTTATGTTTATACATCGAACATCCTTATTTGACTGCTTTGTACTAACTATGAAGTAAAGTAGTAGATCATTGGCGGTGGGAGTTGCTTCTTTGACTTCTTTGGGACCGTTAGTCATTTGAATGATAACTTAACAACTCAAACGTCTTTAAACATATTCTAGGATCATGTTCATATAATTAGGAATAAGTATTCCCTCGTAGTTGCATCTTTGGATAATGCGTCCGTCCATCCTTAAAAGTTCATAGGAAATTAGTTTCGTGAACACAAGAATGCAATTTTGCTGTTGTTAAAAATACTGTCTGATCTAGCCAACGGATCGTCCTTGAGCTATCAGATCCATGACCTCCAAAACACTCAGAAAGTCAAAGAGAAAAGGAGAACGCTGGATTAAGTCATCTTGGAAATCCCTAGGTAGAAAAGAAGGCGTTCAGGGGAGGACTGTTCAGAGTTAAAACTTCTACACACAGGGAAGATCTTATACTCCAGGTCAATTTTGAAGCACCTTGAGATTTTCTTAGAAATCATGACAATGCAGTCTATTGGACTCGATAACCTTCAGAAGCAATGTCTTCATTAGGTATCTTTCCACATTATGGCTATGGTTCAAAGAATGCAGTGATAGAGCAATTTCCTGGATGTCTTCGGCCTCCAAACTTTTAACCTTTCGAATCTTCTTCAGGATATCACGAAATCAAGTGAGAGGATAATTTCCTCCAACTTCGTCATTAGCAGAATAGGAAGATACTTTAATGCAAGATGTGTACTAAATGTCGTTAGTTTATGCGAGATATCTGCTGCATACATATATTGAAAGACAAATTGTTTCTATCATCGATACTTATGGGGGACCAATATACCACAATTATAAAAGTTATAATTTTGATTCCAATGTTTCTTTTATTTTGTATTTCACCTGTATGAATAGGTGCTTGTGGAATCGCGAGATATCTACTACATACATATATTGAAAGTCAAATTGTTGCGATGACCAATACTCATGGAGGACCAATATACCATAATTATAAAAATAATAATTTTGATTCCAATGTTTCTTTTATTTTGTCTTTTACCTGTATAAATAGATGCTTGTGTAATCGCTTCAAATAAATAAAGAAGGAGAAATAAAAAAATGAAACATAAATTGTAGATTAACTGGCAACTATGTCATGTGTCGCAAAATTTAGAAAAGATTATTTTAAAATGTTACGCTTACATTTTTGTAATTAATACACAATATTGAGTTGTTTTCTCAATAATCTATACTGGTCCAGAATCTGCATTAATTCTCATATGTTTTTTGTTATCGTCACATGAAAAATTGCAATTTTTACATATTAGTATTAAAATAAGATAGGTACGAGCATATTATATGTATATAATAACGTGGTAATTTTGGTTTTACGTTTATAAAAAGTAAATTGGAATTTTATTTGATGAAATTAAGATTGCTTATTGTATGAAAAAAATTAAAATACGTCAAGCAAGGAAATATAATGGTTTAATTAAAAATTAAATATGCTCTATTAAAATATATAAGTATAGAATATTTATGGGAAACAAATTAATTTCAATGCGTCATATTTTTTTTGTTCCATGAATTTTTGTAATCTTAATATAATGAGAACAATCTGCATCGTAGTAAAAAAGTTATCTTATAAAATTAAATATAATACCTTCGAAAGATAATGCGAATCGTATTTAATATTATTAAAATATTCATTTTTCTAAATTATAAATATAATTTTTAAGTAGAAATAGTATTCCTTAATTACAATAGTCTTTTAATTTAAATTTATCGAACGCTAAAATTAGTTGTTTATGTTTTAAGTAAATGCACTTTATACATGAAAATATTTATTAAAAATATGAATGCGAAAAGTTTAATTTTTCAAAATAAACAAATAAAATTATTCAATGTTATTATAAACTGAATATTTCATTACTCTTTCTAATTTTAACTAAACACAATGTAATAAATATTAGAAACCTCCTTAGAATGTTAATTCAATGCTTAATTGAATATATTTAATTTTTTGATTATTTTATATATATTCTTATTTGGGTTCTATGAAATATTCAAAGCTAACTAAATAATAAAAAAAACCATGTAATATGTTTTATAACGGGAAGATCTAAACCTTGAAAAAATATTAAGTTGTTAAGCAAAAATTTGACTACGTGCAGAAAAATTATCACGAACATCAAGATTAAGAAAAAATCAAACTTCGAAATTAATATGAAACTAAAAATAATTAGAACTCTAGAAACTTTTTAATTTGTTTTATTAATGTATGTTACAATAAAATAAATCTTTTAGTAATATAATATGTTTATAGAAATGTTTATCAAGTATATTTTCGTTTAAATAAAGACCATAATATGTGAACGTGTATATATGTTAGCGTGTTTGTAGGTCATTGAGAAAGGTATGTTCCACTAATGTTCTCGATTAAAAATCGTTTAGACAATCAATAAGGTTCATTGAATTCCTCTTGAGTCGGTTGACAGATACACTTAGAATACACTTGAAACAGGCAGAAAATTCTAAGACAAAAAAAAGTCGTTACGTAAACACGAAAGCGTAAAGATTTTACTAACGATAAGTTTCGAAGAATTTCGCCGATTTAAGAGAGAGTGTGTATTTATGCTAGCGCCTTGTAGCACGTGCATAGATAAGAATTGACTTTTTTTTCAAAAGAAAAGAAATACCACTGTTTTGCTGATGATGTATCATATTACAAATGGCGGCTGATAAAATTAACCTTCATCTGATAATATTCATCTTCAGAAAATTAACGTTTTAGAGAAAATTGAAAAATAGGCTTCTTCAGAATGAAACACTTTGCACACAGTAGTACATACAGTAATTTTAATATGGTAGAAATTAATTGTAAATTGGAATTAGTTTGAAAAAGCTTTACAATTTTTCTAGATATTATTGATTTTATAAAATGTTTAAAAGGAGTCTCATATAAACTCATCTAAATAAATACAATTTGCCTGTATTTAAACGATAAAATGCTTTGGTGCATTATTTTTTATTTCTTCAATTCTTTAAAAAACCAGTTATTTCATTGTAATGACGTTTATGTGAGATATGATTGATAAGCAATGTGACACATTTTTCATCGCAACATGCTTAATCTGAATTAAAAAGACCAGACACAATGCGTTCAGAAAATAATATAAAACATTTTAGTAAAATAAAATTAAATTAATAACCGTTTGAGAGAATTTAACATTTCTCTAGTAATTATGGAATTTAATTGCTTATTAAGAATTCGTATGAGCAACTCTAAATAAATAATGCTTCAATGATAATAAGCTTCAAAGCGTGCTTTATTAGTTATTTCTTCCAAAAACTTTTTCTTTCTTCTTTTTTCATAACACTAATGATCCTTTTTGTAAAACATGTAGGTAACATAATCCGAAACATTCTTGTTTGAGCAATGTTTACTCAGTAATAAAAGTATCGAACGCAGTGTTTTCGAACAACAATTAAAAAACATTCAAATGAAAATAAGTTAAAATAAGTTTAATCTATCTGAGTTTCATTAAAAAAACAAGCTTGCTAAAAATGACAAGTTCTTTTACGTATATACTCTCTTTATTATTTCTTTCGAAAGCATTTTCCCCCCACAAGAACACGAGTTTCAATAGGAAAAAAACACTTCTTATACATTTCTGTTTTTCAGTTTGTATAACATGGATTCAAATTGGGGGTGAAACAGTTTTTCATTTCAATCTCTTGCTGTACCCAAATTTTTTTAACACATATTTCTTTTTATTTTCGCATAACTGTCTTTATTACGTCTATTTTATAGTAACTCTAACAAAAATTATATATATATATATATATATATATGTTTGCATTAGCATTAGCCACTAAGGTATTCCATGCTAGAAATATGGACATTGAATCCTATCAAAGATGATGACGATAATTAAGTGCGGCATAAAGTTTCCAGTTACAGAAACAGATCTTTATTCCCTACGACTCTAAAAAATATATCTAGTAGAATATATGGGAAAATCAATTAAAGAGTATGGAATTTAATCGCAACTTAAGTTCTTATTCCTCAAGAGAAACCAAATGAATTTAGAACGATCAATTTCATTAGAAAAATAAAAGTAAGACTTAACTTTTATTTTGCATAAGTTAATTACGACAAAGAATATTAGAATACAAAGCACAACAATAAGTAATTTAAAATATTTAAAAAGACAAAAATCCAGAAAGAAATGTAACAATGAAAGAAAAATAAATGAAAATATGGAACCCAGCAAGTCAAAAAGCAATATCGGGCTGAGGACCGATTAAGCGGGGTTAAACTAGTTTAATGGTACCCACCTTCCCCCTTTGCAACTTGGTAGGCTGAATTAGGAAATCCAAATTGCAAAAGAGTTCATGATTAAAAAGCATATATATATATATATATATATATATATATATTTTTTGCATGGGGTTTCGAGAACAAATGTGGGCTCACAGATGGATTTTTTCTGCCAGGTTAATGGAAGAATAACTGAATGCAACCCGCAGATTGAAGTTTGATAGGATGCCTCGAGTGAATGAATAAATGTTTATGGTGCAATAGCTTAATCCGGCTATTGTGACATTCCCAGAAAACGAGTCTCCCTACTATATATATATATACGTGAGTGTGAATAAAATAATATACAAAAAGCACAAATTACAGTGAACAAATCCTATTAAAATTTATTAAGAACAAATACATATATCACAAAATTATGCTGAATTAAAAGGAAAAAAAAACTAATTTTCTCTGTATAACCAAAAATCAAATAAAAAATACTGTTCTAAGTTATAAATTTTTAAAAACAATAATCCAAAAAATATGAAATAATGTAATTAATTGTATTCAATACTTCGGAGGGAAAAGGAATATCTATGTTCATACTAGTATTATGGATCCATCTTCAGTGAATTACATTATAAAAAGATGATTTAAAACATAACATCAAAAAGAAATATCAATGAGAAACAACAATTCCACCTATAGGAAACAGAATAAAGTATACAAAGGATATTAATTCAATTAGACCAAAGTATAGTAATGAAATCCCTGAAACATATTCTAAACATATTTATACATAGCGTTCAGTGATTTTAATTTAAATAAATTGTAAAAAAATGCCTCCAAAATCAAGTAAATTCAAGCAAAAGTTTTTAAATCTTTTTTCCAATGCGTCGCAGTAATACTTTTATCAGGAAAGCCTTAGCCCAAACTACATTAATGATTGATTTTGCGAAACGAAAATAATATTTACTTAAATTCCCTTATCATACAAAATAAATTTTAACTCTTCCCGAAATATATATATGTGTGTATGTGTCCTGCTCAAATATCTGTACCCATTAAACTGGATGTCATTTTATCGCAATACCCATTTAAAAAAAAACATATATAATAAGCTCAAATAAAATGTTTAGCTGGGATCAGTAATCAGTGGACTATGCAACTTTGTATCATAATTAGTGGCTTTGGTGTCATACTAATTATTTTTTTTTAATTTTATGGCATTCGAAGTATTGTTTTGTATGGATGACGTCACGACTTCTGTTAATATGTTAATACTTTTCCGTCTTTTTTTAAGAGAATCATTGCATATTTCTCGGAATGTATACTTTTCGAGTTAAAATAAGATTTAAAAAAAAAAAAAAAAGTTATTTCGACATACTATCTTAGGAAATACCTTTTTCTTTTATCTTATTTCAATATATAATGTTCAATTTACTGTACATTGTATTTAATTATGTACCTTGGCACATTTCTTATGTTATTTTGTTTGATACTGAGTCTCAAAATATTTCAATGAATTGTTTCATTGGTTTAATTATGTTTCGGAATGAGAACTTTCATCTGTATTAACTTCTTACCATTTTGTTTTAAAGTAATTTTGCAGATTATGAAGGGTTGCATCCATAATTCATGTAAAAATACACATTATGAGTTAAAGATCTGAGAGAACATTTTGCATTATAGTTTTTCAATGTTTTACTTCCTGTCATGTTCTTTTTATGCTTTGTTGATTTTGGTGGTATTTTTGTCTGTTATGAATTTCATTTAAAATACTGATTTTATTATTACGAATTAAATTTACATAACTTTTATGTTTCTATATTTAGATAGTTTTTTATTAGACTAAATACTTGTTTATTATGTATTATTTTGCATTTTTCTTTAATACTGTAATTATAACAGTTTAAAGACTTTTAAAGTTTTTTGGACGTTTTGTCTCCATTGAATTTCAGTTTAATCTAATTCTTTTAATTTTATTGTATATTTTCTTGGATTAATATATGCATTTACTCTAAAATTATTAATATATATATATATATATATATATATATATATATATATATAGGGTGCTTCAAAAAAATGTATACACACTTTGAACTTCCATAGAAAATTTATTTACCGTTCTACAAAGTTAAATTTCAGGAAAATAGAAACCTGAAAGTCCAATGTAATTGAAACATAAATAACAAATGTTAATACTGTTCAAATTGGTGACCTGCAGCATCAATACAATTCTGAGTACGAGTCACCACAGATTCTGTACATCGTATCAAAACGTCCAATGAGATTTCTCTACACACTGCTTGAATCTCATTCCAAAGAATGTCTTGGTTACGTGGTTTACGTTTGTACACCTCATCTTTTACTGTGCCCCACAAGAAGAAATCCAGTGGTGTAAGGTCTGGAGAGCGTGCTGGAAACTCGATTGGCCCCCTGCGTCCTATCCACTGGCCCGACAAATTTTGATCCAGGTAAGCTCGTACGTCCCTGTGATAGTGCGGCGGAGCACCATCTTGTTGAAAATAAAAATCATCATTACTGTATAATGCACGAATGGCAGGAAATATGGAATCAGCAAGCATTGTTAGGTAATTAATACCAGTTACAGTGCCTTCAAATCGAAAAGGTCCAATGAGTCCCCTTGAAGACAAACCGCACCACACATTTACACCAGGCAAATTTACAGCTTTTTCAATTGTAATGTGAGGATTTTCTTCACACCAGTAAACACAATTGTGCCTATTGACAGTTCCATTAAGTTCCATTATTATTTTTTACCATTGCATCAGTGTGAGTTCTTAAAGTTTTAAACTTTAATATATTGTTTTAATGTTTTGAAAAAAAAA
>BMAW01042800.1:155027-221359 GCA_019974015.1 Nephila pilipes | reverse complement strand
AAGTTTTGTTACGATCCCGCAATTATTTCTCGGTACGTTAATTTTTTTGTCCTTGAGTGTATTTACGACCTCTATCTTTCATTGTAACAAAGTGAACCGTCACATTTCAGTCTGATACGAAAATTTTAGTGCTGCCATCTGTTGCTCTCTAACCCTCTGTGGGGGCACCGGTATAAATAATATACCACTTACTTTGAAGTATGAAATAAATACTTTATATATTCTGTTTTGAGTAATTTTTGGTATTCACATAAAGTTTCAAACATGTAGATTTGTTTGCTGATAAAATTAAAATGTTCAATTCATTTAGGTGATTCGTTCATTCACTATAAGGGATAAAGCATCCACTTATTAGGAGCTTTCATTAGATTTAAAGCAATAATTTTTATAATCATTCTAAATAGTTGTACCATCTAATTTAAGTAAGTAACACTATAAGCTACCATTTGAAGACAAATGTGTGTGTGGGGGGGAAAGTTATTTTAATAGGAAATCAAAAGCTTAAATAAATTCACATTCCGACATCAAGGAAAATATTGCAAGTCAAACCAATGTAGCAGTATTTCCTGTTAAAACAATGAATGGTATTTCTTATGATGGAAATATTTAGACCCCGGTACTTTTGCTGTCAGTAGAATTTTATCTTTCCCCTCTTTCATTATCCAATCGCCACCATAATGAATTTGGTGAGTACTTTTCTTGAATAAATCATGAGCTGAGTACACTTTTTTTTTTTTTTTTTAACTTGATAAATGATAGAAAAACAAAAGTGTGTGTACAATTTATTTTTATTATTCATACATATCTTTCTCCAATCTGGTATTAAATTATTAATAGTTTACAGTGAGACAAATTAGTGATATAATTAATAGGAATAATTTTCGATTGCATTTTTTTATATGACACAGCTTCTGATCGATAGTTTTTGTTTATAAACTTTTACTAAAATAGAGTTGGTAAAGCGAAAATTTGCTTATTTTGCCGTTTGAAACATGTAACATATTTAGATGTTTACAATAAATTATTAAATATTTGCACACTCACACAAAACACCCCATTTTCTTTCGAAGAAATACCCGCCTGAGACAATGTACTTCTGACATTGTTCGAACAAGTGCTGAAAACTTCTGGAAAAGTCCTCATTCCATACTGATTTAAGTTATCTGATAATAGCACTTGGATGTCTGAAATGTCGTCAAATCAAGATGCTTTCAGAACCAATTTCAATCGGAGAAGATGTGGAAAGTCTGTCAGAGAAATATCAGGAGAATATGTAGCCTGAAACATCTTAGTAACCTGGCTGCGAAGCAAGGGACCATTTCACACACAGAGCAATCACAGGCTGCATAAAAAAGAAATTACTTTCATGATCCTGTAGCGACGAATACGAAGCTTTTGAAAATTTGATATTCGATGCACTGGGAATAATATACAAATAAATCGCAGTAGATTTATGAAAAAAAGCTTAAAAAGCAAATCTTGAAAAAATATAATTGAAAATCTCATTGGGAAAAAATTAAGTAGGCAATATCAACAATTTCTATAAATCCAACTGGAAGCATACAAGGAAACCGGAGAATTATTTTATGAAAATAATCGGAATAGATATGAAACTGTTGTTTCTTACATATTTCAAAGCTTTTTTTTTTTTTTTCTTCCTTCGCTAAAGGTCTAAAAATATCACAAAGCTTCATATTGAGAAGAAAAAGTTTTGCGATCTTTTGAATTTCTTTCCAGTCTTGAAAAAATATTAAATAGAATTTGATTCAAGAATGTATTTTAAGTGCGAATTCAAAGCAGTAATTTCAACAACTGATATACATTCTCTCAAATTCAATTTTCTTCCAACCCACAGTTGAATCAGAAATACCAATTTCTTATTTTTCCGTCGTGATTTTTAAAAGGTTATTCTCCTCTTTTATTGAACTTAAATCTCTCTTAATTTTCTTTATGAACTTAAGCTTTGACTTCACAATTCTTTTTAGAATTACATTTCAAAAATATTTAGCGACAGCTTTTCATCATCTTTCGGTTGTTTGATTTGTAGATTCCCTCAAAATCTTAAATCAAAGATTTTCCAATCTTCGTGATATCTCACTGCTTTGACATTTCTCACAAAAAGATATCAAAATATTCTCATTAAAAAAATTTATTTTTTTTAAGAAACAAAAAAAGCATTTTTAATTAAAGAAAAACAATTTGTAGAAAAAAGTATGAAGAATGAAAATATATATGAATATTGAAAAATAATTAACATTTTAACTGTAGTAGAGAGTCCCGATAATCTAGTTTTGTAATCATTGAACAGTTTAAATTTAAAATAATGAAGTTTGTGTTTCAAGAAATCGGAAGGAAAATAAATGTTATTTTGACCTTAAATTTCTAAAGTATATACTTGGGAGCCGAATAACTAGCAAAAGTATTTGTCGAAAATTGCTAGATAAGAAACAAAAAATAAGTTACAAAATAAGAAATTTCGCGTTATAAGTGCTCACGATACATAGCGATCCATTTCTTATCGGTTTATCGACAAGCGCTAAGGGAATTCGTTGTTTAAATAGGGATTCGATTAGCTCCGTATTTAAACAACGAATTCGCACCATTATCAATTGACGAATTAACAATCTGATATAAGGCTTAAATTTCGGAGATGACTTCATTTATGCTTGGCATCTAATTGCAAAATTTCAATTACTTTTCAGATGGAAAAATACAAAGATGAGAGTTTCCTTCAGAAAGTTCTCTTGGACATCATAGTTTTCTTCTTTAATAAAAATTTATTTTTAGATTTTTCAGCAAAGTTACTTTCAGACTGACTGTCGTGCGGCCTCAAGTAGAAAATTCTTAAATAGAACAATTACTATGTTTTTTTTAAAAAAATTTTTAAGCATACTCAAGATTTTTAAAATATCATTTTAAAAATGAAATTTTTTTTTAGCCATCATATACTAAGAGTATTAGAAGGAAATAAAATATAGTACCAATAAAATAATTTTCACCCTGACGAAGTCGACTGTTCAGAAGAAACAATAACAAAAAATCTGCAGTTTAGCTTCTTAAAACGATTCTGTAGTTTAATTTTGATTAATGAAATGTTGTATTCAATTGAATTAAAACAGCAACTTCTACATCTTTTCCCTTTCATATTTTGAATGGAACGTCTAGAGAACGATTTTGATGATGCAGAAGTTCTTATGCAGCAGAAACACCTTGAATGAATCGAACGATTTCGATCCATAATGACGTCTACAAGGCATTTTGTACCACGTCAAATGACATGCTTATTTTATTCGTGAAGGAAATTTTGTAAGAAAGTTTCTTGCATGTGCATACAAGAATTGCCTCAATACCATTTTCACTTCTAAAAAATTTAGTTTAAATCTAAGAAAACGAATTAGGGAAGTCGTTTTTTCTTATGCCAGTCCGAAACTATCATGAGAAATATTAATTTATATCTGTTTTCGATCCAATACATAGAAAGGAAAATGAAAAAACTTTTCTTCCTTGAAAAAAAAAAAAAAAAAAAATGTGCACCTGTAAAGAAATGAAAAGAGAAATTCGATCATCAGATGCACTTAATGGATGCAATCCATTAAAAACCTTTTGAACCCTCGCATGAGCGCTCTGAGTGATCAGCTTTCGGGTCTTTTCGAGATGAATTCGGACGGAATCTTCCACGTGAGCTGAGTAGAGGCACCGAAGGTCAAGATCTCATTTTTCCTCCTCTTCGACGAGGAAATGTCGCTAAGCTTTTGTGACTGAGAAAGAAAATTTTCCCGTTCTTATTCCAAACGTAAAAGGAAAGTTTTTTTTTTTTTTTTTAAAAAAAAAAAAAAAATCAGAAATGCTCATTGAATTGATCACAATGAGAAAAAAAGAAAAGACATGCCGGTAACGATGTAAAATTTGCAATTTTATTTGGACGGAAAAATTGCATTTTCGAATATTTGCGAATGATGTGTAACATTTCTGACACAATGCTCTTATTCTCCTTTTCACATCATTTTTCCTTTTGTTTTTGAAATTAGTGCAAGGAATATCTACGATGAAATTAATTCCATGTATTCAATGATGGAGGGAAATGGAAACAAAGTTAAATCAATTTCGTAAAACAAAAGTTTCTTTTAAAATAATGCTTCGATCTAACGAACAGCTAGATATGTTGAAGTATTAAGTTCTTTTCATGTAATAAAATTTCGTCCCACAATGAATAGTTAAGCCTATTCTATCGATGGTTCAGAGCGAATCTAATTCTCTCTTTTCATGACACCATCTTATATGGAGTCAGTTTTAAGCGATTATTTATTTGAAACTGGAAAAGAAGTACATGCTGCTATTTATAGAATGCGATTTATTTTTGTGTCCCTTGCAAATGTTAAGGGAGAGGAAAATCCCACAGAAGCACTCAGAGTATTCTTGACGAAAGAATCAAGTGAATTTTTTTTTTTTAAAAAGTGAACATTAAAAGGAAACACTTTTAAAATGAACAATAAATCATTCCATTAACGTTTTGAAAAAATTAATTTGTGAAAAGCAAAAAATAAGACTCCTCGTGAATCAAATTATTAAAAGTAAAATCAGAGACAATTAAGAGGCAAGAGATGTCTTTCGGATCTATATATATACACTATAAACTGTTTTTCTATGATCGTAGAAGCGTTTGAACAAATGATAAACAATCTTTTCAGCAAAAAAGTGACGTTCCATAGCCCTTTTTTGCTGTAAACTCAGGTAACGGTAACGGCTAAAATTACGAGGTATCTATTAAAAATATTAATTTACCCTCTCATCAAAATTAAAATAAAGTTAAAACCGTAATTTAAGAAGTTTTCACAATTAAGAATTAATGACGCATCCCTGGGTTACCCTAGTGATTCGTCTCTACTTTCGACTTTCCTTGTCAACCAACTGTCTTTTTTTTTCAATTTTTTTTACGCATTGTATATCCGCAGGTAAATCTTGTTTGGCGCAGCATAGCCACATCTGGCTCTTGCGCCAATAGCATTCACTCACTCTCTTTTTTGCTCTTCCTCCGTTCCAGTTTGTTTTCATGCACAATGAAGAAGTTTTAAATAAATAAAAAAAAATGAGATGGAGAAGAAGATTCTAATTATTATTCATCCTCATCTATTCATGAGGCTGGGAACTCCGGGATCTCGAGTCCATTCAACGATGTGGTGTGGAAGCTAGGAGAGTGGGTACCAATATAGAGTTCATTTGATCGTGATTAGACAGCAAAAATCGAACACTCATAAATTCAACAGAAAGGGGATGAAAACAAAGCTTTAGATAATATCAAAACGTATCTTATTAGGGTGGGTATGTAGATTCCTATATAATGTATTGGATTAACTAATAGCAACAATAACGTTTTGAATGTCATAGACATCCGTATCTGAGAGTTAATTTTTTTTCAATTTGTCTTTGGGGTAATAAGTTATTTAACATAAAATTGTGTTGAAAATCTCTAATCATACAAACATAATGGATCCCCACTATTTCTCATTGATTTACAAATTGAAAGGCCATAAAAATTACCATAAAAGAAAAAGAAGGTACCAATTGATGTTAAATCTGAAAATAGTTTTGGAAAATATTTATCAAATGTGCCAGTGAGGACAATAAAAATGGTCCTTATTTGTTGAGTGAAGAATTGCATCTGCTCCTTTTTTCTGTCTCAAAATCGTCACGCGTTTATTAAAATACCTCAGAGATCAAAGATAGATGGCGCTCCTTGGATTAAGAGTTCGAAGTAGAGAGCAAGCATTTTCAATTGCTTAAATCTGATGTGTTTGCATTCGGGTCATTGAGGTATAGGTCATTATTCGTTTTGCTTACGTGTTCTATTTCAAGAAATGACCACAGTTTAATATTGTCAAAAGCAATTACCAAATCACTGTAAGCCATTCTCTCATCTGTGTAGATTCTCAAGTAAGTGCGTCGAACTTTGTGATGTTTACTTAAATTATGAGAAAAGCACATAAATAACGTGGCGAGATGGTGGTACGATTGAGCTTATGTATGATGACTAGGTGCGGAACTCATGAGCAGAGGTTTTTTTTAAAACACAGTTTTTCTCGAAGCTGATTTTCCTCGTGTTCTTTGATTAATATTATTTAAAAAAATTTTAAAAAAAATTGTGTAATTTTTTTTGTATGATCTTAAATTTGTTCTCTGATTGCTGAATATATATTTTTTATTAATTTCAATCACACCGGTATTTGAAACGCCGTGTAAGTTTTGGTTTTGGAAATGAAATGTGCGAATTCGTAAACATCATTATTTAAAAAGTTCTCAATTTTTTAACATATAGATGGAATGAGGATATATTTAGCTTTTTAATTCTTTTCTATGAGATCAATTTAATTTTTGCAAAACTTCAAGGTGGAACGAACAGCGTTATTTCATTAAAAAAAAAAGTATTTTTTAATAAGAACCATCAAATACTCAGTTTATTACTGTTTTTTAGATTCCAGCTTTTTATGGATGAATTTTGCGTTTTTAAAATCTTAAATTCATTTCATATGTCATAAATTACATACTTTTATAATATTTCGAACTTTCAAACTCAATGTGTTTTCTTATTCAGTTATTTTAATTAATCTTTTACATTTAAATTTATTAATTAAAAATAGGTAATTCGACACGTAGGCACAAGTTTTATGACTCTTAGATTTTTTTTTCTTAATTATTGATGCTTTCTTTTTCAATTTTTTTTAAATTTACCGATTTATGTGTTTTTCAGTATGATATATTTAATGTAGAACAAGCATGTCAATGTACACAGTAATATGTATATTTGTGTCCTCTTAATTTACTGTGTATAAATGTTATTTGATAAAAGTATAAAATTTATTTGATTAATTTTCAATTACACTTGAACATTAATAAGGAATTGTAATGATTGTCTGAGATCAATTTATGTTTGAAAGGAAAATCCAATTAATTGGAATATATGAATTTTACTGGCATTTTCCTTTCGGATTGGAAAACACTAAAAAAATTTGTAAATGAAATTATTTCCATATTTAAATCATTTTGGTAAGGATACTGATCTAATCATGTTCTTTCTCATTAAGAATTTCTGACATTCACTCCAATGTATTAAGTTGTTTATAACTTAGAACAGGATGATCCTAATAGCTGGATAAATTGTAGTTAGTGAGAGATACTGTAGCTGATACTTCTTGCTCTTAACTTCTATATTATTTCAGGACTTTGAAGAAGTAATTAATCAGTCTGCAATCTTTTTGTTATACAAGGTAGTCTCTTGCCAAAATTAGTCCTCTCTATGTACTGCTACAGCTCTTTCATACAGTATTGGAAGAGTGTTCTTTTTGTAAATAAATATGTTTCTCATGATTTAGTTTTTAATGGAATGATGAATGAGTTCAATTTAATTTTTTTCCTCAAAATTAGAGTTTACCGAGTCCTAAATAAAATTCAGAGGAATATCAATTTCTTCTTTGTGAAGGATATTTTTCTAATTAATATATTTTTTATGGGAATCTCCTTGTTAGTAGAAGAATGTTTTGAGTGCAAGATTTGATTTTACCAAATATTTTTGTGTAAGTAATATTTGGTAAAATCAAAGTATTCTACATGATAAATTAAATTGGACATAATGATTTGACTGCAATTCGATTCTCAGCCAATGTATAGTTTACCAAATTGTCTATTAAAAAAAAAATGTAAACTATTTCATATTTGTATACATATTAATTGTTCTTGCATAATATGTAATTCATTTGCATAATCTTGTGGATTCTTTAGGTTTTGGCTAATATGCAGGAACATATGATGGTGAAAATGCAGTTTAGCATAACCACTTGGCGAGATTTGAAGAATCACCAAATTTGGCGATTTTTATGGCGGAGCCTGAAGTCCGCGAAGCTGAAAAGTAGGAATTTTTTGACTTACCTAAGTTTACCTCAGTTGAAGTCATTCTCGCAGCCATTGAAAGAAACTGGATTTGGGAAAATAAACATAGAGTAAATAATTGCCGATTAGGTAAAAAACGCAGAAACACAAAATAAACCAAGCAGGAGAATTCGAAAACAAGAACGATGACGACGTTAAACAGAAAAGCTTACACCGGAATCAGGTGTAATGAATCCTGTAAAAAAGTAATCCAGACTGAAGGGGAAAAAAAAAAGATGGAGGACTGTAATTCCAATTAATGTGGCAAATTCGGGAAGCTAGTCCCGGGGAATGCAACAAAAGTGAAAAAAACATGATCCGAGGATTGTATAATGAAAAAAAAAACATCAGGTGATCCAGCATCCGAATTCGTGTCTCAAATTCGAAGAGGTAGCTCCGGCGAATGCAACAAAAGTGAAAAAAACATGATCCGAAGATTGTATAACGAAAAAAAAACATCAGGTGATCCGGCATCCGTATTTGTGTGGCAAATTCGAAAAGGTAGGCCCAGTGAATGCAACAAAAGTGAAAAAAAAAATGATCTGAGAAAGGTATAAATATAAAAAAAGCTCCTTACTGAAAATCAAAAATCATGTATCATATGCCTTATTCGAAAGGTTGCCACTGCAGAGGAGAGAAAGCATGGTAACCACAATTGACAAAATATCGCCAAACAATTCCTGTCGCCAACGGGTGGTTACGCTAAACTGCATTTCAACCGAGCTTTTTTTTTATATTTATACCTTTCTCTGATCATTTTTTTTTTTCACTTTTGTTGCATTCGCCGGGGCTACCTTTTCGAATTTGCCACACAAATACGGATGCCGGATCACCTGATGTTTTTTTTTCTCGTTATACAATCCTCGGATCCTCTTTTTTTCACTATTTATGCTTTCGCAGGATCTACCTGTTCGAATTTTCCACATTAATCGGAATTACAGTCTTCCATCTTTCCCCCCCCCCAATCTGTCTGGATTACTTTTTTACAAGATTCATTACACCTGCGCAATCTCACAGTCAGGCAGCTGTTTCGGATGTTTTTTCTTTTAGCCAATCACATACAGTACCTTTTTAAGTCTCCATTTCTAAAGCGAAACTAAATATATATTTTTTTAATCTTAACCAATCAGGGGTTAATCGTTTGGTCTTTTCCATTGTTTTGTGCCGAGTTCTCACAGTTTATAGAATTTTCTTTGTCCGTTATTTCGGTGTAAACTATTGTGTTTAACGTCGTCATCGTTCTTGTTTTCGAATTCTCCTGCTTGGTTTATTTTGTGTTTTTGCGATTTATTACCTAATCGGCAATTATTTACTCCACGTTTATTTTCCCAAACCCAGTTTCTTTCAATGGCTGCGAGAATGACTTCGACTGAGGTAAACTTGGGTAAATCAAAAAATTCCTACTTTTCAGCTTCGCAGACTTCAGGCTCCGCCATAAAAATCGCCAAATTTGGCAACTTTTCAAATCTCGCCAAGTGGTTACGCTAAACTGCATTTTCACCAAAAGCTCCTTACTGAAAATCAAAAATCATGTATCATATGCCTTATTCGAAAGGGTTGCCATGGCTAAAGCCACCACAGAGAGAAAGCATGGTAACCACAATTGGCAAAATATCGCCAAACAATTCCTGTTGCCAACGGGTGGTTACGCTAAACTGCATTTCAACCACATATGATCATTCAAAAAGTAACTTCATTCAGTGGGCATTGTTTATCTTGATTATGCAATGCAAATGCAATTTTAATTGTTACGTCTGTAATCGCCATCATACATTTTTTAATGGGGTGAAGAAATTTTTCTGATTGAAAATACTGAAAAATTCCTATTATCTGGAACAATTGAAACCAATTTGTTTTATTGAATATGTAGATAATTGATGCAAAAAGGTTATTTCATAGGAAATGAAAATGTAAGTTAATAACATATTATGTAAATGACTGAAAACACAATGGTGTGTACATTTTGCTGTCTTTATTTGCTTCCATGCTGATAAGTCTTGTATCCTCTTGATGGTGAATAACTGTAGATGGTTATGCTAAGGCTGATACTCCATCCATTTTAATGCTATGTTAATGAACATAGTGAGGTTAGCATAATTCATCAGGATTACATAGTCTATGATAACCTTGCAACAAATAGAGCTAGATTCTCCTTTAAAAGCCAAAATTGTTTATGGTAGAGCCTTACAAATGTATTTCATGTCTATTATGTAGAACCTGGACATCATAAGATTTTGTTACAATTTTGAATTTTTCTATAAAGTTTTTAAAGGTTAATAGCAAATTGACTTTAGTAAAGATTAAACTGTTTTGCAAATAACTGGACCTGTGTGAAAAATTAAAAGGTTTTATAGTGCTTGATGCTGAAAAATCCACTTGAATATTTCCTCTTCCATTTGCATAGATAGCTTTCAACAAATTCTTATCTTCAATCTTCAGCACATACTCGGAAGTCTAAAACTCAAGACCCGTTTTTTTTTAATGCTTGAAATTGTTAATATTTCCATGTACTGCATCTTAGCATACAGCATCTTGGTCACTGCTTTGCCTAAATGTTCAATGATTTTCATTTGTTTTCCAATGATCAATCAATAAGTTTCCTTTTAGAATCAGTATGATATAATACACAAATGCAATTGGAATATAATAGCAACAAACAAGCTAATGTCTAAACTTGTACTGATAGTGGTATACTTGCTGCGACTGACTTTTATGCATGCATGATCACTACACATGGTTTTCAGTAAGAATACCAAAGACTTTTGAATATTTGTGGTTTATTGGAAGATTTTATTTACAGTTTTTCTTTTTCTCTGGACAATCCAGATATTTAGTGATATAACTAGAGTATAGATATTTAAGTTCTGCTGTATTTTAATTGTATTTGTAGTAAAATAACTTGTGATGAATTTGCTATTAAAGTAAGTTGGTCATTTCTAGCCTTCATCTGACATTAGTATGTCTGCCAAAGCAATTCGTGAAGCTACTGGAAAATCTTTGCTAACCAAATACCTGTGTTCAAGCTCTGTAATAAAATGCCAATTTGCTGTGGTTGATGATAACAGTGATTGGCAGCAAGTGGTGGAGGAAAATCCTTGGTTACTTCAGGAAGTGAGTCATTTGAGATTTTTCTTTAATTTAATATTCATTGTAATATTTGTATTTTTACACTTTATTACAATTATGATATTTAATTTGGTGGAATGTTTTTATCTTCCTAGAAACTAGTTGTGAAACCTGATCAGCTGATTAAGCGCAGAGGAAAGTTGGGGCTGATCAAAGTTAACACTGACCTTTCTGGTGCACGAGCATGGATTGATGAGCGAATGAACCAAGTGGTGAAGGTATAACCAGAAGTTTTCCTGCTCTGATTGTAATCAGCATTAATATTGTTTAAAGAACAAGCTGTGATTTTTAGTTGTATTTTTACTGAAAATGTCTCTTAAAAAATAATTGTTTTTCTTGGCTTCTATTTTTTATTTTTAAAATTTAAGAAGTTTTAGATTAGAATTAGATTTATTGAAAAACCACCCTCATTGTTCTTGTAGAAAAAAATGTTATTGATTTACTAGGTGTTGCTTTGTTAGGCGACATGAAGTGGATACATCTTTTTTTTCCAGTTTTCAATTTTTCTTCTACAACATCAAAAGGACCATTGTATTAAATGTTTCAGAAATAATGAGGACTTTCATTTGAAACATTATTACAATTTTTTCTTTTGATCAAAATGTCTTGTTGACCTTGAAAGTTGGCATAATTCTATTTAAACGTACATTATCATTTTGGTGGTTAAATATCGCTATTTCAATTCAAGGCAACAATGAATATATCCTCTTTGTTGTGAATAAAATGCCACATCAATTCCCATATATACGAATTTAAGTGATGGCATGTTATCTACTGATACCTTTTATTACTCAATTTGGCTGAGTTTCACAGTCTTTAAACTTTTTGGGTACTTTTCCATTTCACCAGCCCAAGTGACAGTCATCAAAAATGGTACAACTGATGCCAAACGAATATATGTATACTGTGTGTTGTCGCCAATAAAGTTTGCTTGGCGAGATTTATGTTAGTGAAATGGAAAAGTACCACTTTTTGTATATCAGTCCTTGGATTCAAAATGT
Organism: Nephila pilipes; assembly: GCA_019974015.1. Taxonomy (NCBI): domain Eukaryota; kingdom Metazoa; phylum Arthropoda; class Arachnida; order Araneae; family Nephilidae; genus Nephila; species Nephila pilipes. Next base: position 209,312 of record BMAW01042800.1, on the reverse strand, counting down.
TATAATGGTAGTTAACATTTATTGAATTCTTCATTTAATCAGCTTTCCCTGAGTCTGAAAGAAAAAAAAAAAAAAAAAAAAAAAATTGGGATTCTTGAATAATTTTATTGCTTGGAAAAGGATAGTAACTCATGTATCAGAAAATCAATGTCTTCCTTACAAAACTCTTTCACACATCCATTGCTTAGAGCATATTCTTTCTGTTAAGTTTTTTTGTTTTGTTTTTTAAATAGATCTAAATCAATTTTATTATGTGGGTAAGCCCTCTGATTTTTTTCTTTGACTGTTTGACATTCTCTTGTTTGTGTATGTGTACTACTCTTGGGTAAATATTTCAGTCTATCATAACTTGTTACTCAAATTTAATTGTTACTTTCCCCATTTAGAAGTTAATTTTTCACCCCTTATGTCTCTTGTGCACCACAGTCTTTAACTATTTAACAGTCACTTTTCTCTGCCATATTGTGTCAAAAAATAAGTACAATTTATTACATTTTTTTTTGTTTTAAAATTGCTGACATATTTTTCATATTAAATATCAAAACTGTTGCAATTGTTACATTTATTAATTTATGATAATTTTTAATTATAGCAGAAAAAATTGCATTTTTACTTAAAGTTGGTTTTTTTCGAAACAAAAACAGGAAAGAGGATTGATTAGAAACAGATGTCAGAAAAGAACAAGCATTTTTTTTATTACTTAAATTTTTATTTCATTTTGAAACTTCACTTTTGTTTCATAAATTTTAAAGCATGCAGAGTCCTATATCACAATTGGGACAAACATATATATTTTTTCTTTTTTCTCAGTTTCCACTATTGTTTCTTTTCTAGCACCACACAAAGTCCTGCCTCGTTGGTCTGTTTCTTTTTTATGAGGTTGAAATCTCCCCTTTTTTTTCTTTAGCTCAAAATCAAAAGGTAATAATTATTTGCTACTTATGATACTTTGAGCAATTGCGAACAAAATGTGTTTTTTCACACTTAAATGACTGTGCAATATGACTCTGAAACTTGCATAAACTTGTTTTGCAAAGCAATCTTTAATCCCTTCTGGATGGGTTTCACAAATATGACATTGAGAGATGGGTGAGGCATCAGTGAAACGTAAAATTTCTCTCATTCAACATCAAATATGATACATCAATGTGGAATAAAATTAAATATTTTTAATTCCAATAGATTGTGCATTATGTCCATTTAATCAGTCTTGGTGTTGTGAATCCACTGTGTAAGCCTCTCAAAATATTAGTGTAAGACATTTGTATACTATTTAGTGGCAACAGTGTGGCGCTGGAGTAGTAGCGCACGAAGTATATTGGATTATTCAGCAACTGATACTCTCGAGCAAGAGACGCCATGTTTTTCCTATGTTTTTCCATTTCTTATAGTTAACGTATGTATGTAAATAAAATTTCTATAGTTTTGGCATAACGACGTAATTATAGAACCCTGGCGTTTTAAGTATTCAACATAGTGGCATCCCTGCCGGGATTGGACGAAGTTTCTTTCATCCTTACGATGCGTCAATCGGATTGTTGTCAACGATCTTTAAGTGAGCCAAAAACGAAAGAAGAAAATGACTACTGAAGTGGAAATTGCCAAACAGAAGAGGAAAGCAGCCAGAACTACGTATTCGAAGACGGTCAACAAATTGCAAGAAATACTGGCCGCTGAAAGTCCAGATATAGATGATTTAGAAATTCACCTTGATCAGCTTACGGAATAGTACAAGGACTTAAAGACATCGGATAAGATATTCCTCAACTTACTTCAAAGGAAAGCTGTCATTACTCATGCTGAGTATGAAAAGGAATATGAAATTGCACAGGATTATTATGAGAAGCTATCTACGTTTAAAATCAAGGTTAAAAAAGCCATAGCTTCGGCCGAAACCGGAAACGAAAGCTCCGCGTCTCCTAACCCTACTTGGCACCCTGCTGACGGTGCACATGCCACTACGAAAGTGAAACAGAATTTGCCTGAAATTCGACTATCTCAGTTCAATGGAGATGCACGTAACTGGTTGACATTTTGGACCCAATTTAACAAAATACATGAAAATTTAAGAATGGATGTATGCGACAAGTTTCAATATCTTCTTCAATCCATGAAGCCGGACTCCATAGCAAAGCAGGTAGTAGAATCCTTCCCAGCGACGGAGGCCAACTACAATAAAGCTATTGAATATTTAGAGGAGCGTTTTGGAAAAGTGAGCATATTGATACAAATATACGTGCGAGAACTCTTGAAACTGATCATAACTGACAAAAGGAAGATAGATTTCCTGACTCTGTACGACAAACTACAGACTCAAATTTGTGCCCTTGAGTCCCTGGGACTTACACAGGATAAATATGCTTTCCTGTTGTTCCCATTGGTTGAATCTGCCCTCCCAACTGATTTAATTAAGATATGGGAGAGACAAAAAAATGCTGCTGCGGAAACAGGTGAGAGTGATTTGGAATCACTTATGGAGTTTGTTAAAAAGGAAGTAGATACAGAGTTTAGAATTAAGATTACTCGTGAAGTTTTAAGGCGTGAAAAATATGTTATTAAGAAAAATAAGTATGATACTGAGGTAAAAAGTGTTCCTACTGCTTGTGAATTGCTTAATGCTAATAATAATACTAAGAATCATTTTTATAAGAATAAGTTTAAGTATAAGAAACCAGTTTGCATATTTTGTGATACTGTATTTCATTTATCTGAGAATTGTAATAAGGCTTATTCTATGAGCTTAGATTGTAAAAAAGAAATTATTAAGAAGAGAAATGCTTGTTTTGTTTGTCTCAGATGTAACCATCCAGCTAGTCAGTGTAAATCTAAACACAAGTGTCCCTTGTGTAAGAAACGACACTTTATTGTTTTGTGTCCGGATTTAAATTCTCAAAAAGCTGAGAAAATCTCAAATGGAGATAGTGAAATCAAAACTAGGGAAACCTAAACAAGCACTCTCAACAATTATATTGAAGTTTCTGATGTGTTTTTGCAAACTATTGTAGTTAAAATTAAGAATGGTTCTAAAGAAATGTTAATAAGAGCTGTATACGATTCAGGTGCTATGAAATCTTATCTAAGTGATGACATTGTTAAGAAAATGAATATTAAGTGTATGGGCGATACAAGAATCAAACAGTCATTGTTCGGTGGAATAGAAACCCCCGAGACAGTATATAAGAATCATTCAATTGAGTTAAGTGACATTAATGATGGTTATAAGTGTAAGTTGAATGTTTTAGGTCAAAAATATATCTGCTCTAGTCTAAAACAAATTCCATCTGGTCCTTGGCTTAGCAAACTTAAGTTACATAAAATAAAAATTAGTGATCTCAAGACCAATAATTTAAAGGTTGATAAGTAATTCAAATTGTTAATTGGTACTAATGTTGCCGGTAAATTATTAACTGGTAAACTTGTAAATCTTGAGTGTGGTCTGACAGCGATAAATACAAAACTAGGTTGGGCGATTTTGGGAAAGTTTAATCCTGGCACTGAGCCAACTTTTGAGAATTTGGCTTCTCTCATTACGTCACTACTTGTAAAGGAACGATGTATAAGTGATTTATGGAGATTAGATATTTTGGGCATTACGGAACCTCCAGTTAGGAAAAACAAAGCTCAGTTACAAGAGGATACACAGAAATATTTTGAGGAAACTTTGAGTGTTGATAATGAAGGTCGGTATGAGATCGCTTTGCCTTGGGTTTTAAATAATGTTTGTGTATATTGTTTGAGTAAATTGTAAAGAATATGACACAATGGTGGGAGAATGTTGTGAATCCACTGTGTAAGCCTCTCAAAATATTAGTATAAGACATTTGTATACTACTTAGTGGCAACAGTGTGGGCGCTGGAGCAGTAGCGCTCGAAGTATATTGGATTATTCAGCAACTGATACTCTAGAGTGAGAGATGCCATGTTTTTCCTATATTTTTCCATTTCTTACAGTTAACGTGTGTATGTAAATAAAATTTCTATAGCTATGGCATAATGACGTAATTATTGATCCCTGGCGTTTTAAGCATTCAACACTTGGGGTGCTTACTATTTAGGCATTTTTCTTTGACCTTGGCAATTCACAATTTGATTCCTAACATCTTAAAAATGAGAAGAGGTTAATGTAAACAAGCATCTCTGCTGCTTATTAAATTTATGACTTCATGTTTGTCAAGATGGTTATTTAGGCTTCAACCATTTTTTTTTTTTCTTTTTCAGTCTTAGGATTTATCTTTTTCATTTTATTTCCATAGTTCTGTTAGATATAACAAAGAGAAAAGGTATATATCAGAAGCAGAATATTTAGCAATGCTATTAGAATTAATAGCTATTAGAAATAAATAGTGTCTTAAAGTATGTATACACATGTGTAAATAAGTACAACTAAATGATTTTTAATCTTTTTAATGTTGTTACAAACTTGAATTGATGCTTTCCTTCAGAGTTACTCTTGTAAATGAAAGAGACGTTTACAGAGATTTTGTTACCAAGGGAGCTTGCATTTACCCAAACAGTGACCCCTCAACCTTGGTGATGAATTCATCAACAAAATGAAGGTTCTCCAAAAGGTTTGAATTTTCTCCAAATTTCTATTAGGAGAAGAGTTATTTATTTTCTTGGAATTTTCGCTCTATTGTCGAACTTGACCAAGCTTGACCAAGCTTTAAATACATGGAGATGCAGAGTCTGAGTGAATCTGCCTGAGCTTGCCTTTGAAGTGCAAAGTAACATTTTAGTGTTTTGTCTGCTGTGCAAACTACTAATATGATGAACAGAATGTTATTGAAAGTGCTACTGTTCTATTGTTATTATAAGGGTTGTTTTGTATCTGTTTTTGTTGTTGAGCTGTACAAGTGTTGATTTTGCTCTTGTGTCATTAATCTGTACAATTTCTGTAACCGGGTTTCATCATTTCCTGAATATTTGTGAATTAAAAGTGTCATTCTCCATTATCCTCCTTGTTGGATTGTTTTCATTAAATATCCACTGGACAATTTTTGTAACAAGATTAATTAACTTTTATCTATTTTTTTATGCTATTTTATCTCAAAACTGGAAAAATTTGGAATAATGAAACTCAATCATCTAGGGTATAAATATATTATCTATTTAAATTTAAAAAGTTAATTTCATGTAAAATGGATTTTGAATTTTGTGTGTGTGGAATTGACATAATTAGGGAAATTTGTCTTTTTTTTTTTTTTTTTTTTTTTTTGTCTAGTGTAGTATAAAAAAGTCTTGTATTTTTACCAAAATAGACCACACCATGTAGTTTTGTCAAATGGCAAAACAAAAAAACTGATTTCAGACTTTATATTATTTGTGAAATATAGCATCATTTAGTAACGTGATCAGTGGAATATTGCATCATAAACAATATTTTCATTTTTGGGAGAACATTCTTTTTTTTTTTTTTTTTTTTTGGTAACACTTTCTAATTTTTTTGGGGGAAATGTTCCATCATTTGGTGATATCTTTTTGGTTTGGGAAAAGTTATTGTCAGGATTTTACTCAAATGCTTAAAGATCTATTCTAATTTTTGAATATCTTTTCCCATCAATTTTGTGAATTAAATATGTATGTTTAAAATCTGACTTGGTGACTATTTGAATTCATTTTAGCATGAGATAGTGTAGAATTAAAAATTCTTCTGTGCTTATATAATAGCTTTGCTTTGATGAAAATCATGAGTTATGAAGATCCATTTTGGTAACCTTTCATCACAAAAACAATTGTTTGGTTGCCATTCATCATCAAAGACTTTCTCCAACCCATCATTTAGTAAATGAAATATATAAATTCTTGTTTCAGTTAGATTGGTTTTTCTGATTAGTCAAAGCATTAAGTTTGTTATGATATATTTTTCAATTCACCCTGCCCATCCTTGCTGTATTTGTGGGTTGCAATTTTTTTCTTTTTTGCATCTTCCAAATTCTGTTAGTATTAATACATAAACTTACATTTTAATTTAAATAAGTTACAAACTTATTCTTTTGTTTTTATTGTATTCATTATTCACTTTCTCATTCTTATTTATTGTATCACTTTTATAAAATTAGGTTATTTTTCATATCAATTGTGAACAATGGATTGAAGGAAAAAAAGAAAATTGTAACACTTAAACTTGTTATTTTTTCTGAAATTTATTGTAATGAAATTTGATTATGTAATTATGTTTAAGTACTTAACTATTTAGCAATATTAGTCAATTAGTCTCTGTTTTGAATTTAATCCTTCTTGGAATGTTTTAATTCTTTATGCTAATTGTTGTTTAGAATGCAAAAAGAAAAAAAAAAAAAGAAAAATCGCACTTTGTTTGTTCCTGCTATTTCTAGGAAACAGAGCTTGTGGTTTAACTGTACAATCAAAGCAATACCTATTGTATTTTAGTCATCACAAAGTCCATTTTAAGTTTTGTTAATCGTACAGTTATGCATAAGTATCAATATTTTACATAGTTCATTTTTTTATGTCGGTTATTAGGGCCGCAGTAGCCTAGTGGTCAAGGTCGTGAACTAGCGGCCGGCGGTTTTCGTTCAGTCGCGGGTTCGATCCTTGGCCACCAAAGACCTGCTGTGTAGCCAGGGCTAATGCATGTTAAATCTGTTCGGGGCCCAAAGTCCTCCTGTTGGCGTGGTGGGGATGTTAGGAGGGGGGTGCCAGCTCGGGTGTCGTCCTTGTCACTTGACAGTGGTTCAAAATTACGAGGTCCGTCACAAAATAGCCCTCGTGTTGCTTCTAGTGCGACGTTAATATAAACTAAACTAAACTATGTCGGTTATTAGATATTTTTAAAATTTTAAGTTGTCTTACTTTTATAGTACTCGAATATATTGTGGGATTTTCAGAATGCATGCAACATTGTTAATTGTTTGATATGTGCTTAATGTCATTTTGATGATATAATCCACCATTAATTGATGTATATTTTAATATCTCAATTTAGATTATTTTACAGATGTAGTTGGAAGGAATATAACACTACTATTTAATTTCAAATCTGAAATATATAGCAGAATAAATTTACAATTCTGATATGTAAAAATCCTGCTTTTCTTGGTTTTAGAATTATGGTTACTTATTATATTTGCTTTTGAAAACACAATTCTAGATATTTTTAAGTTTCATAACTTTTAGATCCTCTATAAACTTTTCTTTAACTTAATTTTCTAGGTTGACAGAGCTTCTGGGAGATTATGTAATTTCATCATTGAACCTTTTGTTCCTCATAAACAAGTAAATATCCTTGCATGCATTATTAAATTTTCTGTATTTTTAATTTCTGTTGAGGAAGTGTATTATTTTATATTGAAATTGTTTTGTCTGTAAAATTTAATGTATATGCATATTAATTTGTATGTATACTGATTTTCCCTTTGGATTCGCTAGTGTCGCTAGTGCCAAAGACCTGCCATGTAGCCGGGGCTGATGCACGTTAAATCAGCCGGGCCCAAAGTCCTCCCATTGGTGAGTGTGGATGTTAGGAGGGGGTAGCAGCTCAAGTGTCGTCCTCGTCACTTGAACGTGTCTCAAAATTACGAGGTCCGTCATCAATAGTTCTCGTGTTGCTTCTAGTGCGACGTTAATAAAAACTAAACTAAGCACAATTGGATTTGCTAGTGATATCTGGAGTCCCTTTTAATTGCTGAATTATTAAAATTATTTTTTTTACTATCTCTTTCCTCCCTGGTATAAAAGTGTTCTACATGATAACACATCGATCAATAACTCCCGAGTCTAACATTAAAAACAACATTTTTTTTGCAAAATTTTTTTTTATTCATCAACATAACACCTTTTGTTAATCACCTTTTAGAGTGATACAATCGTTCCAACGCTTTTCCAAATCTTTTGTTTTTGTTTTTTTTTCGCAAGAAATTTTTTTTGTTGCGAGTAAATAGCGATAAACAGCTTTCTGAATCATCGACTCGTTGCTGTTTTTGTTCCATCGAAAGCAATCGCAGCACCCACTTGGAAAAAACCTTTTTCACTTCACTTCAAAAAACCTTTTTCAGTAAAGACACTTCCATATGATATCTGTGTCATCTCAGCAATCTCACGGAGCTTCACTTTACGATCTTTCATTATAATTTTTGTCACTTCACTCACATTTTCCGGTGTAACGGCTTCCACAGGTCTACCCGAGCGTTCCGCGTCATTTGTGTCGGTACGACCACGTTTAAACTCGGCAAACCACCGACAAATCGTTGCTTTTGATGGACAAGAGTCCGGGTAACATTTTTCATTCCATTGTTTCGCTTGCACGGTGTTTTTACCCATTAAAAAACAATGTTTTATCAGAACACAAAACTCGGTTTTTTCCATTTTTTAAACAAACTACAAAACGACTTTACTCCAACCTCGATAACTCAGCTGTTTCTGGTCCGATCAACTTAAAATTTTGACACGTTTCAAGCAAAGGTTAGTACTCTAGAAAGACCTGGTTACTGGTTTACTACGAGCGCCATCTCTGGGTTAGTCTCGGGAGTTATTGATTGATGTGTTATAATACTTTCTTTCTGTGCTGGCATTTGCTGTGTAAGCGCTCAACTTCGTGTGCTTTTTTTTTGTCATGACTTGGAATTATAAATGTATTAAATGCTCCTGAATCATTCAGTAAAATCAAACATTTATTACTGATAATAATTGCCTTATTTTGCTTCATATTGGCATCAATAATAGCACTCCAAGATATGTCACAAACTCTCCAGATGACTGTCATGGAAGTCCTAAGAGAAAAAAAGCCAAGTGCTGTGTATTCTGGTGTATGTGGCACATTATTAATATAAAAAATAAGGTCGAAATTTTCAAGTGCATGCTATCCAACAGTTATAAAAATGATATATTTAAAAATAAGGAAAATATAAGCATGAAAAATTAGATTTCTCCTTGTATTAACATGCTGTTTATTTAAAATACGATATACCTCAGGAACTCAAAATTTCATTGTCGTATAACATGAAAAGTTCTTGATATTAGTCTTCCATTATATCATCAGGCACTTCACAGAATTTTGTTCCATCTTCACCATTATTGTTACTCTGATTCATAAATTATCTTCCATTCCATCTGTATTATTAGATATACTACAGTTTTTGAATTTCATCAGATTTAATTTCATTCCATGCTTTTATTATTCTCTTGCATACTATTTCTAGACTGACACATTTTGTCTCATTTTGCAAGTGCTTCACCTAACATCCACATATTCCATTGTCATTTTAAATTTTCTTAGATTGGCTTATCAATGCATATGTCTAAAGGCTGAACTAATGGTGTTAATCCATCCAGAATAATTGCATTGTCTGTGAAGAATTACCCTCCCTCTTTCATCAGTTTTTTCATATTCTTCATTATATGGGATTATAACATGTCCAAAATTAAAACTTTCGATTTTCTGGATTCTTTTAAGTGAAAGGACACTTTCATCAAACATTTCTAATCATTCATCATTTTTGTCCATTTTCCTTTTCTCTTAAACCTGAGTGAAAACACCATTTGGCATATATTTTGGCCTCATGTTTCTTTTAAAAATAACCTTGGGTTTTAATTTTGTACAGTTTGCTAAGCAAGATAGCTCTATGGTGAAGTGATATTTTTTGTGGCTTATTGTTTTTATGAGAATGGTGTATGATGTGAATTCCTTTCACACACATATATATATAAGCATTCCTTTCTCTCTCTCTCTCTCTCTCTCTATATATATATATATAAAAGCAAAATACCACTGACTGACTATCACAAAATTAAGTCTATACAATTGATAGACTTGAAATTTAGTATAGTTACTCATTTCACGATGTAGATGCTCACTAATAACGGATTTTACGGAAGTCTCATCCAAAATATAATTTTCATCCACCAAAACGGGTACTACCCTCTCCCCTATAGGTCTCCCTCTCTTCTCACTTGCTCTCCTTCTTCGGTAATGGAGGAATTCTATTTTGTCCCTACTATTTATGTAACCATCATTCACACACATCAACACATTGCCACTCAATCCACTAACAAAGTTACTTACATCCACCCATGCTAAACAACAGTTGTTTTGGTAACCACTTCTATGGAGATGTGTAGTAGTTTTGATGCAGAATGATTTGTAGATATAGGATATTTATTTCTTGAATTTCATAGATTTTTCATCATTTTATTTTCAATTAACTTTTATAAACATTTTTTCCCACAAATAGAAACGAAAGACAGGCATTTTTCTTTAATTTATCTGTTTTTTTTTATTGGCATGGGTGTAAACCGATTGTGTTCAATTTTTCTATTATGGATCCACCCACACTCATCCGCGCATTTTTATAAAAAATAAAAACGAAAGAAAATCATTTCTATTCATTTGTTAAAATTACAACAGTTGCTATGATAACACCAGCTGATATCTACCTTCTTTGCTGAGTGAACGATAATTTTTTATTATTGTGGAACCTAGACATAAAATATCAAGAAAATTTTCAATTTTTAATTGATAATGATAATCTAAATTTAAAATTTTAAAAAAATCCATTGCTTGTGATTATGGTTGTACACAAGTTTTAAATTTATGAGAAAAGTATTTTATTATTAATAATGATTGATGAATTACATTTGTAAATCTAAACGCAATCTAAATTACAAATATTATGAAGATATTAAAGTTGGCTTTTAACAAATCAATAGTAATATTGGTATGTTATTCATGTCATTGATAAAAAAAGTAGCTATCAAAATATTTATTTTGATATACTTAAATTTATATATTTGTGGTTTATATTCAGAGGTGACAAAAATTAAATTTATTAAGGTCATAATTTATTATTTTACTACTAAATTTGAATATTTGTTAATTTTCTTTTCTTTTTGCTGTTGTGGTAGTATTTATTTAAATATTTTGAAACTGTTATTTTGTGTTCATTGAGTTGGTGTTAGGGGTGACTTTTTACTAAAAATTTTTACTGTACTTTATTTTTTTTGTTAGAATTTTTTATTGAATTTTTAATTTGATTTAAAAAAATTAATTTTGGATATGTTTTTTAACTCAAAGTATTTCATTGTAGTTTAATACAAATTGACTTTTCATATGTATTTTTCAGTTATAATTTTTAATAATGGATGTTGAATATATATGGTGATGGTTGGAATACCTACTCTTTTTAAAGTTTTTAAAATTCTTGGCTACGGAGTATGTTTATTTTCATCTCTGTCTTTGCTGATGTTTGGAGACAATAGTGATGGCATATAAAATGAGAAATATTGTTTCTCACGTGTTTAACAACTGGGATCTATTTAAATGCTACACTCAAATGCTTTCTGGCACCTCTTATAATACTAACGATTTATAATTTACCGAAATGTGTAAACCAAACGTATGGATCTATTTGCGAAATTATGGTGGCAGCAGAGCTATTTCCCTATCAGTTCAAAATATGTCAAGGCTGCTTTATAGCTTCTGTTGGTGAAGCAATTCAGGGGGAAAAAAGATTACATTTTACAGGAAACTATAATAGTTGTCATTTTGATGTTTATGTTGAAATAGTTGGATTAGCATGTAGAAGTAAAGTTGATCTTGGTGATGATAATGTGAAACAAAATGAAGAAAATGTGTCATCTTTAGTATTTCAGCCTCAAGAAAATGTGACTGTGTTAGTTTCAAAGACTCAATCAATATCTAACATTGATTTATCAAGTTAAAGTAAATCGATTATTAATAATGTAATATCTTTTCAATTAAATAAAGTTAAAAAAAAAAAAGATTCACAAATTCAATTAGATATAAACAAGTAAGACAAGCTGCTAAAAATATACTCATAATCATCCTGAAGTACATAGAGAAGTTGCTTCAAAATATATTCTAAAAGCCATTCTGAAGTACATAGAGGAGCTGTTTCAAAATATACTCAGTCATCCTGAAGTACATTGAACAGCTGTAAGAAAATACTTTTCTAATTACCCGCATGAATCATGCATCTGTAATTAAATACAATGGGAAAAAAAGATCAAAAGTTAAATTAGTCTGGTTTTAAATATAAAATAGGTATTGACTATTCAAATGATAAAATGATCAGTATCGGAAAACTTTTACCCTGTTTGTGGCTCCATGCTTTAAAATGGATGGGACCTCCAGGAATGTGCTGCAGTGGTGGTCAAGTCAAGCTTCCTGCTATTAGATCCTTCCCTGAACCTTTGAGTAGTCTTCTTAACCATAAGCATCAGCTTTCAGAGCATTTTCTTTCTACAATTTGTAAGTATAATGGATGTTTTCAGATGTCATTCGGAGCAAAAGAATTGGAGGGAAATTTTATACCAGCATTAAAAGTCTAGGGGCAGGTATATCACAGGAAAGATAGCCTTTTGACTGAGCTTCATCAACAACCTTCTTTTCTTCAGTTATACTTTCTCGGTGATGACAAATGTGAATGACATTTGTTGTGGTATTTTCCCAGGTGTTAAGCCAGAATTAGTTAGCCAATTACAAAAGGCGCTACATGAACATAATGGGTATATTCACGATTTCAAAGTTGCTTTTGATTCAATTCCTAAAGACCAAAAGGAGTTCAAGGTTTATAATTAATGCCAATAAAAAAACCACCTGGAGAACACAAAGATCGTTTTAATGCTCCTCAAAATAAAGTAGCTGTCCTTATTGTGGGTCAAAATTTCGAAAAAAGAGATATCATTCTATAAAGCAGAGACAGTAAATTGGTACGAATTAGTGAAACGCATCAAGCTTACGATGCTCTTCAGTACCCTTTGATGTTTTTTCGTGGGGAAGATAGTTATTGTATAAATATTTCAAAACTTGATAGCAATACTAGGGCTCCTATCAATAAGACCGTCTCTGCTTCTGAGTTCTATAACTATAGGTTGATGGAGCGTGTAGGTGAAATCAATTATCTATTGCTCTGTAGTCAACTTTTTATCAGTTTTTGGTCGATATGTATGCAAAAATAGAAACTGAAAGGCTTGATTGGATTCATAGCAATCAGAAAAAACTTAGGAGTGAGGAATATGTCCACTTAAAAGATGCTATAGCAAAAAAAGATACACATTCTTCAGATATAGGTAAAATGGCTGTGTTGCCATCTACTTTTACTGTAGGACCCAAAGATACCCAAGGCCTTTTTTAAAAAAAACTCAAACAGGAGAAGATGGATATCCTCAGAATTGAACGCGGCCTCCAGAAGATGGTGGAATAGCAATCAAAATTATTGGAAATGATATAGACAATCAATGGGTGATACCTTATAACCCTGTTTTGTCACAAACTTTCAATGCTCTTTTCAATTTTGAGTGTTGCAATTCGGTTAAATCTATTAAATACATCTGCAAGTACGTAAATAAAGGTTTTGATCAAGCAGCATTTACTGTAGAAAATTTGGATGAGATTTCTAGATATGAGGCAGGACGATACATAAGCACTTCTGAAGTAGCCTGGCATATCTTTTGCTTTCATATTCATGAGAGATATCCTCCCGTAGTTCATCTTTCTGTTCATCTTGAAAAATGGTCAAAGAGTTTATTTCACAGAAGAGAATGTTGCTAACAAAATCATAAATCTTACAAAAACAACCCTTATGGGGTTTTTTGACCTTTGTAAAGTAGATGATTTTGCACAAACTCTTATATATTGTGAAGTTCCAGTTTATTATGTTTGGAGGGAAAATGAATTCGTTACGAGAAATAGGGAAAGGTCGTGACAGGTTTTCCAGAAATAAAAAAAAATAATGTGTTGGGTAGAGTGTATACTGTCCATTTCAGAAATGCAGAATGCTACTATTTACGACTTCTCTTGCATGAGATTTGTGGATGGACGTCATTTAAAGTTTTAAAAACCGTAGAACTTTTCAGGCAGCTTGCAGAGTACTTGGATTATTGGAAGATGATACTCTCTGGGATCATATTTAAGAGGAAGCTTCGATTTTCGATTCTCCATATAAAAATAGAGAGTTATTTGTGCTTATGATAGTTTTTTGTTAAGTAGGAGATCCAATAAAGTTATGGGGAAATACAGGGAAGGTTTGTCAGAAGATATTCGAAGGCGAATGGAGAGGGAGTAGAAAATTGAGCCGGTTGTTGATAGTGTTAACAACCAATGTCTTATCCTTCTAGAAGACATTGTTACATCAATGTCAGGTGTGGTGATATTTAATTGCCTTAACAGAGCAAGGACAGATACTACTCAACTTGCATTTTGTGTTATGTTTACTACAAAAAATAATTCTTCTGTATTCTTTTTCTGTCCGCCATTAGTGCTAGAAGTACAACTGCACTTGTAAATATAATGTCTTGTAAATAAATCAATATAGTTTTAAATCTTCTAATAATAATCAAAGCAACACATATTTATTTAGCAATCACCTATATTTGGTAATTTAGGACGTGATGCTGAAGCATTCTATTTGAATCAGTGGAAATTGAGGTATGTTTATGCATTAAAATTTTACTGTTGGTATTCTTTATTTAAGATTGATGAAAACAAAAGTGATCCTACTGCATTAAATCTTGATAATACATACACGGAAATCAATCAAGTAGCGGTTAAACAGCCAATTTTTTGGAGAAATAGGCCAAAATTATGGTTCTTTCAGCTTGAAGCACAGTTCACTAATAGTGGTATTTTGCAAGATACTACAAAATATAATATTGTCGTTGCTGCATTAGACGAAAATGTTTGATTTTGTTGATATTTTGTCAAATCCTCATGAAAATGAAAAATATGATACATTGAAAAAAGCTTTATTAAACAGATTAACTGATTCTGAAGAGTCGAGATTAAAAAAGCTGTTGACAGGTCTCGAACTTGGAGACAAATGCCCGTCCGATCTTTCACGCCAAATGAAAAGCTTGGAAGGAAATTTTATATCTGATGAAGTTATAAAATCTTTGTGGCTACAAAGGCTTTCGTAACAGACTCAAGGCATTTTGTCAATAAGTAATGATGCTTTTGATAAGATTGCCGAGATGGCCAATAAAATTATTGCTGTTTACAGTACATCAGAAATACGCCGAGTAACAAAAGTTGGCTCATTGCCAAATTTGGCATCATCATCCAATCGCAATAAATTAGATGTATTGCAAGCTGACATTGCTGTATTAACAAAAAAAATTTGATGAATTTTCTCGAAATACTAGATCACACTGCAAATCGAGAGGAAATGACAGTCGAAGAAGATCCAGATCTAATTCAGCTCGATACGAATTTTGCTGGTACCATTTTAAATTTGGAAGAAATGCAAAAAAATGTGTACAGTCATGCCAGTTTAAAAAAGAAAATTCGGAAAACCAGTCAGCCAATCGCTTGATGTGGCTGGCGATATTGGCGAGAAAAGTTGCTGCTTATATTTACATGATAAATCAACTGGCAAGCAATTTTTAATTGACACGGGAGCCAATATATCTGTAATTCTTGTATACAAACAAAGGAATTATAAAACATCAGATTTTATTTGCCCCTAATGTTCAAAAATTCAAACTTTTGGTACCAAAACTCTAAAATTAGATCTTGGACTTCGCTGCCAATTTACTTCGTCTTTTACATTAGCATGTTTCAAGAGGTATTATAGGAGCAGATTTTCTCAATTTTTTTTTTTTTATTAGTTGATTTAAAAAGAATGTCTTATCGATCCTTTAGCATCTTTGTCATCTTTTGGAAAATTGCAACTTTTCCAAATTTTTCTCTCACTGCAATAGCTTCTTCATCATTTACTTCTTCAGTGGCTAGTCTTCTTAATGAATTCAAGGAAATAACACTTCAAAGTTCACTGATTAGAGAACCAAAGCATTTAGTTATGCATCATATAATAACAAATGGTCCACCCATTGCAGTAAAAGTTTGTCTCCTAGCTTCAGACAAGATTGCAAGAGAGGAATTCGAATATATGCTAGAACAAGAAATTTGCAGACCCTCTAGTAGTCCTTGGGCAAGTCCATTACATTTATTGCCAAAAAAAAAACCGGTGGTTGGAGACCTTGTGGGGATTACAGAACTTTGAATGCTGTCCCCCAACCAGACAGGTATCCTATTCCACACTTGCATTATTTCTCTTATAATTTGTATGGATGCACTGTATTTTCAACCCTTGATTTAGAATGATCCTACCATCAGATACCAGTAGAATCATCTGACATAGAAAAAACAGTCATCTGCACACCTTTTGGTCTATACGAATTCACCAGAATGACTTTTGGATTGCGAAATGCAGCCCAGACCTTTCAACAATTTCTTTCTTCTGTATTTAAGGGCTTAGATTTTTGTTTCAGCAACCTTGATGATATTCTCATTGCACAGCACATTAGTCATCTTAGGCAAGTTTTCCAATGTCTTCAAGATGCCAGCGCGATAATCACGGTTGAAAATGCAAATTCTCTCTAACTGAAGTAAATTTCTTAGGTCATAGTATTTCTTTTAATGGGTTTAGCCAACAAAAGAAAGAATAAAAGTAATCAAAGATCTGAAGCTTCCTGAAACTATAAAGGAATTGCGAAGATTCTTAGGAATTATCAATTTTTATCATCGATTTATTCCTAATGCTGCAGAAAATCAAGCCATTCTGAATGAATACCTAAGAGGAAAGAAAAAGAATGACAACAACAAAATTCCCCTGGACAGAAGAAGCAATTCAAGCTTTTCAAAATAGTAAGCAACAGCTATGTCATGCGACAATACTTAGTTCATCCTTCTGAAGATGCTCACATTTCCTTGATGGTTGATGCATCTGATAATGGTGTAGGTGCTGTATTACAACAGCTAGAAGATGTCATCTGGAAACCCCTTAGTTTCTTGTCAATTAAATTGACACCCAGAAACGCTACAGCGCATTCAACCGTGAGCTGTTGGCTGCATATTCTTCTGTAAAATATTTTAAACATTTTTTGGAAGGTAGAAACTTCACAATTTTTACTGGCCATAAACCACTAACTTATGCATTCTAGCAGAAATTAGAAAAAGCAACTCCTCCACAGCAAAGACATCTGGAATATGTTGGGCAATTCACTGTTGACATTCAGTACATATCTGGAAAAAACAACATCATTGCCGGTCTAGAATAGATGAGTTTCATATTCAATAAGCGCTTGATTATGAAGATATAGCTAAAGCACAGGAAACTGACAAGGAGTTAAAGAAAATTCTTTCTACTCAGAATTCTTCGCTAAAATTAGAAAAAGTTCCTGTCTTTGGTTCCAGCTGTGACATATTTTATGACAGTTCTACAAAGAAAAAAAGGCCTTATATACCAGAATCATTCAGGAAAATTGCTTTCAACAATGTTCACAACCTCACCCATCCTGGAATCAGGCTATAACCAAATTACTAAAATCGAAATTTGTATGGTCATCAATAAATAAGGATGCAAGAACTTGGACTAGAAGCTGTCTAAAATGCCAAAAGTCCAAAGTTACACGATATGTGCAGAGTCCTTTTCAACAATATCACAACGTCAGCAAATGCTTCACAGAAATCAATTTAGATATCATTGGTCCTTTACCATCATCTGAAGGATTTTGTTACTGTTCGACTATCATAGATCAATACAGTCGATAGCCTGAAGCAATTCCATTACCTGATATCCAAGCAGATACAGTAGCAGAAAACTTGTTTAAAGGTTGGATTGTACTTTTTGGAACACGTTTAATCATTACCACTGATCAAGATACCCAATTCGTTCTTTCAAGAACTTTCAAAATTAATAGGATTTAAATGAAATAGAACTACATCATTCCATCCACAGGTAAATGGATGCATAGAACAATGGCATCAAACACTAAAAGAAAGTATAATGTGTTATGAAAGTGAAAGTTGGACAAGATCTCTTCCAATCATATTGCTCCAATTGAGAACAATTTGGCGCACTGATTTGCAATCTACTCCAGCGGAACTTCTTTATAGTGAAAACATTCGTTTACCATGCGATTTCTTTGAAGATACTAAATTCCAACCACAATCAGAATTTGTCCAAAAACTTAAAGCAACTATGAAACAAGTGAAACCTGTTCCATTTTTACATAACTACAAGCAGAAACCCTTTGTTTTCTAAGACCTTTGAAATTGTTCACATGTGTTAGACCGCACCGATAATATTTGTCAGAGCCTGCAACCACCATATCATGGACCATATCAAGTTATTAAACGATCTGATAAAATTTTCACATTTTTCATAAAAAATAAAATTTTTAACATTTCTATAGACAGGCTCAAACCATGTTTCTCTGACAACCCTTCTGAAACTGATAGTGCAATGAATCATTAGAGCAATCCAGTTGACAAGCCTACATCACCAGTTAAAAAAAAGATCAGGTTGCACCGTTGCCAATTGCTCCCTCAACCAAATTCACATGAAGGGAAAATGAAGTGAATTTGTCATTTCGTTATCAGTGAGATACATCTCGGCAGAGTATCTCACTTAGAGGGGGAGTAGTTGTGGTGATATTTAATCGCTTCAACAGAGCAAGGACAGATACTACTCAACTTGTGTTTTGTGTTATGTTTCCTACAAAAAAATAATTCTTCTGTATTCTTTTTCTGTCCGCCATTAGTGCTAGCAATACAACTACACTTGTAAATAAATCAATGTAATTCTGAATCGTCTAATAATAATCAAAGCAACACATATTTATATAACAGTCACCTATATCAGGTAAGTCATTGTTACACTTTGGGCTCCCAGAGCCCATAAGAGAGAGCAAAGCATTGTTATTAACAACTGTCAGTATATGAGTGAATTGGCTTACGATGTATCTCAGTTGATCCAAGTAGTCTCTGTAGGTGTTTCGAAATTTAATCATGATCAAAAGAAAGTTTATGATGATTTCATAACTTTGATGAAACAATGTTGAATTTCTTGAACAATGTTGATTCTAATTCTGAGCAGTTATTCTTTCTCGATGCTCCTGGTGGAACTTGGAAAACATTCTTAATCTTCTGCTTATTAAAGTTAGGAATAGGAAAAAAATCGCTATTGCTGTAGCTTCATCAGGGATTGTGGCAACGTTGATTGATGGAGGCAAGACGGCGCACTCAGCTTTCAAACTACTTCTTGATTTGAATTGTTCTGAGAATACCATTTGTAATATATCCAAACAAAGTGACATGACACATACTCGGAGAAAAATTATAGTATGGGACGAGTATACTAAGGCCCACAAGAAAGGAGTTTAACCTCTCAACCGGACACTACAAGACATCAGAGGAAGTAATCGACTAATGGGTGGGTTGACTGTTCTTTTAGCTGGTGACTTTAGACAAACTTTACCTGTCGTATCGCGAGGGACAGGCACAAATGAAATTAAAAGCCTGTTTGAAATCTTCAATTTTATGGCCTCATATAAAAGTCTTATCTTTGAAAGTTAATATGAGGGTCTCTTTTCAAAATGTCTTGAGTGGGAAAGAGTTTTCTGAACTATTGATTGACACAGGTAATGGAAATATTACAGAGCAAGAAGGAAAGATAACTATTCCGAATAACCTATTTGATACTGTGGCAGATTTGATTACTTTGACGGATGGAATATACCCAAATATTGAATATGCAGTACTAGATAGCTTATCGTGTTTGAAAGAAAGAGCACTGCTGCCTGCAACAAATGAATCAGCACATAAAATTAACGAACTAGCAACTGAACAGATAAAGTATGAGTATAGATACAGTCATAGAGGTAGAAGGTAATGCTCATTAACCTGTGGAGTTTATGCACACACTCAATCCACCTGGCATACCGCCTCATATTCTTTATCTAAAGATTGGTACACCATTAATGTTGTTGCATAATTTAAATCTTCCTAAATTATGTAACTGCTCCAGACCCATAGTGAAAAATCTAAGGAAAAACATTATAGAAGTGACTATTTTTACAGGAAAGTATGAGGGTGAAAATGCATTCATTCCATTTACCACTAATTCCATCAGATTATCATTTGAATTTAAGTGTTTGCAGTTTCCAGTTAGAGTTCTCTTTGTGATGACTATCAATAAAGCACAAGGGCAGAGTTTAAAATTTGATGGTGTAGATTTACAAAGTGACTGTTTTTCCCATGGTCAGTTTTATGTGGCATGTTCAAGAGTTAGTTGACGTGAAAATCTATTCATTCTTCAACCAGAAAAATGAATGAAGAATGTTGTCTACAGAGAAGTTTTGGAAATGTAGGCTTATTATTTTGTATTTTTCTCATATTTAACTATTTCTAAAATTACAATAAGATAAAATAATAATGAATGTAATAATTAAGATAAATAAATTGATATAATAAAAAATAAAAATGTAACGTTTTACATAGTTTAGGCCTACTGGGGACCTGCTATGTAAAAAAATGGGAACACATCGCATTACACAGTACCTCATGGGTGATGCAGTAATCTGTGTGATGACAGATTTACTGACTAACTTACCCATTCATTGATAAACTATTAACAATTAAATACTTTTCTCATATATTTGAAAGTCATGGATAACCATTATTACAGACAATAAATTTCTTAAAATTTTAAATTTAGATTATCATTATCATTTAAAGATTGAAAATTTTCATGATATTTTACGTATAGGTTCCAAAATATAATATTATCGTCTGCCCAGCAAAGTGGGCGGGTATCAGCTAATTAATTATACTAAGGATATTATTAATTGAGATTTTATCTTTCACTCACTAGTTCTCACTAACATTAAACATCTTTGCAAAAGCGTGATTTCCATTTTGTTTCATAAATTGAAAGACTTTCCATTTGAAAGTAGCACTATTTATTTTGTTTTTCAGGACATATTTACTACTAAAAGGAACGCTAGATTAACTGTATTTCGATTAAAGCAAATGTGATTTACAAAAGCCTTTGCTTTTTACTTTAAAATCAGAGCTTCAATTGATTAAAGAAAGAAAACATTTAATTTCGCAAATTTATTCAGGTCGGAAATGTTTTCTTACTCTAAATTGTGTTCCCTTTTTTTCGAAAATGTAGAATAACATTTTTGTGCACACATGCTTGTAATATAACCCATCCTGTATTTATAATTATTTACTCCCTCAAGCGTTCTCCTCCCTATACATGTTCATCTTATCACATGTCAATTCAGTATACCATTGTTTGAAAACCTGGGAAAATACTTAGAATTGCATATGTAAATTTCAGTCTTCTTAAAGAAAAGGGCATGCATTATATGAAAAACGTACCAAAAATTATAAAATGTAGCTTGAAATCACAGATGTATGTTATTCAGTGGAATGTATGGTAATTTCATTTATCTCTTCGAAAGTGTGTTCCTCAAGAAAAAGTCAAGTGAATTCATTCATCTCTTCAAAATTGTTCCCCAAGACAAAAGCCAAGTAATTTCATTAATCTCTGATAGTTTTTCACAAAAATGAGAATTTGGTTCTTTCAAGTCTGTGCCATAAGAAAGAGAAAAAAATCGAATATATCTGCTTGAAAATGGAATTGTTTTTTCTACATTTTCATTTCTGCTCTTCAAAAGAAAACATTTTATTTTGGGAATGAAAACTACAAAAATAAATAAAAAATAATTGCTCACAGATTGTGAATAGTAAATTAAAAACTGCATTCTGGTTCTTCATAAGAATTTTTTTTTTTTTTTTTTTTTTGTGTTCCAGCACTTGCATTCAATAGTGAGAAACAGTGACAAAATATAAAGAGCATAAATGTTTTTATTCCAAATTCTAGTGTATAAATTGATTGATTGGTAAATTTGAAAGTTTGATTTTAAAAAATTGTTGATTTTTTATTGGTAATTTATTATAAATTGTTAGTTATAAATCTTCAATGTATATATTATGTTTTGAAATTATTACTACTATATTAAGTTTTGAAATTTTATTTGCTCTATATGCAATATTCAAATTGATGCAATTACTTGGAGGTAAGGAAACAAATATGACTGCGAAATAAATTATAAATCAGAACTATCAAAGAACTTTGATTTTCAGAACTTCAAAGTTCTGGAAATCAAATTCACAAACCTCTTCAATTCATTTCTTATGACCTAAATAATTCTATGAATATGAGCCCATGGTCAAAGTACTTAAATGATAAATAGGAACTTAATCTAGATGGTTTATGGAAATTTACTAATATCTCTAATTATTTTGAAGAACTATGCCTTAACAAAATATATTAACTGTTATGACAAAATAAATTGGAAGGAACTCACTAGCTTCTTAATTGAAAAATAGTCACATTAATAACCAACTTATGCTTTTTCATGAAAAACAACTTTTAATAGAAAAGAAACTGCTCAAGATTTATATAAAAATTACAAATAGAATGGATCAACAACAGAATTATCCACTTCAGTTATGTTCGAAAGATTTTTGGCGAGTGGTATTTCCACCCCTTTGCGGTGGTTTGGCCTCTTTTTGCAGTGCTCTTATTAATTAGACCAAAAGGGATTCTCCCTTGGGTGTTTATTGTGAACTTTTAACATGTCATTGTTGTGGAAGAGTACACTGCATACTTCTCTCTGGTATCATGGTGATGACACTTCTGTGACTGCATGGTTTTTGACCCCTTAGAGGGGGAGAGCTGTTGATGACCTTAGAGTGCCTGCTGTGCTTTGAACCTTGGACCAGTGTGTCTGAAGAAAGTTGACCACCTTTTTGTTGTGCCTTTACCAACCAGACCAACAGAAACGTCTCTCTCGGGCTAGTTATTAAGGTATTTTAACTTTTGGCATTGTTGTTCAAGAAAGCTACTGCATACTCTCCCTCCAGTTCATTGTGATAATACATAGAGAAACATTTTGACTGATGTTTGCAGAGAAGGTTGCTTTTCCAGCCATTATTACAATTAAAGAAACATCCCTTCCCTGAAGTATTGAATTTTGCTTGGAACAGTTTTCCAATTGGCATCCTCAGCTGTCTCCAGTTGAATAGCAGGTTTCGTCAACACATGCACCCTAACTGGAATATCACTAGTTGCAATTCCACTAGTGTTTTTCATCAGGGACATATGAAACCAGTAGTTCTAGGCTGTGCTGCCCTCTAGTGATCACATCCGAGTCACCACTTTGGTGACTGTATGGTTTTCGAAACCGTAGAGGGAGGAGGGCTGTGAGTGACATTGGGAGTGCAAGTGACATTTCGTTATTGTTATTAAGGCTGGTGTTGTTGTTTAAAAGAGCTGCTACAATATGAAGAGGAACATTCTGAACGATTTTTGTAAGAAAGTTGCTTTTCTAGCCATTACTGCAATTGATACTCTTATTATTGAATTTTGCCTTTAAAAATTTTCATTTGACGACATCAGTTGTCTCTAGTTTTGCTTTGAATGATTCCCATTTGATGTCATGGGTTGATATAGTTGAGGTGCTTAGGTATATTTAATGTATGCATAAATAGGCATATCACTAATTGTGATTTATGTGTGATTGTCTTAGACACACACGGGCAAGTTTTTGCATCACTGGCATATGCAACCAGTAGTTATCTTGTGTTCAAGCCCTATGTCACCAATTAGACTGGTGTGGTTTTTCTATACCACATCAGGGCATGTTTTTTCTACCCTGTGGCAGAAAAGGACTTGACCTTGGAGTTTCCAAACCCTTGTCTTGTCATTATGGAGAAAACTTGTCTGGATGCTTTTTGCACTTTTACAAACATGAGATGAGTTGATGCTTCCCTGCCATGTTTCTCTTATGAAAGAAAAGGTGGATTTAAAGAGATGTCTCCAGTTAGCAAAATGAGAGCTTAGATAACGAGGCCATCACCTTGGGACAAATGGAAAGTACTCGAAGGCGGTGGAAGCTAATCGAAAAATTGAATGGGGGGGGGAGAGTTATAGACTTTTTGTGAATTATTTGTGATGTCACACCTGGAGGGAAAGGCATAAATACACCTAGAGCTACAATCAAAGGAGTTGGTCTGAGGAATAATCGGTCTGTGTATGGAATTAGTTGAATCTGCTTTGTAGACCGATCGGGGAATCCTGGCCAAGTTAATTGGCTGGAGATTAGGCCTGAATCTAGCAGAACTGTTACAGAGAGTCTATCTATTGAGACTCTGTTGAGGAGATGGATTGGGGGATGGACTGAATTCTATTGGCACTTGAAGTGGAACATGCCAGGTGAATTTATGAAGAAGCAATATGCATCTGCTGGGAATCGTTTATGCCTGCCCTGGATGTGCAGAATATTGTTATGGTGGCTCTCCACAGTGAAGAGTAATAAGCTGGTGCACGGAATATATATAAATAATTGTGACTGCATTTATTTCTATATATTCAGAAATAAATGCAGTCACAATTATTTCACAATTCATTTAGTCACAATTGCAATGCTGCAAGAATTGTGTTTTCTTCTTGTATCTGTGTCATTGAACAGTGCAAGTGCTGTGTATCTGTTATAGTTCAAATTGTGCTACTGTGTGTTGTCTTGAAGATTAAAAAATAAATCGTCATTTGTCGTTATCCTCAGAGTTGGTATTGATTTTCACTCTTATGTACACTCTTACAGGAAGAATTTTCTGTAACAGTATCGAGAAAGGTTCCTCCTTGGTGCTAAGGTGTCTATTTAGATGTTTTAACATCGGTGGTCATTTTTTATGAGAGTCACCGCAAATTAACAGGTGGCCTACCCATTAATTTAAGACAATTGTTATAAAACCTTCAAAAAATCCATTCAGAATGGCTAATAACCACTGCTAAATTATTAAAATTCAAAAAGATGAATATAAAAATTTTCTAATTACTTACAATACTGGAACCAATAATTGAATATTCCTATATATTACAAATACTATAATTAGCAACCTAGACATTTTAAGTCAAATCACTTGTTACGAGGCCCTTCCTTGTGGGGGAAAACCCCCACCATAACTTATTAGCTCTTTTAAAAAACATTGGCCTTTTACACCACATTTGAAGTTTTAACTTTTAAACTTTTTTTACTATCTTGTGTGTTTTTTGTGTTTTTAAAATCCTGTTTTTTTTAAATGATTTTAACAAATGTTTGGCACAACATAGTCTGCTTTGGTTCTTGTGCCATAAAACTCCACAGTTACTCACTCACACTATAAGGCCCTTTCCCAGATAAATTTTTAAAATTCTTTAATAGAACTAAAATACATTTTCAACTTAAATTACCACTAACTCCTTGTAAATTTTGCAAGTACCGAGGCAATCCAAATGTGTAACCTTACTCTTTTAGAATTCCTGCACCACAAATAACCCTTCCAAAACCTATGTATTATGTTTACCTGCCAGAGAAAGAAAATGAATGTTGACAATTGCTAAAAAAGAATCGGATACTATTAAAATAAATCCTTACCATGCATCCTTAATACTCGCTCAACAATTTCCATTCTATATCACTAAAACATTGCATATATAAAAATGAATAATACCCAGGACATAGTTGTACAACTGACCCTGGGAACATTGGACTTGTTCAATGTTCTTAAAAATGGGCACCATTACTAAATTAGTGACTATGTACATGATAGAACATATCTTACGTAATCTGATTCTAGGACTGCCACACACACACAGAATTTGAAAAATTTAAACTTACTATTGACTGTAGATCAAATAAATCAAAATGGGAAAAATGTATACAAAATAAATTTAAAAATGTTCCCTACATATAAATAAAGAAATAAAATGTTAATTCCTATCATTTTCAGATCTCTGAGGGTTAAAATGAGGGCCGCGGTAGCCTAGTGGTCAAGGTCGTGGTGTAGCGACAGGCAGTTTTCGTTCAGTCGCGGGTTTGATCCTTGGCCGCCAAAGACCCGCCGTGTAGCCAGGGCTGATGCACGTTAAATCTGTTCGGGGCCCAAAGTCCTCCCGTTGGCGTGGTGTGGATGTTAGGAGAGGGGGGTGCCAGCTCAGGTGCCGTCCTCGTCACTTGACTGTGGTTCAAAATTACGAGGTCCGTCACCAATAGCCCTCGTGTTGCTTCTAGTGCGACGTTAATAAAAACTAAACTAAACTGAGGGTTAAAATTTTATTTCTCAGACAGTCATAGGAGATAGATGTGCTTTAAGGGAAATATTCTAAAATTATGAACTATTTTTTTTTTGCAAGACGAGTATGATGTTGATCAACTCAGTGTCGAATCTCAGAGATGTCTAATCTGAATTTCCAGTTAGTTTAAAACTTTATTGTACTTCTCCTAGTAACAAAGTAATTTTGAGAAATTATTAAAAGCTTGATTCATCAAAGAAAGCAATCTCTATTTAGTGCCAATAATTTTAACTTTTAAACTCGAATGAAAAAAAAAAAAAAAAGACTAGAATGTGCATAGATTTTAGAAAATTAAATGTTCTCAGTAAATCAGATTCAGAACAATTACCTCTTGTTATACAAATTTGTTAGATAAATTATCTGCAGCAAAAATGTTCACCTCCATTGACTTAGCGGGGCCGCGGTAGCCTAGTGGTCAAGGTCGTGGATAGCGGCTGGCGGTTTTCGTTCAGTCGCGGGTTCGATCCTTGGCCACCAAAGACCCGCCGTGTAGCCGGGGCTGATGCACGTTAAATCTGTTCAGGGCCCAAAGTCCTCCCGTTGGCGTGGTGTGGATGTTAGGAGAGGGGGGTGCCAGCTCAGGTGTCGTCCTCGTCACTTGACCGTGGTTCAAAATTACGAGGTCCGTCGCCAATAGCCCTCGTGTTGCTTCTAGTGTGACGTTAATAAAAAACTAAACTAAACTCCATTGACTTAGCTTCAGGGCATTGGCATGTATCCATTCATCCAAAAGATGCTGCTTTCTGCACCAGTTTTGGCTTAAAAATTCTTCTGGCCAGTTAAAATTCTTCTGAAAAGGGATCTTGGAATTATCTTAAAACATCTTTGATATTTACTTAAAGAAAAGTAATAAACTGAATTTATCTAAATGTGTTTTTCCCCAAGGTAAAATTAACTATTTAGGTTATGAAATTCTACAATGTATAGTTACTTCTTAACAATACTAATATTGAAATTATCAAGGTGAAAACACAAAGGACCTTCGAAGGTTCTTGGGTTCAGTAAATGTGTACGATAAGTTTATTCATGAATATGCTGAGCTTAAATATCCTTTAAATCAGTTGTTGAAAATAGATGTGAAATTTAATTGGACTGATGAATGTCAAAATGCATTTCAAATTTTAATAAAACCTGTTTTACATTTATATAGTTAATCCTGATATTACATGCCATGTTTTTGTGGAAGCATTACAAAAGAGTGTTGCTTATTCTAAAAATTTAAGTGAGCATAAAAAAATTATGCAGTTTCTGAACTAGAATACCCTTGATGTTTTAAACTAATTTTATTTCTACTTTTATGGTCAAAAATTTTGTCATTCATTCTGATCATGTGGCCATTTGGCTAAAAAATGTTATTAACTTAAGAGGTAGATTAATTTGTTGGTCATTGTAGTTAAGTATTTATGAGTATGAAATTAATTATTTAAATTGTTCTACTAACATTGAAGCAATTTTGTTAGCCAGGCATTTAGTATCTTATTACCTTCAAAATTCAGTTAATTTGCCTAACATTAATGAAATCATAACCAAACAAAAGTATAGTTTATGTGGATCTAAATACCATGAAGTCATAATTATTAAAAATGAAATGTATAAAATAGTTGTAGCATTTTCATTTAGATTGAAGCTATTAAATCAAACTCATGAACAATTCAGTCCTCTTTGTGTTAAAAAAATGTTAAATTTAATTACTTCTCAATGTTGTTGGCCTAATATTACATCCGATATTACTAATTTGTTAAACATTGTATGATTTGCAAACTTAATAAAAGAAAACTAAAAGGATTTGACTTGCTGCTATTAGTCTCTCCTATAAGTAAACCATTTGAATGTACACTCAAGAACATATAAAAATAGAGCACCATGAAGGGAGCTTCAGATTGAAATGAAATTTAATACACATAATGTTACAGATGAGAGATTTACTTGATCCAAAAATAAAGAGAATTAAAGAAGTATATTAGACAAACACTGTGCATCGGACCGCCTCCTGCTGCAATATCTACCTCAACGCAGTATGGGTTAGAGTTGACTGTCACTCTAACGCATTATGGCTTAGAGTCCTTTGCTGTCCTGAGGCAGAAGGATTCACAAATTTTGAACAGCAGCCTTCAAATTGTGTACAGAGTGACACATCAGCATCTGGCATTTCAGCTGGTCCCACAAATGCTCTATAGGGAACAATTTCATAGTGCAAGCTGGCTAAGGAAGAGTCTGAACGTGATGTAGAAAGTCTTGGTGGTATGTGGAGCTTTTCTTAGCTCGAAAACATGTTGGTTTATTAATATTTGGTTCCTCTGTTAGCTTTGATGACAGCCGCATATCTCTGAGGCATTGTATCAATGAGGGGCTGAAAAACTCCAATATCAGCCTCATGATTCTAGACTTGTATTATTGTCTCTATTTTGTTGATAGCTCTCTTTCACATATCCTGACCAATTATCTACCAGATGTATTCAACAGGATTAAGGTCTGGCAAATTTTCAGGCCGAGGCACAATGTTAATTCCAAGTTCTGTGAAGATCTAAAATATATTGTTTACATCAAGAGCATAATATTGCATACTATCTGTGTGGCTTACATTAACCCGAGAAATTTTCTTGCCTTTTTGCAGTATGCATGGTGCCAAATCTAATGAAATATCCAGGGTAATGATGGAAAGTGGTCTTTAGCAATAGCAACTTGTGTACTCACAATATTATCCTACTGGATGGTATTATAATTCCTTTAGCAAATTGCTATTAGCCTGCATCTGTATGTTTCAGAGTAATGTATTCAAAAACATGACTAATTGTGGAATAAAATATTTTTTCCAATCGTTAAAGGTTCAATTATTTCTAAGCCTTTGCTTATGTTAACTTTTTCTTTTTCATTTCTCCAGTTATGAATAGCTTCTTTGGTCTTTCAGCCCAGAGATCCTTTGCACAAAGGACCCGTGTGGTGACCGGGAATGACAGAATAGTCCCACTGTAACTCATGCATGTCGTAAGAAGCGACTAAAATGGGTACCCAGCATCTAGGGGTATAGCCGGGCACCCTGCTCCTGGGAATTATATCAGGGGACTTATCTTCAGGTAAGTATGGCATCATGAACCTGGGGCACCCTTGTGATCTTTTCCTTTCCCATGGAGTTGACTGTCTTTGGTAAACACGGGTTATGCTCTCCTGGGATACATTAGCGATACTTCTCTGTTTTCGTCTTTTCTTCAATTTTTTCACTTCTGGACCATAATTAAATCTTGTTTGGCACAGCATAGCCTTCTGGCTCTTTCATCTCTCACTTTTGCACTTTTTTCCCTAGTCATATATCCTTCTCAAAGTAGCATATCCTCTATATTTTTTCCCTTGGTGTCAGATTTGAATTTTTAGCTATAGGGAAACGTAGACATTAACACTTGAAAGGCTGCACATAACTGCTACAAGTTGTTTGGTACACATGCGTTTTGTAACAGCAATTAGATGATGCAATCTTATGCTCACATTTTTTCGGAAAATGTGATTTAAATGTGCAGCAGAATTCTACAATATGTAAATATTTTTTAAAATATGTATGAGTCGTAACTGAAATAAGAAGTATTTATCACTGTATAGGGTTTATTTCGGATTGCAAGAAAGTAATTCCATACTTTTGCATAGGAGTGTATGTATAACATAATTACGTATGTATATATATATATATATATATATATATGTAGAAATAGTAGTTTTAAAAATGAAAGAAAAAAAATCTTTCAAATTAATGGAATAGATACAAGATTTTTGTTTGTACAATATAAATATTTGTTGACTTCATTGTTAAAACATTCCCTGTTTTGTTTGTTTCTTTAAAAAAGTGTGGGATACTAGCTCAGATGATATCATTGTCACTTAATCAAGATTTAAAATTATGTGTTCCATGGCAAGCAGTCCTGTTGCTTCTAACATTAATAAGCAATAAATTTACGAGACAATGGTGTAAAAAAAGAGAGAGAGAGAGACAGAGCAGCTAAGGATCAGCACAAAATTGTGCCACAAGAAACATTAAGAACAACACAGCTTTGTTTAGAATCCTTGCTAGTGGTATTCATGCAGAGAAGAAATAATCAGTTTTTAAAATTTTTTAAATAATAACATCAAACCTCTACCAACTAAATTAATTCATGAAAATGGTAACTGAATGTATGTAGTACTTCTTTTATTTCTATATTTTATATTTTTAATTATGTTACTTGTTTTATTGAATCATTACACAGAAACAAATTCTGATACTGCCAAAATTTACTCCTGGCTTACAAAACATTACTGAAATTTTGTAATTAAGAAAATATTTGTTAAATTACCAAAACTGACAGTTTTTACAAGGAAATTAATTACTATAGTTTTAAAAAAAAATAGAGATTATTTATATCTGTACTGATTTGTGAGTTGTAAGGCAAAATAGTTATCTTAGTAATGTCTTTTATGTTCAAAAACAGTCTTGGTTACTTTTTATTTTTCATATATTTATTGTTATCACTTCACGAGTTAATGAAGAAGATCCTTAATTTTTAAAGAATATTTGGTAATCTTTGCCGATATATCTTCCCATAGATGTGGCACATTTTCTGTTGCATCATACTTCTTGATTTTCATGATTGGGTACATATTTTTAACTGTCAGCTTGAATGGACTTAATGTAAATTTCTGATGTATTGAAGATCAGTTTGTAAGGCAATAAATCACTTTCATTTATTTTTTATTATTAATTGGCAGCACTAACTAACAAGTTTGTTAACTTATGATGTATATTGTGAAACAGGTATAAAGAGCATAGATTGCTACCTATTTCTTTTTACTGTTTGGCTAGTAATGTACAGTGAGACTAATGATTAAATAATTTATTTAAAATAATTTTAAAGATCCGTGTTTATTTTACTTCATATTAAGTTGTGGGTTATTTTAATGGTCGGGGCCAAAATAGGCCCATAATTTGATACAATTTTTTTCTTTTTTCTAAGTTTTATACCTAAATATTCAAAGTTATATTAACTGTCAAACTAATTCGTGTAAAACGTTATGAAGTGTAAATTTTTATGAAGTTTCTATTTTGTATTATTTTAGGATGAAGAAGCGTATGTCTGCATTTATTCTCATCGTTATGCCGACACAATACTGTTTCACCATGAAGGGGGTGTGGACATTGGAGATGTTGATGCAAAGGTTTGCAATAATTTCTAAAATTGACTGAAGGATATTTCTCTGCAAATACTGATGCAACTTAGCACTAAATATAAACACTAAATTTGTTAATTCATGTTTATACTCATTGATGTCATTGAATAACTAATTCGTAACTGAAATAATTGCTTTATTATATTTGATGTTGTTGGGGGTGAATAACTGAAAAATACCTCGAAAAATTGCTTGTAATCTCAGGTTCATTATTTTTTGGTAATATACTTAAATGTAAATTTTCTAAGTATATAGTTGAAATTAATATATAAAGGGCTTAAGTTAGTATGAATTATGTTCATGCGAGTTGCTATTTTAGTAATCAGTGTAGTAGGTATGAGTCCCACATCACGCCATACGAGTCATCAAATTAAGTACTTTTTTCTACAGATATAATAAATTGTATCATGATCTGAATGCACATATCAAATTGAAAACTTTGCTGACTTTTCTTGAATTTCAGCATTTCTAGGAAACATCAGTTTTGTTTGATATAGTTCTGGTTTCATTAATTGTATAGTATAGGTTTCATGAGTTTCCAAAAGAAAAAAAAAAAAAAACTATTACAATTATACTTGTGAATAAAAGTTTGACTGTAGTAATATCCTATATTTTTGACGAAATTGGAATTTAACTATTATCTCAAAAGAATATATATATTCAGTAATATTTTTATCTGTTATCGGTTATAGCTACTCTTTCAGACCTAAGGATATGCTTTATTTTCTCCATTTTTCATTTAAATTTTAAATAGGATTTTTAAAAACCCCTTTGACATACTGTTGGGAAATTTAAGGTATAACTAAAATTAAAACAATAACGATGCTGAGGTGAATGCAGGACAGTTGCATTTTTTAAATTTTGTTTTACCCTGTTGTATTATTTTAGACACCTGTATGCCCCTTTTAAATGAATATTGTTTATTAGCACTAGTATCTTAAAAAATTTTTTGATCTGCAAATCTTTTTTAATCTGGGAAAATATTTGTTCTTCATGCTTAATTGTCGTTTATTCATTAATTTCAGCTCGTAATCTTTTTTTTTTTTTTGTTTCTTACTAATTCTTTATTTAAATGAATTTGATAATAACATTTTATTTTGTAAGTTTTTGAAACTTTTACTACATATTCTTCACATAATCTAATTCTTAAGTTGATTTTATTTTTAAAAAAAGAAGAATGAGCTATCTATAAAAATTATCACAATCACATTATTTACTAGTTTTGTCCTAGCCATGAAAACCCTGGAAGATCAAATAGCTACTAATACAGGAAAAATTCATTACGCATATATAATCATAATACTGATAGCAATATTTGACTTTTCATGCATTATAATTTTGCGAATGATAAAATTATTTAATTGTAATGTGCTCTTTGTTTCAGATGTAAATTTTTTTTTCCTCTGGCTGATGTAATTATATAATAAAGCAACCTATGTGTGTATATATATATATTCATACACAATATAGCATAATTTTGTCAAAACTTTCTGCAATAAAATCTTTTACTTCTATCTGACATTAACAGATTACAGCCCTGCAAATAAATAAATAAAAATTAAATAAGATAAAGATAAATTTTTTAAATATCTAAAATAAACAACTTTCAATGCTGTTTAAAAGATCTTTGTTTTACAACATGTTTAAACATAAAAAATACGAAATTCACAAATTATCAGTAAAACATTGTTTGGGTCTTGAATAATTTCAAAAGATTCTTCAGCTCATGATGTACAAAAAGCATTTTGAGTTTTGACAAAATATTTTGCAGTTATGAGCGGCAATCATTAGGCAAGTAGAGCTTTGTCTTTCTCCCCACTCTTAAATCAACTTCAAGCTGATCAGTAATAACTGCTCTGAATGCAGAATTTTATGCTGGTGTTGAAAGAGAAATAGCATCTCAGTCGGCTGTAGTGACTTTTGTGGAGTGATGAACCTATTTTCATTTATGACTACTGTTCCAAAGGAGCTGCTGCTTTTTCCAGTTTTTATTCTGTTGTAGAAAAATCATGCAATTTTTATATACAATTATATAAACCATATATTGTAGTCTACATGTTTTAATTAAATCGGTATATATTTAAGTGGAAAATCAAAATATCTTGTGAAGTACTTATTACTTGTGATGCATGAATTCTCTTTGAGAACCTTCTTTTGGATGTAGAATCTTAAACAGTGATAGTTAAGGTGAAAAGGAGATTGTTTCTTCAAAGAATATAATTAATTTTGAGATATTTCAGAAATAATTAGTTGAAGATTTCTATGTGTAAAGTTGTTTTTTTTCTTGCATCAATTTAAAAATTACTAGAAGAATGGATTTACTTACTTTTATCTTCAAGTATACAATGTTAAGTTTTTTCTCTCCTTTTAACACTATTCACAAAGCTGTTATAAATCACTATGTTTTCATATTAAATATAAAATTTTTTAGTATGAGCGAATTTTGGTGTCAATGATTTCAAATCAGCATTTGCATTTTATTATAATTTATATGAAGTAAAATTAGAGGAATAAAATAATTAAAAACACACTCACTGATTTTTCAAATTTATAGATTTTATGTAAAAATAATTTCTGAAAGAAAACTTTTTTGTTTTTCTAAACTTCTTACTATATAAATCAATCAAATGGACACAAGCATAAAGATAACAATGACAGTGAAGCATAATACTTTTCAATAAGTATGTAGAGTTAAAGTAATATATCTTCTTGTGTGCCCCATACTAAAAGCTTATTGTTTCAAAATTCTATTGAATTATATTGGATGTGTTATGACTACTGTGAAACCTAAAAATTAAGAATGATAATCAGTTTAGGAATGATAATCTTCTTACTTTATCAGTAGATGCAATTCTAGCAGATTCATTTAACCTTGTTAGTTTTTATTAATAAATTACTGCTTTTTTTTATCTATACTCAGTTTTAATTGATCTTACAAACATAATACTTTTTGAGTCTTAAATTTTTTTTTATGCAATGTGTTTTCAAAATTACTTGTATAAAGTTTATTTAAATTTCATTAATTTTATGTATGAATGATTAAAATACATTTCTTGGAAATATATTTTTCAAACCTAAAGACCTTGTAAGAATTTGTTTCCCAATTAAACAATTTAAGAGGAAATTAAGATGTGAACAAAATAGAAGTAAATTGAAATACAAGTATTTCCAGCAAAATATCTCCTTTGGCACAAAAAAAAAAAAAAAAATTAATTAAAAAATATGACCAGGAATTATGAACAAGTATGTACAAGTAATCTATATATGTATTCAAAAAGCTGTTTTTATTTTAAATTCATTAGGCATTGAAACTTGATGTTCCCATTGATTCAAGGCCATCTTTTGATGACATTAAAGTGAAATTAGTTGGGAATTTGCCACTTGAAAAGCAAGAGTAAGTTGTATTTTCTTAAATATGTTTAGTTTCTGTAGCTGTACAATTTTTTAATTGTTATGGAAATATTTATCTACAAGAATTTGCAAATACATTTGACCCTTGTGGTGACCAGGTATGACAGAATAACCTTAGCTTATGCATGTTGTAAGAGATGACTAAAATGGGTACCTAGTGTCTGGGAGTATAGTTGGGCACCCTGTTCCTGTTGATTATATCAGGGGATCTCTGGGACTTGCCTTCTTTTGGTAAGTACAGGGATCATGTCCTTGGGGGGCCCCTAGTGATCTTTTTCTTTCCCATGGGGTTCACTGTCTTTTGGTAAACACAGGTTACACTCTCCCGGGATACTCTAGCAATCCTTCTCTATTTTCGAAGTTTGTTAAGATAAGTGTTTAAAGGATTAATGCTATGTTTCTGAAAATTCTCACTATTTTTTTAAGGAAATTTCCTTGAGAATTGAATTGGTATATTAGCTTTCAAATGTCTATAATTATGATTCCAGATAATAATAAATAAATGTTCTGTTTTGTTTGTTTGTTGCATTTAATGGGTCAAATATCACAGCTTTTATAGAAATTTAAGTAGTATTTCATAAAATCAAGCAATTGATGTAATTGATATGGAGAAGAAATTATATTTCTTGTAAAATTACAAGGTCTTTTTTTTTTAATTGAATAAATTTTAGTGTAAATTTATAGTTACTTAAAGCAAAAAATATTTTATGTGTACATATTTAGCATAGAGCTACTGAATTTAAAATTCTGCAATACTGAAGTCTATGAGGAGACACTAGGTAACAATTTATGAAACTTTATTAAGGAATTTTTAGCAGCTTCCATGTAATCTTTTCAATTAATTTTTAAATTTCTTTTCATATAGCAAGATGTAATTTTTTTTTTGAATCTACAGTTATGAATTATAACTTTAATAGTTTTAGTATATTAGTGTTGGTTGCTGTATGTTTTAGTGTGGAGTTTAAGGAAAAAATCAGTCTAACTTAAACTTTTTACATTTTTTACTTTTAAAATTTAATAAAGTAAATACAATTTTTTTAAAAAAAATTTACAGTTGTCAAATTGACTTATAAATATAATTATTTATCTCACAGCTATGTTGCAGCTTTTATTTCTACTTTATATGATGTATATGTGGATTTGTATTTTACTTACTTGGAGATTAATCCGTTAGGTAAGACTAACATTTCTTTTATCCATAATATTTTAACTAATGGATTCATGTGAATTAATATAAATATAAGAATTGAGTAAATATGAAAAATTTAGTTATATGTATGCATGTATAAGATCTTCAAATTGTTAAGACATTGGCTGTGATTGTACTTTTATATTTTTGATGGGGAAGAAATTTAAATGCACATTAATAACTATGAATTGGAAGTATTTAGTTTTTAATATTGTAAAATTTTACTATATATGTACAGTAAAACTTTATTTTAAGTGGGACCCTTTAACTTGAATATCCGGATAGCCTGTGTGCAAATTTTCTTAATGACATTTATTTGTTTCATCTGCATATTTCGAAAAATTATTTTCTCGAATGAAATCTTCTTACAGTTATGAATATATAAAAAATGAGTGTGTGTGGTTGAGATCTTACAAATTTTCTACGTTAAGTTAACAAAACACTAGTTACACCTTTTATCACCAGATCAACCAACAATACCATACAACCAACAATATCATTACATATGGTGTTACATTGTGTGAATAAAAAAGGCAATAAAGCATCATTAAATACACTTCTATTGTTCTCAAAATAGACTTCTTTTTCTTTTGTAAATATGATACATATTTAATTTTTTGCATGATTTTCCATGAGTAATTTTTATTCTATTTATCCTCATTCTCTGTTTAATCCAGATTTTTGATATCCTGGGTGATTCTGGTTTCAGTTAGTCTAATTTAACAAGGTTATATATATGTGTGTGTATATATATGTATGTATACATGTGTGTGTATGTATGCATACATGTGTGTGTATGTATGCATGAATGTGTGTATATATGTATGCACTTTTCATATTACCATTTAACAATTTGTAGATTTTCAAAATTTTTATAATTGTCCTAAGTTTTTATTGAAATTTGATACTTTTGTAAAATAATCTAGAAGTATTCGAGTAGACCTAATTAAGTAGCGGCATGCAGCTCTCCGATGTTTTTTGTTATGCCATTTGCCTGAGCCCCACGTCTTTCGAAATTTTAGTGTGTGTTATAAATAAATTGAAAGAGTGAGATGAAAAGAACTTATCTTTTAATAACTATGAATATTCTGAATTAATTGATTAGAACAAGAGTCTACAAAATCAAGGTGTTGCCAATATCAGAAAGAAAAAATGTGTTGCTAAATGACAAATAATAATATCACATTCACCCCCCCCTTTAAATTTCATTTATGATCATTTCAGTCTCTGACATAGTCCTTTAAATAAGCAGGGGGTCACCTTGGACGGACTGGATGCGACAATATAGTATCCACATTTTTCTCAGTCGCCTCTTCTGAAGTGTTTTCCAAGTCGAAGTCTTTGGTAAACACAGGTGACACACTCCTGGGATACCCTAGCAATCCTTCTCTATTTTCGACCCTCCTTCTTGTCAATCACTTATCTTTTTTTCAACTTCACGTCTAGACCACAGTTTAATCTTGTTTGGCGCAGCATAGCCATATCTGGCTCTTGCGCCAATAAACTTTACATTCACTCACTCACTCACATTCCAAGTCGAAGGTTATAGACTGCACATCTGCATCCACTAGAATATTTTCTTCTGTATTCCCCTTGTTGTCAGTGGGTTTGATAGTTTTTCCTCTTGGAGCTAAATGTCTAATAGAAACAGTTGTTTTCCTTTCATCAGCTAGCTTTATATGAGCATAATCAGGGTTGGCTTTAATCGGTTCCACTTCTCGGACAAGTGACTCATACTTGTTTGTATGCACATGGTTTTTCATGAGAACAGGACCAGGCTGTGTAAGCCAAGTGGAGATAGAGCAGCTGTTATGAGATCTCCGAGGGTGAGAAAACATTCACTCATGGGAAGTTGCATTTGTAGTGGTACACAACAAGGAATGAATTGAATGAAGAGCTAGCTGTACAACTCCTTCCCATTGTTCAGTTTGCATATTATTAGATCTCAGAGTAAATTTTATACTTTTCTAGATTATTCCATTGTAACGCTCCACCTGTCCGTTTCCAGCTAGATTATAAGGAATGGTGTGACTCATTGCTATTCCATGGGATGTTAAAAAACTTTTCAACTCCTGAGACATGAAGGAAACATTCCCATTAAGAAATGTCTCTAATGATAGAGGGCTTGCACAATAGCATGTGCCTTTTTTCTGGAGAAGAATGTCTCAATTCAGGTGTATTTAATGTTCTTGAGAAAAAGGTCTCAGCATGGCAGGCTTGGCTCAGGGTAGCACCAATCACAAAATCTGATGAACCATTCTCGACTCTAAAAGGTATGTCACCTTCAGTTGTTGCCAAGATAGCATTGGTCACACTGTCTTTCAGGAAATTAAAGGCTGCAACTGCTTCACTAAAGAGAAGAAACTACTTTTTTCGTAGAAGGGTGCGTATCTTTTCCAAAAAACTCGGGATCTACCTACAATAGTGGGCAAACATGCCTAAAGCGTGCTGTAAGGCAGAAGAGTCGTTAAGAATGGACGTTTTCATCAACGGCTTTAGTTGTTCTGGATCTGGTGTAATTGTACAATCACTGACTATATAACCCAATAATTGGACAGAATTTGTGGAATAGATACATTCTCTTCATTTAAGGTCAAATTAAATTTCTTTGTTGCAATCATGAGTTTCTTTAGGTTGTCATTGTGTTCCTTCTTATCTTTGCTGCAATTAATGACATCATCAATAAAAGGACACATACGATCAAGTTTTTCATCCTCAATAATAGTGTCATTGATTCTTTGAAAACAGGCTACTCCATTGGTGACACCAAAAGGAACCCGCAAAAACTGGTATAGTTTTCCTCAAGTTTCAAAAGCCATCTAATACATTTCACAATGCAGGATAGGGATCTGGTGGCAGGTTTTTTGTTGACCAATTTTTCTAAATATTTTGTTTTTCGAAATTTTTAAAATGATCTCTTCAAATTTTAGGCAGAGGATAGGCATGCGAGGACAGCATTAGTTGAGTTTTCTCTCACTAGATGGCTGCACGAGTTTTGCCATACTTGGTTATAGAAAGTTAAGAGAGTGATCAAAAGTATTTTGAAATTAATATTGATTGGTTATTGTATAATAATAAATTCAATGGATACACAACAATAATGTAAATGATCATTGTTAATTCCTAAACTTCAGTTGTTAATTTTATTTCTGTATTTTTGTATATTAATATTTTTGGTTAAATTGTGATCATGCTTTTAACTATAAAACAAACTGTGGATAATTTGGATAAAAACGTGGTGATTGAACCACTTTGCTTGTAGATTTTGGGGAAATAAAAATGCATAAGGATCCGGAACTGGTTAAGATGTAATCTCAATTTCTTTTTTTACATTACGCAACCTAATTAAATTAAGTTTTTGTTATATTCATTATCGAAGTCACAAAAATCATTATCGATGGGAAAGAATAATTGATGAACCAGACTTGAACTTAGCGAAACCAGTGATCTGATATTGGACTTATAATGACTGATATCAAGATATCATCAGAGGAATTGGAAGCTGGTGCAATCAGCATTAAAATACCTTCATTCTGGATGGACAAACCTGAAATTTGGTTCTTTCAGGTTGAAGCTCAATTTCATATCAGCAGAATATCATCCGAAGAAACAAAATTCAACTATTTAGTGTCTGAACTGGAATTTTGATTCTTGTAGAATATCTGGGACATTATAAAAGATCCAGTAAACAGAACGAAGTATTCAACTGCTAAGGAAAGACTTTTGAAGACATTCCAAGAAAATTAAAATGTTCGTATTAAAAGACATGTTACCCAACCAACTTCTTCGAAAAATGCGTTCTCTAGGCTAACCAGATATTTCGGAAAAAGTTCTCTGTACCTTACAGTTGAAACAAATGCCGGACAATGTTAAAAACATCATAATAGTAAATGATGAAAACCTGGATAAATTAGCTGCAATGGATGATAAAGTTGTGCAGATGTCTCCAAGAACTATTGGTTGCCAAGTTGGCGGCAGTGAAGAGGGAGCTGTCAGAAACGGAGCAGCTTCTTGCTAAAATTTCAGCACTAGAAGCTCAAATCGCCAACATATGAGTGTACAGCGAGATGCTCTAACCTTCATCCATTGAAAAAAAAGTAGATCCAGATTTAGAAGCTGGTGTAACCCAAATGGAAATTTTTGTTTTTTTTCATTACAAATTGGGAAAAAAAAGCTGACCAGAAAAATGTGTTCAGCCCTGTAATTGGAATAATTCTGAAAACCAAACCCAGCAGTAGACACTGTGGCAAGTTTTGCTGCTGAGGAAGTACTTGGTTATAAATCCTGTTTGTTTGTCGAGACGGAAAAACTGGTTGTAAATTTTTTGTTGATAGTGGAGCCAATGTATCAGTTATTCTTGTCAGTAAAGGTGAGTGTCAAGTGTCTGAATACAAACTGTGTGCTGCTGATGGTTTGGAAATACCCACTTATGGCATAAAAATGCTCACTTTAGATTTAGGACTTAGAGACAATCTTTCCAGTGGTTTTTAGTTATGGTAAAAGTTTCTAAAGGCATCATAGGTGCAGACTTTTTATTAAAATTCAAATTACTAATTGATTTGTTTAACAAATTAATTGATGGAGTTATAAACCTCTCCACAAGAGGGGAAATAACTGCCATTGAAGAAAATGGTAACCTAAGCACTGTTAACAAAACATTGAAATATTTTGAATTATTAAATTTGTATCCAGACTTAACTAAACTTAATTTAGCTAATAGAGTTATCAAACATGATATAGAGCACCATATAGTAACCACTGGTCAGCCAGTCTACTCTCAAGCACAAAAACTAGCTCCAGATAAATTTCAGTTAGCTAAACATGAATATCAATATACGCTTGACAATGACATAATTCAGCTTTCTAAATCTCAGTGGACTAGTCCCTTACACCTTCTAAACAAGAAAGATGGTTCATTGAGACTATGTGGAGATTATAGAAGACTTAATGCCCAAACAGTACCAGATTGAAAGCCTATTCCCATAATAGAAGGCTCTCATTACATCTTGAATGGTAAATGTATTTTTTCAAAAATTGTTCTTCTGAAAGCATATTGCCAAATATTGATTGGAGAAAAGATAAGTCTAAAACTGCCTTTACAACACCTTTTAGGCTATATGAATTCAATGTCATGAGATTTAGACTCGGAAATGCACCATCAACCTTTCAGTGGTTTCTAACGGAAGTGTTACGAGGATTGGATTTTGTGTTCCCATACTTGGATGATATGTTGATAGCCTCATCATCAGAAATTTTTTTTATCGAAGGTACTTAAAGAATGCAGCAAAAACACAAGCACCTCTACATGACCTGCTGAAAGGAACGAAGAAAAAAGACCAAAGAAAAGTCCCATGGACTGAAGGCACTATAAAAAATTTTGAACAGTGTAAATCTGATCTCACTAAAGCTGCTCTATTATCTTTCCCAAAATCTGGATTGCCATTGTGTCTTTGTGCTGATGTTTCTGATTTTGTCATAGGATCAGTACTTCAACAATATGTAGATGGGATTTGGAAGCCTATAGCATTCTATTTAAAAAAAACTTAACGAGACTCGGAAAGCGTATAGTACCTATGATAGAGAATTATTGGGGATGTACCTTTCTTTGAAGTATTTCAAACACCTTCTGGAAAAGGGAATGATTTTACTATCTATACCGACCACAAGCCTTGCATTTAAACAGAAAAATGAGAAAGCAACACCAAGACAACAACTGCTATATATATTTAAGAATTTTCCCACTAATATTCACCATATAGTTGGTAAAGCTAATGTTGTTGCAAATGCATTATTCAGAATTGAAGCTGTCACTGAAATCAATTATGATGCAATTGCAGAAGAGCAAGTAAAGGATAAAGAATTAAAACAGTTGATGCAAAACAATTCATCCTTGAAATTTAAGCCATCCACACCTGGAAAAATACTTTGGTGTGACATCTCAACTTCCAAAATAAGGCCTTGCATACCTCCGAAATTTCGATTGCAAATGTTCCAGTTAATACATGGTTTCGCTCATCCTGGTGTCAAGTCAACAATAAAATTGGTGACAGAAAAATGTCTGGTCTTATGTAAAAAAACAAGTTAGAGATTGGGCCAAGGCAAAGTTACTAGGCATACAAAGTACATAAGTGCAAAGTTATTAGGCATACAAAGTCAAAATTTGGCGAATACTTAGCACCAGATGAAAGGTTTAGTGCACATAGATGTAATTGGACCACTACCATCTTCAGAAGTGATGATGTATTGTTTAACCTGCATCGATGGATTCTCTTGCTGGATGGAAGTAATTCCTTTACCAGATATAACAGCTGAAATAGTTGGAAAGGCATTTTATGAGCATTAAATCTATAGGTTTGGAGTTCCTGCTACAATAATAACTGACCAAGGCCAACAATTCAAGTCAGTTGTTCAGAAGTATTGCTGCTATATGTGGTTCCAAGGTGGTTCACACAACACCATACCACTCTCAATGTAATAGGAAAGTTGAGCGTTTGCATAGAACCTTGAAAGGGGCTATAAAAGCTCACAACAATATAAGTGGACTGAATCTTTACCAACTGTGTTATTAAGTTTAAGAGCTACACTAAGACCAGATGTTAACCTCAAAATTGCTCAAATGGTTTATGGTAAGTGCATCAAATTACTTGGTGAATTTTTTGACCAACCTACTATCAACATGGATCCACAAAATTTTGCTACAAAATTGCAACAACATATGAAGACATAAAGCCACTGAAGCCTTCCAGTAACAGAAAGCAAAAAAATTTTTTACATAAGGAATTAAAAT
The DNA here is from genome assembly GCA_019974015.1 of Nephila pilipes. Taxonomy (NCBI): domain Eukaryota; kingdom Metazoa; phylum Arthropoda; class Arachnida; order Araneae; family Nephilidae; genus Nephila; species Nephila pilipes. The sequence goes on along the minus strand of BMAW01042800.1, from coordinate 166,789 downwards.
CCTGCTCGCATGTAAGGATTGACAGAGTGAAAAAAACTCTTGAACCACCGTATGAAGGCCCATTTGTTGAGGTAAAAAAACTAGATAAGTATTTTACTATTTTAATAAAAGGTAAAGAAGTGAATATCTCTGTGTACAGATTAAAATCTGCCTATTTGTTAGAGCCAGACCATAATAATGAACAAACTACTGCAGAACAAAAAAATGCAACTCTTAACTCTGTAAATCCTCATCTTTTGTCTGATAAACAATCAACCAGTAAGATTTAGAGAGTAAAAAACAAAAAGTTTTAATAAATATTCTTATTTATAATAATGTCAAAGCTGTATATTCCTTTCACGTGTAACTATTATTTAATTATGAAAAATGTATATAATGGGTTGAATGTTTTGAATACAATTCATTAATATATATCATAAAAAGTATGTTGAATCATGAATAAGTATTATGATAAATATTGGTAAGCACTGTAATAATTTTGTAAATATTCCTATACAAATTGGAAAGCATTTTTTATTATTGTTACTTCTTGACTTTAGAATTGTAGAAATTAATTCTAATTTAGAAATATATATTTGATCTTCATTTTGGATCATATGAAACTGTTTGAAATTTAAATAATGGTATTCTACTACTAATTTGATAATCTCGTGATTTAATAAATTTACATAAGTAAAAGTTCTGTAAACTTAAGTTCAGAATTGGGCATTGATAACAACTATGTTGGATCAAAATTATCTATTGTCATTTGTCTAATACTGAATGCCATGAAGTTTTCAGATTCAAATAGATATATTTGTATGAAAGCACTGTTTACATAATTCGATATAAAAACCAATGTTTTTAAAAACAACGTTTTTATATGGTGGCAAAGTTAATTAAAGAAAATTATTGAAATATTAGTTAAAACTGTTGGTTATTTTTAACTTTAAAATTTACTTAAAAAAGAGACATTTGTGAGCGTATTAAAAAATTCATAAAATCAAAACATGCATTTGAAAGTTTGTAAGCCATTCTATTAAAAAAAAAATGGGAACCAGAATTCAGAAAAAATTATTGTGATAAGACACGGTGCCAAATATTGGAAACTTTCTTTCTTGCTCATGATTATTGACTAAAAGTCAGCAACCCTTACTATCTCGGAGATAGTAAAGGGAGATAGTATCTCCCCTTTGTGAGTACAATAGTTTTACGAGGCGTCATGTGGTGTGGGGAGTGCCCGGTGTTCCCAGAGGGGGAAAATTTTTTTTCCTCAATCCTAAAAGCGCCTAGAGGAAAGAATATTTTGACTCATTAAAATTATTGAAATATTAGTTAAAACTTGTCGCAAACGTCTAAATATTGCATTGTTAGGCGAGTACGAACGATTCCCGAAATTTCAAAGCTCTAGCTTGATGGGAAGTTGGTTAAATTAACGATCGAAAATTTGATGACACACACACTCACACACACACACACACCAAGGGAAATTCAGAAAAACGTTGTAATAAAATGTGTTCAATTGCTTGAGTAAATGAATTTTATAACTGTTCAACTAATTTGTAATTATGTGGTGAGTTGAAATTTAATTTTGCTCATTATTTTTTTTCTTTTAAATAGAAAATTATCTAATTTATTATATGTTTTCTAAAATTTTTCATTATGTAAGTAAAAGTGAAAATTGAATTTTTATATCAAACTAATGAATTTGAAAAATTTGGTCTATGCTTGTTAATGGATCATGTATCATTACACAGTATTAATTTTTGAATTTCTATGTAGATTTCTTAGAATTTGTTTCACTAAAAGTACATTTAAAAATTCCTGTGTTTTGTGTCCAGTGTATTGAATGATGTTTGTTTAATAGGCTATCAATAAGACTCGTTAACTGACAGCCATATTTCTTATGTATTGTAACTTAGTTACTAGCGAGGGAGTAATATGAATTCACAAAAATCTTGACCGATGGGAAGAATAGGCATCTAATAAAGTATACTTGGTAATAGTCTGAGAATAGTCAACTACCATTCTGGACTTGTGATTGTCTCCTCTAATAAATAACAAGTGCTTGAGCCCTGCAAGGTGAATTGTTTGGTTTAATGACACCATCATGAAGAAGTTTCTGTATTTCGATTGCCATAAAAATATTGTCTTCCTCAGTATGACACCTTGATTTTGTCACCACTGGTCTACAATCCAGGCTCAAGTTAGAAAATAGCAAAACAGGAGGTTACTTGTGCTGCAGTTAAAAAGCCAATAGTTAGAGGAGGTCTATTGCCATCAAATCCAATTTTCCTTGATTAATGTCTCTTTAAAATATCATGGTGTATCAATACAAGGAACTTTCATAATAAACAGTTCAACATTTTTATAAATGAAGATTTCAAGGGTTAAATTTACTCTACAAAATCCTACTGTTTCAGTGACTATAAAGGAGTTTACCATAGATATTTTCCCATAATATGGTTTAATTTTCACTTTACATTTATCCATATGTTTCTCATAAGAAAACTCATAGAACTGTCTGTATCAATCAATGCATTAACCTGGATATTATTTACCAATGCTTTAATGATTGATTTCTATAGGCAGTGACTGGCTGCAGAAATAGTTGTCAATATGTTTGAGGAAGTTGGCATATTTGAAGAATTCCTACCAGGTCTAGATTTACACACATGCTGATAATGTCCTTTTTTACCCACTTTCTGCAAATGGCATCTTTTGCTGAATGCATATTCGAGCAATGAAATTAATTTCTGCAGAAAAAAAACATTTTTGAGATCTCGAGGAGGAAGAGAAGGCAGCTGAAGTTGGTAGAACATCATCCTCTAAAAAATTGTGGCTTTCCATCATCTGATGGCGCTGAGGCAGAATTTCCCAAATAAGAAGCTACATGCAATTCAATCAATTTAAGAGCTCTGGCTTTCTCAAAGGCTTGCTCAAGAGTCATCAAGGTATTTTCCAGAAGCCGTTGGTGGATAGGATGACATTTTAATCTGTATATTATAGCATCCCTAATATATTCCTTGCAGTAGTCTTCAGCGGTTATAAAGTCAGGAATAGGGTGTCTCCTAGGTGATTGGCAATGAAAGTTGGCGACTTCCTAGATAGGGCCCTAAACATGTGACTTAAGCATTGAGTATTCGTAGGGTTACCATAATAATTTGCCCATGTTTAAATCATTATCACCCCCAAAAGTTGCCAATGCTCCCTAAAAGTCGCCAATCGCCTAGGGGACACCCTATTTCCAACTTAAACTGTCTTCAGGATTTACGTCTGTGAAGTCACAATCTTTGCTAAGTCAGTTCAAAATTTGTAAGTATTCACCGATTGTTTCTCTGGTTAGTGGATTTCGTGTCCACAAGCAATGTCTAGCAAATTTACTGTGAATTTTTTTTTTCTCATTTGGCAACACTTTATTTTCTCTATGATATTGGCAACTCCTTGATAATGTAGATTCTTGATCAATTCAATTAATTCAGAATGTAACTTCAATTCATAATTATTAAAAGTTGAGTTCTTTTCATCTCATTCTTTCAGTTTATTTACAGTACAATGATGTTCTGCTTTTTTATGAAAAGTGAATCTAGAGTCGTAATGGCTTTAGGCATCCTAGTATTCTTTTTTTTTCCTGTGGGGTTTACTGTCTTTGGTAAACACAGGTGACACACCCCTGGTTACCCTAGCGATAGTCCTCTATTTTTGACCCTCCTTCTTATCAACCAATTTTTGTCCTTTTTTTTTTCAATTTTTTTCCACATCTAGACCACAGTTAAATCTTTTTTGTTTTTTTTTTTCTTTTGGGGGGCCGCGGTAGCCTAGTGGTCAAGGTCGTGGATAGCGGCTGGCGGTTTTCGTTCAGTCGCGGGTTCGATCCTTGGCCACCAAAGACCCGCCGTGTAGCCGGGGCTGATGCACGTTAAATCTGTTCGAGGTCCAAAGTCCTCCCGTTGGCGTGGGGTGGATGTTAGGAGCTCAGAGATGCCAGCTCAGGTGTCATCCTCGTCACTTGACCGTGGTTCAAAATTTCGAGGTCCGTCGCCAATAGCCCTCGTGTTGCTTCTAGTGCGACGTTAATAAAAACTAAACTAAACTAAACAGTTAAATCTTGTTTGGCATAGCATAGCCATATCTGGCTGTTGCCCTAATGAACTTTACTTTCTCTCTTGACCCTTCTTTCTCCCTTGAAACTTTACTCTCTCCCTTGATCAATCTTTTTTCATTGTTTCCCTGTCTAGATCACAAATTTACCTTGTTTGGCGCAGTATGGCCACGCCTGGCTCTTGCGCCAATAAAACTTCACTATCATCAGCCACGTACATAGGATCAACATCGAAGCTTTCTGGTTTCAGTAGTTGCTCCATATTAATCACTTTTAGATATGCATGCTAAGAAAACTTCAAAAGATTAGTAGTTATTAAAATTGTACTATAAATAAATTGAAAGAGTGAGATGAATTATTAAATTTAATTGATATTAATTCGTTTAATTAAATTTAATTGAAAATGTAGTTTTGCTCAACCATTTGGCGTGATTTCAAAAATTGCCAAACGTGGCATTTTTTTGGCTAAACGTTAAGTTTGCAAAGCAGACCAGGATAGCCACATTTAGCAAAATACCGCCAAAAAAATCCTGTCACCAAGGGCAGTTACACTGAACTTCATTCCAATCATTTAATTTACTGGATGAATTAAGAAACAAGCCAATGCTTCTACAATGTCATTTGTCTTGCAATGGCAAATTTGGTAGAACGTCAGTGTAGAATCTGCATGCCTTTAATCTTGTTGAAGCACAAATTTTTTTTATTTGATTTTCAAATAATTAATTTTAGTTTTATATGGGAGAAAAAAATTCTTTTTTATACGATATTTAGCAGGATATAAATTTAGGAATAAATACCTCCAGTGACAAAGCATGTAGATTGCTGGAAAAATTTCTTTTCACGCTTAATATTGTGATTCTGTCATGTATATACATATTTATATTAATTGTAATTATTTAATAAAAAGTAACTAAAATAATTTTTTTTCTTTGTTGACTTAATAGGAATTGACTACATTTTTTTATATTTCTTGTTATAATTAGAGTCTTATAAATGCATTATGAAATTTTTTTCCCCCCTCAAGTCCTTACAGAGGGTCGAGTGCATATTTTGGACTTGGCTGCAAAACTGGACGCAACTGCTGACTTTGTATGCAAACAAAAATGGGGAGAATTCGAATTTCCTCCTGCTTTTGGACGAGATGCTTATCCTGAGGTTTCAATTTTTTCTTCTTGTCTAATGTGTAATTTTTCAAAATATACATACAGTTTTTTTTAAAAAAATTCTCAATATATTTATTTTTGTCTTTGTAATCAGAATGTTCTCCATATGAGAACGAAATGGCTTAAAAAATCTAAACTTGATGTTCTAAGGTAAAAATTTTATTCATATTTGTGCTTTATGTATGAAAGTTTAGAGATTGAGCTTTCAGTTGAGTTGTTAACTAAAGCATCTTAACTTATGCAATATATTAGTTTTGTATATATGTAATAAGATGTAAAAAATCTTTTGTTCTGCTTTAAAAAGGACTGTGGTGGTAATTTCTTCTGTTCATAATTAACTTCTTATTGAAGTATACAATTCTAAACTATCAGAAAGCTCTTTTTCATAATAAGACTTAGATGTAAGTTTTATAACTGTTTTAAAAGCATTAAGCTGACCCCAGGTGGTTTTGTATTGCACAAAGGCCCTTGATCAAAGTAGTTATTATTTCAAGATAATGGAATTCTGTAAATTAGAAATGTATCAGAAAGTTTTACATTATATTAGAGTGAATCATAAAGGAATACATTTTTAGCATTTTAGTAGTATGTAAAATATCTCTTGAAAGTATTTATAATAGAAGTATTTATGTATTAAAGTTATAACAAAGTTATGTATTCAGTAAAAACTTTTAGTCAGTCAAATGTTGATTTTCTGTTAAATTGGAAACTAAAGAAGTTTCATTTTTTTTAAAAAAAAAATCACAGTTGATTTTTTAAAAAAACTATCACGGTGCATTTGGGTCTTCAAAAAAAAAAATATATGTATATATATAGTGTTGGTTGGCATAATAAATTTTAGCATAAGAAGGTAAGAATTTTGTTGCTTTCTTTTAGCTGGTTGATTGCAAATAAAGTATTGGTATCGAAAGACACATTATCAACACACATTTGTCTACAAGGGGGAAAAAGGAAGAGGGGGTGTGATGTGTGTATTCTTATAAAGACTTATGAATGACTTTTATTGATACCTAAAATATATGCTATATTCAGATTTTTCATCTAATTTTATTCCTTTGTTATTTGAATTGGGCGTTATAAAAGGTACACTTATATTTCAAATTTTCTGCTCCTTTGTAAATTGGGTTTATTTAATACATTCTCTAAATTTGTAAGGTTCTTCATATTGTTAAAGGGAGCAGGTTAGCTCATTTTTAATCAAATGAAATGTTTTTTTTAATGACATGCATAAAATTTTATTTTTAGTGCTATTTAAATTCTTTTGAATATTGATAAATATTTATAATATTTTGAAATAGTGATAAAGGAGAGAGATTGCATGATCTTGGGCAGTAAAATAAAAATTTAAATCTATGTAAGAATATTAGAATTTATTTTAATGTTAAAGCATTGCTATTTTTTTTTTTTTTTTTATCTTTATTACTATTTTTTAATCTTTCCCCTGTAAAAATATTGCAAATTGTACCAATTAATTTCATAAGATAATGGCTGAAATTCTTTTTCTTTTTTTTTTTAAGTCAACTATCAAAAACTTAAATATAAATGTATCATTTGTTTGTCATATTCTTATTACTGATCATGGTTTTCATTAACTGAGAAAAAATTATGTTTTAGAAAGGGAAAAATACAGGGATGATATTTTTCATAACGTTGCTGTATTCTCATTTCCAAAATATCATTTTATTAAATATATACTAAAATTTTCCTGTTCAGTTGAAAACTAGCCATTTATGTAGTATAAAAGACCTTTTTTTTTTCCAAATGTTTTGTTTATCATATTTGTCATTTTAATTTAGTAGAGTACTTGGATTCAAATATGAATTATAATTGTTTAATCAAAAAAATTTAAAAATTTTATGATTAATTTTATTTTTGAAATTTTTAATTTAATTTAAATATTTTTAAATTTAATTTAAATATTTTTGTAATTTAATTGAAAAATATTTTTAAAGCTGAAAAATAGTTTTTAGTGTATTTTTTTTAAAAAAATTCTTTTGGGAAAAATTAAAGTAATATTTTGAAAACTACCAATGCTTTCTAGCACAAATTTCAAAAATTGTAGTGATGCAGAAACCATGGATAATTAGATTATATTGGTGTATTGCACAATCTGATATCGTTAAAAAATATTAGTTCCCTCTCCCCCTCATAGAAACCTTCAGGAAATTGTAGACTGCAAATTTAAACATACTTCTCCATTTGGAAAAAGATAGACAAAATTATTTTAACTTCTGCATTCAAATTCTAAAAATTTAAAAATTATGAAACATTATTAAATGAAATAGAGAATTTCCTTAGGAAATTTTGGGACCTGAAATTAAACGATATAATGGGTTTAAAGGGTAATTTATTTTTCATCATTTTATACAGAAATTAAATCACTATTTACTATATCAATATTTATTATTTGGTTAATATAAATGATAGTATTTGAGATAAAAGGTCATTATATTAATTATAACATATTTTAAAATTACTTATTGAACAGAAAAAAAGTAGACTGTTGTAAAAGAAGCATTGAATACAATTTTTAAAAACTGTTGCAGTGTCTGAAATAAATGATAAGCATGTTATAATTCTGAATTGTGATAACAATGTGATAAACTGAAATGAGTTCAATATGAATTGGTTCACACTGTCTTACAAGAGATCAAAATCTAGATGGCTCTTAGAGAATCAAACATTCAAAAGTTGCACAAAAATTAAACTTTCCTTATGTATGTAAATATGTAATCATGAAACATGTATTGATTTTTTTCTTAATTGTTTCTCTTTTAATTTAACTTTACTACTTTAAACATATTAAAAGCAAGCTCATCGCAGACCAGAAATAAATTAAATGTGTATAATTTTTAAAACATTTCTTGTAAAGAATATTTGGAAGTTTTATATGTAGATCTGAATTTATAGATTTCCTTCCTTTTCATAAGCCCCCTCCCATCTTTATAATTGTCCTATTTTCTTATTGAACTCACATAATTAGCTGATAATTTTCTCTCATGAAATTTTTTAATAATTTTTTTAAAAAATAAAATACAAATATATTTTAATATGTATATTAATTAGAAATGATGAATGTCAAAATTTCTTTTAAGTTTATTATGAAAAGGCTTCGAAAAGTAAATATATAGAATTTAGAGGAGGTTAGGAAACGTTTTTGTGATCAAGTTAACAAGACAGAATGGATTTAATCTTGAGCCTTTCACTTTTCCCACTACCTGTTAACCATTCCTGTGCAAAGTAAAGCGTCTTTATAAAGGCTATGAAGATTTAAAATCCTGTCAGATATGAAGTGTGTTCTGTTATATGTTTCCTGAATGTAAAAGTTGAGTGAGCAGTGGATATTCTCAATGAAATTGTTTCTATATATGGAAGTATATGAATTGTTAAAATGTAATGTAATGAAATGATGTGATTGGCCATCTGTGATTTCTGACTGCCTTCTCCAATGAATGGAGGAAACAATTCATGCAAATAGGTAACTCACATTAAAAGAATTGTATAAAATAATACTGGAAGTATATATGTCAACTCTTTTTAAAGCTGTGCTGATACATAGAGTCCTCTTGCTTCATTTGTACCTATTAGATTACAGCAATTCAAACCAAAGCACTAATCAATTTCAAGTGGTAAGTTATAAACCTTTTATCTTGCACCCAGGGACTCATTTATTCCTTTACCTTAAGAGACATCTTTCTGGGCAGAACTTCCATGAGAATAAGGAGATTGAAAATTATGCTGTATTGTTTCAGCAACAGGGGGCAAACTTTTATGGATGTGAGATTCAAAAATATGTAAATAGACTTAATCAGTAACTGCAAAAAAATTCAAGCATGTACCAGTTAGTAATGTGTAACAGACATTTTATCAATTAAAATATTTTTAAATGAAATGATGATTTTGTATTTTTACTTTTAAAAAGTCCTTTGTATATTAAATTCAAAATATGACCTGTTAATTTTTATTTTACGATTATTTTATTGTTTTATTTATTTATTGATTTACTTCTATCTGCAAATTTCATTATTACCTCTTACTCTTGATATCAATTTTAGGTAATCTATCCCTAATATAAAACTGATTCTGTATTAGTGATAGAACATAAATCTCTATACTGACCTTATTTCCAAAACTTTCATTCTACCATATTTTACATTTTCAGTGGATTCCCTCTCATATTGCAGTAACAATGTGGATGATACCCTAGCTAAAGAGGGCACTTCATTGGCTTTGACCTTTATCACCCTACTATTGACATTTTCCAATTCTGAACACGACTGATATTGTTGCATGCAGCCTGGTGGAGCTATTGTTTTTGATGGTGCTGGGGGTTCAGCAGACTATAATGTCAAGATTTCTAAGCATGCACTTGAGATGCCTCAGATTTGACTAGGGGAATAAGATCTTCCCCATCTGTGGAAATTGTAACCCTTAATGGTTATCCCCTGAATATCTTGTTTCTGTATGTGGTTTTCCAGAGAGGACTTGACCAAGCATCTCCTTCTTATCTGAGACTTTTTTTAGGGCTTATGGATCTGATCTAGCCCATTGGTTAGATTAAATAGGATTGGCAACAACAACCCATGATGCAACATTTATTGCATTAATCATTGTTTATAGTACTCTATTTGATTTTTTATCTTTAGTATACCATGTAATTACATGTATTGAATTTTTAAGGGGAAGAAGCAAATTAGGGATGGTTGTAATTAAAAGTGAATAATATTTTGATAAATATCTGTATTTGCTGAAGCAATTCTAGACTGCTAAAATTTATGCATTAAAGCCTTAAAGTAAAGAACGTTTCAATTTGAAGATTAAATTGTATTTTTTAAAAAAAATAATTTATTGACTGTTAGATTCTGGAATTTATTTAAATCTGAATGGTATCTATTATATCGGAAATTTTTTATGATTAAATAGGTTTTATTTTGTTATTATTAATATACTAGCTGATAACCGCCTGCTTCGGTGGGCAGACGATAATATATTTTGGAACCTATACATAAAATATCAAGAAAATTGGAGCATTGAAACGACCTTTGTGTTCTCTAGATGGTTTTTTATCGGCATTAATTATAACCTTGAACTCCTTTTGGTCTTTAGGAACTGAATCAACAGCAGCTTTGAAATCATGAATATACCTGTTATGTTCATGTAGCATCTTTTGTAATTGGTTAATTCTGGCTTAACACCTGGGAAAATACCACAATGAATGTGTTTTTCACGTTCATCATCACAGAGAAAGTAAAGCTGAAGAAAAGGTTGTTGAGGAGGCTCAGCCAAAAGGCTACCTATCCTGTGGTATACCTGCCCGTGGACTTTAAATGTTGGCTTAAAATTTCCTTCCTTCAATTCTTTTGCTCCAAATGACGTCATCTGAAAACATCCATTATACTTACGAATTGTAGAAAGAAAATGTTCTGAAAACTCATTCTTATGGTTAAGAAGACTATTCAAAGGTTCAGGGTAGGATCTAATAGCAGGAAGCTGGACTTGACCACCACTCCAGCACATTCCTGGAGGTTCTTCGATCCTTTTAAAGCACGGCACCTCGAACAGGGCAAACGTTTTCCGATACTGACAATTTTATCATTTGAATAGTCAATATATATTTCATATTTAAAACCAGACAAATTTTTGGAAGTCCATGGCGCTAAATTAACTTTTGATCTTTTATCATAGTATTTAATTACAGCTGCCTGATTCACGTGGGGGGTATTAGAAAAGTATTTTCTTACGCTCTATGTACTTCAGGATGGCTTTTAGTATATTTTGAAGCAGCTTCTCTATGTTCTTCAGGATGACTTTGAATATATTTTGTAGCAGCTGGTCTTACTTGTTTATATCTAATTGAATTTGTGAATCTTTTTCTTCATTTCTTTTACCTTTATTTAGTTGAAGAGATATTACATCATTAATAATTGATTCCCTTGAACTTGAAAAATCAATGTTAGATATTGATTGAGTCTTTGAAACTAACACAGACACATTTCTTGAGGCTGAAACATTAAAGATGACACATTTTCTTCATTTTGTTTCACACTATCATAACCAGGATTAACTTTACTTCTATTTGTTAATCCAACTATTTAAATAAAACATCAAAATGACAACTATTACAGTTTCCCGTAAAACGTAATATTTTTTCCCCCTGAATTGTTTCCCCAACAGAAGCTATAAGGCAGCCACCTTGATAAACTTCGAACTGATAGGGAAATAGCTCTACCGCCGCCATAATTTAGCAAATAGATCCATACGTGTTTGGTTTACACATTTCGGTAAAATCTAAATCGTTAGTATTATAAGGGGGGGGCCAGATAACATTTGAGTGTAGCATTTAAACCGATCCCAGTTGTCAAACACGTGAGAAACAATAATATTTCTCATTTTATACGCCATCGATATGTCACCGAACACCAGCAAAGACAGAGACGAAAATAAACATGCTCCGTCGCCAAGAATTTTAAAAACTTTGAAAGGAGTAGGTATTCCATCGATCCAAATATATTCAACAT
>BMAW01042800.1:19613-155002 GCA_019974015.1 Nephila pilipes | reverse complement strand
ACACATGTATTGCTTTTTAAATGAAATGTGATGATTTTGTATTTTACTTCTAAAAGTCCTTGTATGTCCAAAATACATCTATAATTTTATTTTAATACGATTATTTTATTGTTTTATTTATTTATTGATTTTACTTTCATCTGCAAATTTCATTGCCACTTTACTCTTGATATCAGGTAATTCATCCCTAATATAAAAATTGATTCTGTATTAGTGATAGAACATAAATCTCATACTGACCTTATTTCCAAAACTTTCATTCTACCATATATTTTACATTTTCTGGTGATTCCCTCATATTGCAGTAACAATGTGGATGATACCCTAGCTAAAGAGGCACTTCTACTGGCTTTGGACCTTTATCACCCTACTATTACTTTCCAATTCTGAACACTCCACTGATATTGTTGCATTTAGCCTGGTGGAGTTATTGTTTTTGATGGTGTTAGTTCAGCAGACCAATGTCAAGATTTCTACATGCACTGAGATGCCTCAGATTTTGACTAGGGGAATAAGCATTCCTTCCCATCTAGGAAATTGTAACCCTAATGGTTATCCCCTGAATATCTTGTTTCTGTATGTGTTTTCCGAGAGGACTTGACCAAGCACTTCCTTCTTATCTGAGACTTTTTAGGCTTATGGATCTAGGCCCATTGTTGATTTCAATAGATTGGCACAATAACCCATGATGTAAACATTTATTGCATTAATCATTGTTTATAGTACTCTATTTGATTTTTATCTTTATACCAGTATGTAATTACATGTATTGAATTTTAAGGGGAAGAAGCTAAATTAGGGATGGTTGTAATTAAAAGTGAATAATATTTTGATAAATATCTGTATTTGCTTTCGAAGCAATTTCTAGATTGCTAAAATTTATGCATTAAAGCCTTAAAGTAAAGAACGTTTCAATTTGAAGACAATTGGTTTTTAAAAATAATTTATTGACTGTTAGATTCTGAATTTATTTAAATCTGAATGGTATTCATTATATCAATTTTTAGATTAAATAGGTTTATTTTGTTATTATTAATATACTATTGATAACCGCCTGCTTCGTGGGCAGACGAGCAATATATTTTTGAACCCATACATAAAATATCGTTATACCTGAGCATTGAAACGACCTTGTGTTCTAGATGGTTTTTATCGGCATAATTATAACCTTGAACCTTGGTTCTTTAGAACTGAATCAACAGCAGCTTTGAAATCATGAATATACCTGTTATGTTCATGTAGCATCTTTGTAATTGGTTAATTTGCTTAACACCTGGGACACCACAATGAATGTGTTTTTCTTACGTTCATCACAGAGAAAGTAAAGTTGAAGAAAAGGTTGTTGAGGAGGCTCGTTTCTCGTGCTACCCATCCTGTGGTATACCTGCCTCGCGGGACTTTAAATGTTGGCTTAAAATTTCTTCCTCACCTCTTTTGCTCCAAATGACGCCATTAGCCCGAAAACATCCATTATATACGCAGAATTGTAGAAAGAAAATGTCTGAAAGTTCATTCTTATGGTTAAGAAGACTATTCAAAGGTTCAGGGTAGATTGATCTAATAGCAGGAAGCTCTGACCACCACCTTGCTAATATCTGAGGTTCTTCGATCCTTTAAAGCACTGCACCTCGAACAGGGCAAACGCTTCGATACTGACAATTTTATCATTTGAATAGTCAATGTTATATTTCATTTAAAACCAGACAAATTTTTAAAGTCCATGGCGCTAAATTAACTTTTACCTTTTATCATAGTATTTAATTACAGCTGCCTGATACGTGGGGTATTAGAAAAGTATTTTCTTACGCTCTATGTGCTTCAGGATGGCTTTAGTATATTTGGAAGCAGCTTCTATGTTCTTCAGGATGACTTTGAATATATTTTGTAGCAGCTGGTCTTGTTTGTTTATATCTAATTGAATTTGTGAATCTTTTTCTTCATTTCTTTTACCTTATTTAGTTGAAGAGATATTACATCATTAATAATTGATTCCTGAAAAATCAATGTTAGATATTGATATTCAGTCAGTGGTATTTCGCTTATATATGGATAAAATTCATTCCAATCGCATACATGGGTAGTTCAAATATTGCCAAGATGTAATCTTTTGTCGAGATAAATACATCTGGTTTTGGCACAATAAATCCTACATTCACTCACACCACCTCACAGCAACCTTTTGTCAAAAGATTCATCATGTGCTTATATTTCAAATGAAATATCCCCAGAATGGCATCGTCAATCATAAGATTTATCCTTGCCTCAGATATCTTGATTTCATTGGGATTGCAAGTGACTGCAACTTAACAAAGTCGCAGGTCGAGACGTCCAAAATGTCTTGCGTATGTCAGAGTTCTCTGAGTTCGTTCATGCATGTAAGTGCCCAGTAAACGGCAGATTGTTCATGGCGCCAATTCGTAAGAAGTTGCCTTTAGCATTTTTCAAAATAAAGCTAAGTTTTGGAGCTAAACTACACTTACCAACCGTAGGTTCCAAACTCATTTATTTCTATCCCTAAATATGTACTTTTCTTATTTTCGACATGTCGAAATTTCACAAAGAGTCTCAAAATCTATTAATCCTCCATCACATGCCTACTATAAAATTATTTGGTATTTTCCTTTCTACCAAGAAATTCACCAAGTAAACTTAATTATGACAATGCACAGTGTACATATAACAAATAATCTGATATAAAAACTTCAACGCTTTAGAGCAGGCAAAGTTTATTAGAGAAAATTATTGAAATATTAGTTAAACCGTTAGTTATTTTTAAAATATACTTAAAAGACATTACTAGAGTATTAAAAATTGTCAATCAATATAAAATCAAACATGCATTTGAAAGTTTGTAAGTCATTCTATTAAAAGAATGGGAACCAGAATTCAGAAAATTATTGTGATAAGACATGGCGCCAAATATTGAAACTTTCTTTCTTATGGTAATGATTACTGACTAAAAGTCAGCAACCCTAATATCTCGGAGGCATCTCCTTTGTGAGTACAAAATGTTTACGACACCTCATGCGCGTAGAGTGCCTAAAATTCTGTGGGGAAAGAAATTTTTCCTCAATTTAAAGCAAGAGGAAAGAATATTTTGACTTGTTAAAATTATTAAATATTATTAACACTTGTCGCAAACACTATTGCATTCATATGAGTACCACATTCTAAAATTTTCAAAGCTCTATTTGATGGAAGTTGGTTAAATTAACGATCAAAATTTGATGACACACACCAAGTGAAATTTAGAAAACGTTGTAAAATATATTCCAATTACCGGTCATATCATTCAAAATAACACAACCAATCGATAAGAGTATCTTAACGATGAGCTATTTGATAATACCTCAGAAAACTGCTCTTAGTGAGCGCCTACATCGCAAAATGAGTGACTATGCTAAATTTCAAGTCAATTGGTTGTATAGTTGAGATCTTAGATGAGTCAGTCAGTATTTCGCTTATATAGATAATATAATAAGAAATTTTCTAGACAAAAATATTTTATACAATCATAACTTACTACCTAAAACGACTTGTTAATTTTTGGAGATATATCATATGTATTCTTCATTAGATAATTATGTAATATGGCTTGTATGAAATAAAAGCCATTTTGTTGACCAGCAAAACTTCTAGAATATTTTCAAGAAAGTTTTTAATTAGTTGCATCTTTTAATTTGGGGATTTTAAATTTCAATTCAAAGTTTTATTTAAAGCATGCACTTGAATAAAAATAGCGTCAATGTATTCAAGAGTAGATTTAAAAGCTTTGAATTTTAAATCTCAAATTTCCACAATTTGTTTCAAAAATAAGTTTATAACAGAAATATTGTATATTTATTCAAACTGAATATATTCTTAAAGCAATTTTATACATTAAAATAACATTTAAAGTTGTGGCTTTGTATTGGTCATGTTTAAACTGCTGATAGCATTGATTTCTTTGTAAATCATACTGTAGAAATATTAAAATGCTGCATATTAAATTTGACTTAGTCTTTAAAGTTCTTTTACAGCACAAATTTTGCTAGTGAAGTTATCAGGGTGCATGTGTTTGTCGCTTATAGACTGTTCTGCAGTGTTATTAAGACAAGGCTACAAAATTTTCGATTAATACCATATAAATTGACTACTAAAAGTTATACATTAAGAGAGCCAAATAATAAAAGTTAATAAAGAAAGAAGTTCAATTTATCTGGGATTGGTTCATTTAATTATATAGCTTTAATTTTCAAGCTTTTAAATCTGTTATTTTTGTCAGCCTCTGTAGTCAGTTCAATATAACCAAAAGACTTTTCATGTGTGAATAATAGCATTTGATTATACATTTAAGCAAAATATGTAAATTATCTGCAACGATAAATATTTCTTTATTTTAGGAGGCATTGCAGATCTAGATAAGAGTGGAGGCTTCCTTGAAATTAACCATTTTGAACAAAAGTGGTCAGATCTGGACAATGGTGGCTGAGGTGGTGCTTCTGTAATTTATAGATATTTTAAAAGTTTAGAAGATAATGTTCATTTTAAGTAAGCCATAGAAATAAAATAGATGAACTTATAAAACAAATAGATGAAACTTGAAAAAGGGATGAATGTGGAGGGGACATGAAACATTCTTGTATGCATGATAAACAAAGCATTGACTAATGAATCTGTAGAACGCTTATATCTTGGCTTGTATATATTTGTTGAAGCTATTTAAGTAATGCAGTATTATCTTTAGAGATAATGTATAATTGTTTTCGTAGAAAACATCAGCATTTTATTTTAATTCATTTCAGATTATTTGAAAGATTTTCTAGTTGATGTTTTTATTTGATTTTCATAATATTTTGTTATTGATTTGATTAATCAATTGCTATTCACGGCATCATGACCCCTCGCAGGCACCTTAGTGATCTTTTCTTTCCCATGGGTTTACTGTCCAAACACGGGTGTCACACTCCGGGATACCCTAGCCATCATTCTCTATTTTCACCCCTCCTTCTTGTCAACCATTTTACCTTTTTCAACTTGCCCAGACCACAGTTTGAGTCTGTTTGGCGAAAGTATAGCCATATCTGCTCTTAAGCCAATAAAATTTACATTCATCACTCACCAAGTTAGTTCAAAATTATGAAAATTTTCTGATTTGGTTGATTATCCCAAAAACTAGACAGGTTTTAATGAAATTTGGTTTGTACGTAGGATTGATATAATACAAAAACCACCTTTCAACAGTTATAACAAACACGTATGATCATGCATAACACTCGTTAGATTCACAAGGTATGAAACAGAAGTTGTATAATAGAACCAAAAAGAGGTTAATAGGGATATGGTCGCCTCTTCCGATCTATTGGCCTTGCCACTTGATTTTATGCTGGAAATAAGGGAGCTTATTCCTGTGGCAATTGGTCCCACTCGTTCAGCAATGCTGTTTTCAGGACTTGAATGGTTCTCAGAAGGGATTTGCAAATTGTAATTGCCTTTTCCAGAGCATCCCAGACATGCTCTATAGGATTGAAGCCTGGAGATCTTTTTGGCTGGCCCAAACATCCGATGAATATCCTCAATTTTCAGAAATTCGTCGACCATTTGAGCCTCTATATCACCTTGTCATCCATTAAAAGGAAATCAGGACCAATTGGATACCTGAAAAGGTGGATGTAGGACTCCAAGACCTCTTCCCTATACCTCTCAAGAGTTGCAGTGCCTCTTTCAAAGACATGGAGGTGTGTGTGCCATCCAACATGATACCTGTACAAACCATCAAGCCTTCACTGCCGTAATGGTCGATTCCTCGGACATTGGAGGTCCCTGGTTCTCTCCATATAAAAAGTACAGTGAAAAACCACTGGTTAGGCTGAACCAGGATTCTTCAGAGAAGGGAATGGTCATTCATTGATCCATGCTCCAATTTCTATGATCTATGAACTATTTTAAGCAGATTCTCCTATTCTCAGAACTGAGTGGTAGTCAAACAACAGGTCTTCTTGCAAACAGCCCTCTCTCATGAAGTCTTCTGGAAACAGTTTTCCTTGAAACTTGGGTTCCTGTGGCCACATACAACTCGTGAGAGACCTGAGAAACTGTAGCATACCTGTTACGCCTTGCTATAATGGACAAATGGCAATCTTCTCTGGCCATTGTGGCTCTAGGAAGACCTTCCTAGGCTTTCTCTGTACACTTCCGGTATTCTGAAACTGTTTCCATAAGTTGGACATGACACTGGGCATTAAATCAAATTCTCTGCAAATCTGGATTTGAGACTGACCTGCTTTCTTCCCACAATTTGCCATCTCATCTCAACATCTAAACATTGGTAGTTACTCATTTTCACTGTTTGAATTTTAATTTAAGTGATTGCTGCAGGAAAAAAATGCCAAGAAATTCGGCGAAATACACGAACGTATTGCGGATTTTGGAACCGCTTATAAATCCTATTTTTCAACTACTTCTGCCCCCATACATGTATATGCTTACATATTTGAAGTACAAGATTTGCATCTTGGTTTTGAAACAGTATTTTTACATTTCATTCAATTCTTTTCATGAAATTCTACAAAATATCCAAATTCTCTTAATTTTGAACACCCTTGAAGTTATTTTAGGTTGAATGTATCCCAGTGGAATTTTTTTTATTCTCATTAAATAATCTTGGCATATTCTCCATAGAATCAAATTAGTATTTTTGCAGTTATTTTTTCTTTTTTATAGAAATGATGTATGAGAATTTTAACTGTCTTAATTGTTTTTATTTGATGCATTGTATAATAGCAAATGAATGGTGCTTCTTTGCAAAAGCATGTTTTCCTTTTTTTTTTTTTTTACATCCCTGCCCCCTAAATTTTTAATATAAATTATTGTAAGTTATTTTAAATAAGTAATTCACTTCTTTAATAAGTAATTTTCAATGAATATTATTCACATATAGTGTTAAAATTCTGCATGTTAAAAATCTGGATATGTTGATTTAATTTATGTATATACAATCCATCTACTTCATATCTAGAATGAAAATGCATCCTCATTGGGTGGAAAAGAATATTGTAAATTTTAGCAGTAGGCATAAACATATTTCATTTGTGACTCTTGAATGTTAAAAAATGTACTGTAATCAATCCTTTCATTAATTTTATTTAATCAAATTATTTAATTTTCTTAAGTTTGAAAGATATTTTAAGTATTTAGAGCTAAAAAAAATGTGAATATATGGTGTCACTTTGCAAAATTATTCAGTATTAAGTATATTGTCTAATATATTTTAATATATTAATACTTACTATTGATCGTTAAGAAATAAATTTTTCACCTTTCTGTTAAAAACACCAGATTTAAATATTAATCAGTCTTTTATATATAAAATATCTTTTATATATTTTATAAAAATATGAATAAGTTTTTCATTTTTTCCCCAGCTTTTTCAGCATTTATTCTTATATATTTGAATTGTTTAATTGCAATATTTATCTTTTTTTTATGATAACTCATGATATATTAAAGTATTTTTTTTAAAATTTACAATAATTACAAATTTTTCTCGCTTGGAATTTATATTAAATTGGTATTAGTTGAAAACTGTGTTTTAAAGATAGAATTAAAGATGGAAGTTTACTTTCCATTTGAAAATTTACTAGAAGTATTTTTGTTTATGTATGTGTGTATGACTATATGATTTCCCCCCCATTATAGTGACACAATATGTGAGTTAGGAGGTGCTTCTGAATTGGCCAACTATGGTGAATATTCTGGTGCTCCAACAGAAATGCAGACTTATGAATATGCAAAAACCATATTAGGCTTAATGACTCAAGAAAAACACCCAAAAGGTTAGTTTTTTTAATGATTCTATAACTGAGTAATCTTTTTAAAGAAGGAAAGGATTCGGCACTGAAATAAATTTTAGGAAAATTTTTACTGCTTTTGGTTGTGAAGTTCAATTTTACTCTAAAAAAATTAGCAAATGAGAGTAATTTAAATTCATTCGAATTACTGCGAAATTAGGGATAAAAATTAAATGTTTGAAATCTGCATTTTACTCATCTGATATTTTGATTAATTATTTGTGTAAAATTTCTTTAAATCTTTTAGGAAATGGTATCAACAAGATTTTTGTGCTGTGCAGAACTGTTCATAGCAATAAAATCTTAAAACTTTAATGTTCACCTTGATGAAGTTTAATGTATTTAAGCTTC
The DNA here is from genome assembly GCA_019974015.1 of Nephila pilipes. Taxonomy (NCBI): domain Eukaryota; kingdom Metazoa; phylum Arthropoda; class Arachnida; order Araneae; family Nephilidae; genus Nephila; species Nephila pilipes. The sequence goes on along the minus strand of BMAW01042800.1, from coordinate 146,822 downwards.
AATAACTCAATTATGTTCTTGCATAATAAATACTGTCAGCATTATACTATGAAAATACATTAGCATGTAAAACTTAATCAGCAGATGCATTTTCAACATACATACCAGGACTTTTTGTAACCAGTACAGAATAAAGGCACCTCAGTAGAAAGGTGATGCATATGCAAATATCAGCACTATTACATCAGACAGAACATCACAGCATGCAAACACTTTTAATGTGTGTGCTCAGTGCAAAGCAACTTTAAAAGGAGGAGGAAAGACTCATTTCTAGACATTCCCTGCATTTGAAAGTGAAATTGAGCATTTAGAATGGCTATAAGAAACTATCAGGATACTTTTATGCATGTTAGAATTATCAGCAAGCTTAAAGAGGGGCATCATTTGACAAGTGTTGCACAAGAGTTTGGAATTAGCAAAAATATATTTTCAAGAGCTTGGAAAGCCTTCGAAAGGACTAGTACACTGTGAGAAAGGTTGGTGGTGATCATCTGAGGTAAACAATGTAAGTGATGACAATAATACAAGTATATTGTTCTAAAACACCGGAACCATACATAGGGCAATACAACTCAGCAGCTGTATACAGCAACCAGACGACAGGTATCACGGTTTACTGTGGCCTTACATCTTCTTGAAGGCAGCCTGTTTGCCTGTTGTCCACAACATTGCATACCATTAACTGCAGCCCATTGGTGACACCATTCCATGACGTTAATAACATTAAGATTGGACATCTCATCAATGGAGTTGCATTCTATTTATGACGAGAGTCGTTTCAGTCTGAACAATGATTCTTAGCACCAGTTGATATGGAGGGAGGGAGGAACACGATTTCAAGCCACTAAAATCAAGGAAAGATGAAAATATTGAATGGACATATTGAATTCTATATTTTCGACAGCGTATCATTTACAGGAGATCATTAATGAGGTGAAATTCTCCTCCCACACATGCATCTGTTCTACTGTGCCATTGTCCTGACTTTATTTTTGTGGATGACAATACCCTTCCACTCAGGACCTTTGCTATTAAGGAGCTTCTAGAAAGTGAGGATATCTGCAGAAAGGATTGGCCTGCGTGCTCCCCTGATTTAAATGCCATTGAACATGTGTGGGTGTTTTGGAGATAAGATTGTGTCCTGTAGAGAACACCAGGCAGCTGCAAAAGATGCTCCTTAAAGAGTGGCAACTCTTTTCTAAAAACTATTGGATAATTTAGTAATGAGAATGAACAGACAATGTCATGCAACCATTGCAATTAAGGGAGGTCATATCCTTTACTTGGTTTATTGTTCTTCATGGCTATACAATGTGTTTTTACTAATGCCTTTCTGTTATTAAAGTATGGGTATGGGTCCATAATGTATGGGTTTAATTCATTTTTAACTACTATGCTTTCATCAACCTTTAAGTACTAGATTGTGCCTCTGTAATGTGAATTCCGTATTACCCAGTTAATATTTTTCAGAATTATTTGAAATTAGGTGTTCTTGTTAAACAATAAGAAAAAATAACTAATAAACTTGGAATGTATTATGTAGTTTAGTCATCTTTTCAATAGAGTATTATTTCAAATATTTGTGATTAATTGCATTGAAATGTACTATTTTATTTAAATAATGTTACAATATTAATTATAAAAAAAAAAAAAAATTGAACTTTTTGTGAAAAAAAAAATAATTAGGAACATTTCTTGATGCTTAGCTAGTTAACTATATTGACAAAATGTTTGAAAAATGAATATATATTTTGACACCTTTGACAGAGAAACCAAGATTATTTGAATTATGATTAAGCAGAATGTTGTTACAATTATCATTGTTAAAAATGTATGTGATACAATCTATCTAAGATGTAATCTGTCTATCAGACTATCTCAGTGGGCATGTTAGACTTCTCTGTCTAACATCAGAATCTGTCTGTTTTTATAAAATCTAATTTGGTATTTATATTCAATTACAAATACAAAACATTTTTTGCCCTGTTAGTGTGATATGTTTGTTTGACAAGCCAATTATGATACAAGGGGATTTTATAACTTGATGTTTTTTGGGTTTAATTTTAACTATACTGATTAATTTTATTTAAAAACTGTGTGTCCATTGTCTTATTAATTTTAACAAACATCTTTCATGTTAAGTATCCCAGCTATTCCACACAAACAATGCACTTCATTGATCATGTGTCGTCAAATGAAATAATGAGTTTCATTTAAAAAGCAAATTTTAAAAAAAAAATTAAACACCTGGTAGAGATAGTCATAAAAAAATCCCACTTTTTTATTAAAATTATTATTCTAATCACCTTCCTCAATAACAAAATACTAAAATTACAGCACTTTCCAAAATTTTAAAAACTGCTATTTTCTTTCCTATCCTTGAACCAGGTATCACTTCTAAATTTCTAAATGTCCATAGACTTTCTTTATTATCTTGACAAACTCAATATCCTGCAAAGATTTAAGTACCATATTTATCAAAACAATTTCATAATTCCTAATCAATATGGTTTTCCTGAGAAACTCTACTATTTATCCTGTCCTAAAAGTAACTGAACTAATCTAATCAAGTCTAACATAATAAAACAACAGGTGCAATCTTTAGATATTCTGGCTAGAAGGGATTCACATACAAATCAATTGAAACTCTTTTCCAGACACATCATACAATTCATCCTACATTACAGAAAGGCTTTCAAGCCTAGGTACTTAATTCACATTCCTCCCCCAAAAATGTTGCCTTGACTGATGCACTTTAAATCTGTTGGCCCAAAGTCCTCCCGTTGGCATGGTGTGGAAGTTAGTAGAAGGGGGTACCAGCTCAGGTGTCGTCCTTGTCACTTGACCGAGGCTCAAAATTACGAGGTGGTCGCCTACAGCCCTTGTGCTTCTAGTGTGACATTAATAAAAGCAAAACAAAAGAACCAAAAAACCCAAAAAACGGCTCGGCAGGAGTGGCCCTTGGGACATTACATAAATGAATTGATAAGATCCTAAATACATCCCCCTAAAAACTTTAATAACTCTAAATACATACTCAGATAACATGACTAAGCTTGTAACTTTAAGAAATTTGAGATCAATTACTTTTGTGCTTAATAAGCATGTGATGCTATTAGAAAAATTCAATGACCAGAAGATTAAAATTATTGTAGACAAGTCAGAAGCTCTCCTATTGAGTAGAAAAAAAGAAAATGTATCCTCCTTCTCTTTATCAAATTGAAATCGCGTAGTCAAATTGGCAAAATAGGATTGATGATAAATCAGAAACAACACATCAAACAAATGTGAGATATGTTTCAGAAAATGAAATGTGAAATCTGCCCTTAACAAGTCGGGATACCAAAATGACTATTAAAAACAAGTTGTGTCTATACACCTCCATTTTACGTCCCTCATTATATGTGTGTCCATTATGCAGCTAAGTCAAATATTAAACTTTTTCAAATTTCAGAAGATTATATCCCAAGAATGATAACAAAAGCAAAATGAAGTGTTAGAAATGATGAAGTGTGAAAGCTCTTGAAATCCCCAGCAATTTTTAAATAACTGATGGCAAACTAAAAACGAAAATGTGGTTAATCTTGAAGAATATACTCTTCAGCCAAACTCAAAGAGCTGGAGCCATTTAGATTCCTATTAACCCTTTAATTTGACTTTCTTTTTAAAAATCTTCTATGAAAATTCCTATTTTATTCTTTTCTTATTTTATTTTAATTTCTTTAAAAATCTTTCTAAAATTCAATTAGTAAATCAGCAATGTAGTCTACGCAATTCTTGTTCTACCCACTCTCCTCCTATAAAATAAAACTCTATTGAGGCAGTCAATAATGACATTTCCCTCTGTAATTCAACAACTAGTAGGATAACATCTTCTCAGTGACTTCTCCATTCGCCAAGAAACAGTAAAATCTCCTGCATAACTTGCTCTTAGCCTCCTTGCTACAGCAACCAATAGAAAACCAGTTCCTGATTCCATCATTCAATAGAAAATCACCACATCATCTTCTGAATACAGATTATTCTAAATTCCATCCTCAGCTAAGTAACACAAAATTGAACTTGAAAGCCACTGGTGGGCCTGGGTGCTAATTGAAAGCAGTACTTGTGTAAGGAACCTTTCCATGTTGGATTCATGGTTTTGCTGGGTTGAGTTTCATTACAGATTTCATGGGTATACTAAAGATAAATCACTCTGGATAAAATTTCAATCATATTCAGTGTGTTTCAATATGTTTATGCACAATATGTGTAGGCGACATAGTTTGATAAATATTGGACTAAGACAATGGCATAAAAGGTCAGTTTTATCAGTGTTATATACTTAGTGTTATATATAGGTTAATTCCCACTACTTAACAAGGTTTCTGAAATTGCCCTTATATTCTTCAGCGGTATTTTCATTGGCTGATTTGCTCTCTATACTTATTCAGCCATCAGATATTTTGTCGAATTTTAAATTTCTGAAGTTAACCATAAATATCATATGAGTATGTTCTATACACAGATCGGTTTTTCTATTTCGGTGACTGTAGTCCCATCACAGGTTTTCTCTCCCATCTTTTTGCACTAAACCAAATATAAAGACACTATCAATAATTTCAAATTTAATTTTCTTCAATATGTATCTTGATTCCATATTTTTGTTGTTAGTTTGTCCCGCAAACTTCATAATTTCTCCTTTTTAACTGTCTGAAATTGTTGAATAAGCAACATAGAATTTTTAGTTTTCGTCTTTTTTTAGTTGATTAATTATATCTCTAGTTTTTGCTGTATGCTGAGAGTTGCTGGCTTATTACATTTATTAGTTTTATTAGCACGTGAAGAATATCTGCTGGGTTTTAAAAGATTTTACTGTACAGTACACTGTATATACACAGTTGTAATATTCTTCAAATATGACATGTAACCCTCTAGAAAAGAAGAAACATTTAGCTGAAATAAAAATTCACAGTAACGATAAACACTGGGTGAAAATGCAAGTTACGCTGCGTTACAATACAACAGTTCAGGTTAACAAATGTTTGCATACATACGAAAATAACTGAAAGCCAACAACTCGAATGGAGATAGCTTTTTTTTTTGTTGTTGAAAGTGGTTGAATTGGTTAGGTTGATGAAATGTCAAGTGTATGTGTGTGATCAGAAATGTTTTTAAAAAAACTTTGTGTGTGGATTCACGTATGGTTCGAAACCTCTATGTATCCAGTTTTTCAACAAAGAAATGTACATACTGTTAGGGTATCCTTAGTGATATGAAGTTTGCACAGGTGAAAATGATTGCAAATTCTGGTACTTCTACAAATTTGTGACTGATTAATAGTATGTATGCTGTGCATATCCTCTGTTATGGGGCATGCCTCTTATGTCTTGGGTCTATGTGGTGATAGATTTGTCCTGTACCTGACACATGATTTCAGTTTCAAGCATGATTTATTATGAAACACAAATACATTGAATAGGATATATAAATTTAAATATATATATTAAGACATTCTTTTGATTAAAGGATATCAGAGTAAGAGTACCATCTTCTTTGACCATGTGTGGGCGGTTTCTTTTCTCTTCTGTTTTAAGAGTGGGATCTCAACAAACATTTCTCCCCCACAGGGAAATTTCAGTGTAATAGTCTTAACCTGTAATGGATGAATGTTTGATATATGTACTCAAGTTACTTGGATGAATGTTAAATATATATACTCAAGTTACTAGGATGAATGTTAGCTATAAAAAAATTGATGCACATATTTGATTTTTATATTAGATCCTCACAAACTATCTTTGGAAAAAAAAGAACTTCAGAACATTACAAATTCAGAAATTCACTATAAACAATATTATTGCTATCATTAATTCACAGTGCATTGCTGTTCAGAAAAGAAATATACAAAGAAAGTATTGTTACAAATTTGTAAATATTACTTGTATTTGTCTTAAAATATCTCAGACAGATTGGAAATACTCAGATTTTGGGCAAAAATCGTACAATTTAGGCATATTCAATGTTAAAAAAAACTATTTGTAGTGGTTTGGCGACTTTTGGCGGAATTCTTGGTGGCCACTTGGCAAGATTTTTCGAAAAATAGATATTTCTGGAAAATTCCATCATCGGGGGTCTACGACCAATATTAAGCAAGATAGCCTAGAACCTTGGCGAAGCTCTTAGATTTTCACACCAAGTCAGGTATAAATGCCACTAGCTGAGATAGAAGCAGGAGTAGTGAAGACAATCAGTTTTAATTGCTAATCTAGAGCATAGCAGCTGTTATCTGTCTGAGATATTAGAGACTTGTGTATTTGGAAACTGTTTCCTGTGGAATTAGTTGTAATTGTGATGCCTATAGCTGGAATTTCCTGCGTCCTGTAGAAATTGCTATGAATAAAAGTCTTGAGATTTTTAAGAGATTGTTTCATGGACTTTCAATCAACAGGAACCCTGAAGTGTAGTACAATATTTTCTTTCTTAAGCTGTTGGAACTCAGTTACACAAGCAATATAATATTTTACAATTCTATCAAAAAAGAGAGAGAGAATAGCCTCAGGCTACTTGGACTCTTGAATTCTAAGCATTGTAATGAAATAATATGATGTCAACAACTGATATAATTAAATAGTTTCTCAATGACATTGGAACACTGTTATAAAGTTCATTCTTGTTATGTGTTGATAAGTTAGTGGTGCCCTGCGAATTTTATTATTTTATTTGCACCTTTTCAAAGAAGCTAAGCAATTTGTGTGTGGGAGGGGGAATTGAAGAGATATTAAATGGAGGTTGATGTTGGTCTTTGCATTGAACTGTTTTAAGAAGTGGCACGTGAAATTGCGAGTGACAGGTTGATGCAATTGAACTAGAATGTACATACAATAAAAAAAATTTGTAAAAGTTCAGTGAAAATCTGTTGTGTGTATATAGAACAATGTTCCACAGTGTTATCAGTTTGTAAAATAATGAAAGATCAATCCACTCTATTACTTAATTTAGGCACTGAGAATATATTTTTTCATTTCATCACTAATTACACTATATTACTTTCATCCTAAAAAAATTGGATATATTTTCATAAAGTAGAAAGTTTTAATCCTAATGCCTGTCATTATAAACATTTGTGGCTATTTAAAATTCTGATCTCTGGGAAATGTTTAGTGAATAATATATTCATTAAAGGTTAAGTTGTTGTATCCTTCCACCCTAATGAAGACCTGTGTGGTGACTGAGTATGACAGAATAGTCCCACTGTAGCTCTTGCTTGTTGTAAGAGGCGACTAAAAGGTACCCAGTATCTGGGGGTATAGCTGGATACCCTGACCCTGGGGATAAATAGGGGGACTTGCTTCCTTTTGGTAAGTATGGGCATCATGACCCCTAGGCATCCTAGTGTTCTTTTTTTTCCCTATGGGGTTTACTGTCTTTGGTAAACATAGGTGACGCACCCCTGGTTACCCTAGCGTTAGTTCTCTATTTCTGACCCTCCTTCTTATCAACCAATTTTTGTCTTTTTCCAATTTTTTTTTTCTACATCTAGACCACAGTTAAATCTTGTTTGGCACAGCATAGCCACACCTGGCTCTTGCACCAATAACCCTCACATTAACTCACTCCCTCTGCTTTGATGAAGTCATTTATCAAAATTTAAGAACTAAATTACTTATTAACCAGATTAATTCAACACATGAAATATATTTTAAAATATTCTTACTCATAAAAAATTTTATGCAATGAAATGCAACACACATTCTTATTTCAACAATTTCAAAAACAACTCAAACTGTAATATGTAATTATTTCTAAGAACTTAAAAACATTAAATTCCATTGATATCATACTGTAACACAGTATATTAAAATGAAATGCAAGACATTTTAAAGGAAATTTTTACTAATTCGTATACAATTCTGGTCTGAATTTGAAGTTTAATGATTTGTATAGAAATTAAAAAAATGACGTCAAACACTAGTAATTTATTTTTATCTCTTTACTAGGATCAGTTCCATTTCGAAGATGCATTTCCATTGATTCATTAAGTTTCATCAGAATTTTTACTGCTGAAAGTGTGTAAATAAACCACTTTTGTCCATTTATACATCTCGGCCTTAGTTGATTGACTAGTTATCTCTTTATAAAGGAACACAATGCTCTTTAATCAAGCTGGCATCTAACCAACTCGTATTTCTCTCTTTTGTCTAATTTTATTACTGTTGATGTTTATGATAAAATTTTGTTTTTCTGTTTTATAATTGAATGTCAGATCATTCCACTAACTTTTTTAAATCCTCATTTGCAAACTTGGAATTCAAATCAAAATCACAAATTTAATATATTATGAAACCATTGTATTTTTGACGAGTTAAATTCTTTTTCTTGTAACATCTGTTGAAATGTCATTTGGCAAAACAATGACCAGCTTTCAAAGCTTTTTTCTTTCAGTTAGAGTAAGTGGACAATCTGAGTTATCATACAATTCAGATCAGATAATACAATTGTTTCTGGTTGTCATTAAAAGCGTAAGAGCTGTTGAAAAGTCTTGTTTATGATAATTATATTTGCTTTTGTTATAATTAATTTTTAAAAGTATTGTAGTTATTACCAAAGTTTTTAACTTTCATTGCTCGTGTGGAAGGTTTAAAAAAAAAAAAAAAAAAAAAAACCTCAACATTGTATCTTGCTCTATAATAAATTATTTTAAATCTTTATTTCATTGTCTTTATGCTGCCTATTATTTAGTGTTGGTGGGGGGATTCTTGTAATATCACTGGGTAATGAAGATTATTGTAGGTATTAGAGAAGTATTTCCTATACATTACGACAATCTCACTTGGACTTCTACAATGTCTTGCTATTTTTTTGGAGCTTCTACATTAGAGTTATATTTTACAGGTTTAGTAAGAAATAGTTAGTCCATATGGGAGATAGTGATTCAATATGATCTCTGAAACTGTTCTTTTAACCAATTGTATAGAAGAGTCGTCGTTTTCATTTGTCAGTAAATTCTGATACAGCAGTAAAAGCTGTTTCTCTAAAATACGATTTTATTTTCAGTAAAATTTTTTGTTTTAGAAAAATCAATGAATTATTTTTATAGATGACCATTTAAAATCTATTCCAGAAGTCCAACCAATCTCCGATCTCCATAAAATCCAGAGATATTTAAACTAGAAAATTTTAGAATATGATTAATACTGCTTCGTGAAATATATATATTCTTAGGTTTTAAATTGCTGAGAAATATTAAGTTTATTTTCTGGTAATTTAATATATATCAATTTTAATTTTCCAAGTTGTCGATTCTAGTTTTTGATATTTATTACCACTAATAACTTAATATTTTTAATTGACCAATATCCATTTATAAAAATATCAATATGTAAATTCCTCAAAATATCAATCGTTTTGGGTAACTGAAGTAATCTTTGAAAAAAATCATTTAAATTCTTTGAAAACTCTTTATTGAAGGGTTTGTTAATAATATTATTTCAGTTCTTTCAACAAGTCTTGAAAACAATTATCTAACTATTGATTGCTTTCTTTTTAATCAATTTAGATCCATCTCAAAATTCTAGTAATTTAATTTGGAATTCAGTTTAAACAAAAAAAAAAAATTGCCCTACCTCAATTGGGACTGATTTGCAACCAAATCAAGTTGATTTATTCCTCTACACAAACACTTGGGAATTTTTTTAAAAAAATATCAAGGCATTATTTCATTCCTAGCCAGAACATTATCTTACCTGTGTGTGTTTTTCTTTCTCTTCTACCCTCTTCCTTTGGAGTGATATCTCACGAATACTTCATCCCTCAACATTGTCTTAAGTTGTCACAGGATCTAGACCATCATACATGAGTCAGAATACTATATGTTTACAGGAGTATGTGAAGCCTGTTGATTGGCATTTGACCTACATACTGTCTCCTTTATTAAACACCATGTGGGTGTAGGCATGTCAAAATGAACATCTTTCTTCTATTACGAATTCAGCTCTTTCATGGATTTTAAAGGGCTTGTTTTATTTGTATCTTTCCACATCAATAAAGTTTAAGCTTATTCATGATTTTTTAAACTTACCTTATTGAATATGTCTTTAACCCTTTTGTGGGGGGTGGTTAATACATCTAGTCACATAAAAATAAATTTTTCCACTCTAACCACCCCCTAAGAAAAACAACCTTGATCTAAAAATTTTTTTATAACCAAATGTTTACAGGGGATGGGAATTTTATTTTTGTCATGTATTTTGTTACAAAAAGTGCATTATATTTTAGTAATTTAATAAAGTGTTAATGTAATATAACTTCATGTCGTGAAAGACTTAAAAATCTCCATTTGTTATCTGCATAGCTGTGTAGCCGGGGCTGATGCACATTAAATCTGTCGGGGCCCAAAGTCCTCCCATTGGTGTGGTGTGGAAGTTAGGAAGATAGGTCCCAGCTCAGGTATGGTCCTCGTCACTTGACCGTGGTTCAAAATTACGAGGTACGTGTCGCCAATAGCCCTCGTGTTGCTTCTAGTGCGATGTTAATATAAAACTCAAACTAAACTAAACTTGTTATCTGCACAATTTTTGAAGGAATAGGTGATGTACCATAAAGGTTAAAAGGTATGATTTGGATATTTTCTTACAGAATCTACATTTGCTTTATAATCAAAATAATTTTCATTGGCAGAAACATTTTTAGATTCTTCTTTTACTGTTGATTGCCACAAATCATTGAATTCATGCCATAGTGTTTCTGAACCTGATGATTTTATACCCATGAAGCTTCATTCATTTCATTACATTCTAAAGATGTTTCTACAGTATTTAATTCTGTTAAATTTGGGGGCCGCTGTAGCCTAGTAGTCACAGTTTCGGGGCCGGCGATTTTCGTTCAGTCGTGGGTTCGATCCTTGACCGTTGAAGCCCCACCATGTAGCCTGGGCTGATGCACATTAAATCTGTCGGGGCCCAAAGTCCTTCCATTGGTGTGATGTAGGAGTTAGGAGAGGGGGTGCTAATTCAGGCGTTGTCTTCGTCATTTGACGAGGCTCAAAATTACAAGGTCCATTGCCAATAGCCCTTGTGTTGCTTCTAGTGTGACATTATTAAAAAAAAACTAACCAAAACATCTGTTACATTTGATTCCAAAATGAACATCACTGTGATCCTTCAGACTATTCATCAGACATTCACATCACAATTGACATTTAAACCTTCTAATACAGTAGTTTCCTACTTGGGGTATATGAAAATAAAACTTTAATGGTAGCCACTTGTCTAAAAGAACAAAAGAATTAAAAAATAATTAAAAAAAAATTTAAAAGTTGGGAGAAGTTTTTACTAATATTGTTATCATATTGATCTCTTTTTCAATAAAATCTTAGAAGAAAGAGAAATTACATGTGATGTAAGGATTGGCTTGTATACATGAAAAGGTATTGTTAATCTGCTAAAATTGATTATCAATGCTACTGAGGCCTCTTACCACATTAGTTAATAAATTGTGAGGTGTAAGAGCCACACTATTGGTGAAAGTTTTTCATCACTCATCAAAGATTTTGTTAGATGTATGCTTGAGAGGAAAAGGTTCATTAAATGAGTTTAATACCTTTGTCAACTAGTACGATGTTGTAAAGAATACAGGACGTGTCAAATTATGTTGAGAGCATAGTCAGAGATTGTGTATATATATATATTTTCCTTCATCATTTATCCCGGAGAAGGTTGTCAAATTTTCTTCTATCCTAATCAATGTAACAAGACTAGTTTTTTCAATTTTCACATTCAGCATTATTCTGCACTACTGGTAATTCCAGAGAACTTAAAAGAATTTGAAGAAAATCTAATTTGTCTCCCTTTGAATGGTTATATAGTAAATCTGTAATATAGTTATATATAAAATCTGTATTTGAAGCAACTTATCATTATTTCAGTGGTGTAGGAATTTGATAATCTAAGTGCATTGAGCTCACTGTGGATGTAGGAAAATTTGTGGAAAGTTGCTTCTCAGGCCTTTGGGAATGCATGGCAGAAATTGTCACTAAAATGAGATAAACTCATTGTATTAAACAGACACAGTCTTGCATCAAAACCTTTGTTTCTAGATTTGTGAAATGCTTTTGATGAAGCAGTCTGCTTTATCTAGACAAATTCTATCAACTCTAGGTTATTTAAATTACTGTGTGATGACGTGGATATTCTTTACAATATTTTGTTTTTGTGCACTAAAGTTTTTAGGTGATTGCTCTGGGGTAGTCTTGACATGGCTGTTCAAACTTTGATGCAAGGTGTCATCCTTGTCTCTTGACCAAGGTTCAAAATTATGTCACTAATAAAGTTGTTTCTAATGCTACCTTAATAAAACCAAAACATTAGAATTTTGAATAACATTCAAATTCTTCAGAAATATCATCTTGTAAACCAGTTAACAGTTTTTTAATATCTTCTTTTTTGAGTCGTCTTTTGCATTTTGGCATTTTGAGAACAAATTGATTACATTGAATAAATCATATGACTAATTTAAGAAAATGAAGGAAAAAAGCTTTGAAAAGTAACAATGTAAGAAATTATTCATTTTGCTTGTGCAAACTGGGACAGATGGAGGAAAAAGGAGGATTTTTAGATAAGCATTTCCTTACAGACTTAAGGAACTGTTCCTTTCAGTTTTTCTATTATGCAAAGTAAGAATTTAAATTTTTCCATGACAACATGCTTTTTCTGCTGTATGTATTTGGCACAATATATCCCTAAAAATTTGGTGCTAAAAAATTCCAATCAAACCATTTAATGTCTTAAAATGATTGAACCCAATGGAGAGCCTTGCAATGTGCTGTTGAATGCATCCCAATTGTGAAATGCATTATCAAGAAACCTGGTAAGCATTACCAATAACACAATTTCATGAGCTCATGAAGTTTATATTCCATCATACTTCAGTTTTCTTTGTTCTGAAAGGAACCTATCAAGTTTTAGATTGTTGTATCAGTTCTTGTTAAGAATAATAATAGCATAAATATTTCGTATTAACAATGATACATATAAATTATTTGTATCCTATTATATGTTTATTTTGTTTAATTTAAGGAATTATGTGGGTTTTTTTTTAAATATTTTTTCTTTTTATAGGAAAAATATTGTTGATTGGGGGAGGAATTGCTAATTTTACTAATGTTGCTGCCACTTTTAAGGTAAGTGTTGCCTTTGCATTTAATTGTATTTTTAAATAATAATGTTTCTTGACTTCAGTTATACAGTTCTGAAAATATATATTTTTCAGGGGGGGGGGGGGATTTTTTTTTTTATGTTCTCACAATTGACTTGACATTTTTTTTTTTTTTTTATTATTATTATTCTGGTAATCTAATTTTTTCATTAACAGGATTTCAAACTATCCAAAGCAATTTCCAGTTAGCATTTCTCTTCCTCTATTTGGACTTTATTATTTTTTTCATCAAGTAAATTTCATTGTGAACCAATATAGTAGTAGAAGTACTGGAATAAAGATGTAATGTAAGCCTTAAAATAATTATTCTTCAGTAGTGTAGCTAGCAGGCATTTCTGCCACCTGTGCCAAAAACAGTTAGCTGCCTCCCCCCTTATTTTTGCTATTAAGCAAAAATAAGGGGGGGGGGTGACTGCAACGCTTCTTCTGTCAGAAGGGCAACATCTCTACTTCTGTCAGAAAAATGTCCTTATTCGTATTGGAGGTTCAATACAAATACCAAGTTCTAATTGCAAACTTTAGTGTAATTTAAGGCCTCATCTAAGGATGCTGCTCATTTCTCCTCCTATATTGTCTGTTAAGTGTTTATTTTCTGAGCTCACTGATTTACTATGAATCCCTCTATTTGCAAATAATTTTCAGCATCATTCACTTCACATAGCACTGGTTGTAAAAGATCAAAGAAAATAATTGCATTGCAACTAACAAAGTTTTTGCATCTGTTCATGTGTTCAAGCTTTCATCTATTTACATTGGCTTCACTAGCATTGTCAAAATTTCTTTTTAATGATTTTGTGTCATATTTACTGCATTGCCTTTTACACTCCAACTTGTGTCCTGAATCCTCTTTAAATTCTTGCTTATAACACCTATTAGAATTTCACATCAGTGTATGGACATACAAAAGAAAGCATAACCATGTTGTAAGGTGTAAAATAAAGTCACTGAATTCTCCTTCACCGAAGCCACTTGCAAGCAAACTTAACTTCTCCAACTTAAGTATAGCATCTTCATTTTTTCTGATATTTTCCTTCTTTTCTTTCTTCTTATTCCGAAAAAATTCTCCTGTTTCTCTTACCCTTTTCATAGTTATGTGTTCTGTAACAACATAAAACAATGATAGAACTAAAAAATATGAATACATTGGGTACATGTAAAATTGAATTACTTATAGTTTAATATGTTAAAATGAATAAGTAACATTCTATGTGGGTAAAACCACAAAGTTGTTGAACAGTTTAAAAAAAAAACAAATCAAAAATTTGTCTTAACACTCCTATGTATTCGACAAATTATATAAAACAAATAAACTTGACTTAACTGTAATTAACAGATATGAAACTTTATCAAAATATAAAATAAACATTATAAATGCTGTATCACTAATAGATGTCATGGTATTGCATCTGTGAGTGCTGGAAGTATTGATATGTTGCTTTTTTCATATTTTGATAAGTTACTGCAGTTAATCGTGGAATATCAGATAAGAACCACTTATCTATACTTTTCATAGTATTTCAGAAACATACTGCAATACCATAAAAAGTTTCTGTTAAAACAATTTTTACAGATTGAAAATTAATTTTAAGCAGGCTTTGTAAAGTATAGAAACTTGGAAACATATTAGTTTGCTTGCCAGTGTTATTAATTATGCTTCACTATATGACATCATTGTATATTGAAATAATTATCCTTTGAAATTTTGTATTAAGGTAAATTATCCAAACTCTCTAAAAAGCTTAAATATTTTTTTAGATTTAACTATTTTTCTCCTTAAATATTTTGTTTAAATTCCTTTGAATTGAAAGAAAAACGATGCTGCAATTTAGTGATTAATTCTAGATTTTTTTTTATTTGCAATATTATGCTTTATTATTATTTTGAAGAATGTTATAATATATTTGAAAAATTAAAAAAAAAAAATTATTTTTAGCACACTTAATTGAAGATTAGATTTTATTCAATATTCTTTTAAACAGCCAATTTGAAATATATTTAAGAAAATATTTTATAAAGCCATCTGTGTGATTTTTAATAACATGCAACAAAAATATGATGTTTAAACAAACTTAGTTTTATACAATAAATTCTCTCTTAAAAGCCTAAGAATACAATAGGAAAAGTATGTTTACTACACATTTATAATGTTATATAATTAAGAAATAAAAATAAATAAATAAAACATTTTCTATTCATCTAAAAAATAGCCCTCAAGTTGTTTTTAGTGTGACATTAATAACATCAATAATTAATTCATTTGAAAATTCTTTATCAGTTTGAAGCAATATAAATGAAATATTTACAGTTACTGTGAGTTGTTCATTTACAACTAACCACAAAGTAAATGTATCATAATAACTAAGATTTTTAATTTAAAACAAAGCATTTTTTATTAAAGTAATTTTTTTTTTCAAGTAAGCAATCAATGAATGGACCACAAAGCTAAATAATGTTCTGTACCTATCTGTAGCTAAAAAAAAAAGCTGTTGAAATTCGAAAATTTTAAATTAATTGCTTCCGAAATTTATAAGCAACTAAAATAACTTTTTACACAAACTAAGAAGAAGACAAACAAGGCTTTGATAGACCTGTGGCTCGAGAGCTAAACACATGCCTCACGACTTTTGCTAAAAGTAAAAGTGAGGGCTATAGTTAAAACTCATGAAGTTTGTTGGAAGTTATATTTAAACAGAGTAGTAAATAGATTGTTGTGATAAAGTAAAAAAAAAGTTAAAATGAAGAAAATAAAATAGTTATGCTGGTTGTCACAATTTACCCCCTCCTTAAAACTTAATTCCTGGAGAGGCGCAACTTACAAAGAGAAAAACTGTGAGAGTGAAAAATTAGTTGTTTACAAGTTAACAGAGCATCAATCGCATCAAAAGCATTAATTCAATTGCATAATTTACATCAAAATTTACAATTTGTTAACAAAAAAATGTTTAAAAACATTATTGTTGAGATTTTTAAACTTTTTGTTGCTATTCTTAAAAATATAACATCATTTCATGTTTAATACACAACATTATAGTTTGGCTGAATTCTTAAACGTAAAAATTATAAACAAATAGCAAATATGTGAGTGTGATATTTTGCTAAGTTAAGACATTACATAGTTCAATAACATTCAATATTTTTTAAACATGGAAATTTCAGTTTGGATTGATACCAACATTTAAAAGGAACACTTGCAATACAAAATAATTTTTATTTCAATCTATTATAAAAGCATTGTATGCAACATTTAAATGTATGAAAATTTATAAAATTGTATTTTAGAATGGTTTATGTATATTATATCGCAAATGCAGTCTTTGAGAGCAAACACATCACAATACTGTAAGTACTGTTGAGAATAATTATCAATGAAATTCAAAAAATAATTTTAAAAATATTTTGTATTTTAATTCCTATTTTAGTGTACTGCTGGAAAATCATGCCAAAATGGCAACAAACTCTTTTTTCAAACTTGGAGCTGTTTCAACAGGAAACAAGATGGCGTTTTTTTTCTTCAGAGGACAAAAAAAGCATGAAAAATTATGTTTTGAAGTAGACGTGTAAATAACATTAATGCAATGCTAAAATACATGATTTCTAAACTCTTCAGTTATTTCAATAGAAAACAGGATGATGTTGAAATGACAATTTCCTAAGCATCACAATCATAACAAAAAAAGTATTGAAATCTACTAGAAAAAGAAAAGTAAAAAAATCACTGACCTGTAATGATGACAATCATGAAATTTTTTTGGGATAAATATCAATGAAACAGATTTTCCTTTTGTGCAGCTTGATTTTGTAGTGAATGTTTGATTGCTGATCAAGTTTACTGTAAAAACTTGTGAAATTCATTGTTTTCAAACTAGAAATAATATCTCTGATATAATCTTTTCATGCTTATTTTTCCAGTTGATTCATATTTTAAGGGAGCAATTAACTTTTTTGTGGCGATTAATTGCTAAAATGGTAATCATGCAAATTTTTATGTCAATCTTATAAAATCTGTAAAAGTGTATTCGACTTTTCATTAACTACTTTTTACGCTACATTGGATACGAACGCTGTTTATCCCTGGAGTACCATGAATTTTGAAAATGGCTGCTCTGTTGAAAAAGTTGAAAGTGGATCGTTTTAAAAATATTGTTTTGGCAGGTATAAAAAAAAATCAGTATAAGAAATTTGAATGTAATTGATTTTAAAATCATTATTTGAATACTGTAGGATTTGTTTTGTTTGGTACACGTTGTTGGCAGAAAAGCATCCATTTGAAGCCTTGAAAATGGATCGTTTTGAAACATCTCATTCTTCCAAAAAGAAGAAAATCAGCATTTGGAAAGCGTTTGAAATTTGTAAGAAATCTGTTTGAAAGCAGTAATTTGAATAGATTAAGATTTTTTTGGTGAATGTAATTGACAGACAAGCGTCGGTTGAAAGTGTTGAAAATGGATCATTTAGAAAAATTTTGTTTGGTACTTTTCCATTTCGCTGGCGTAAATCTTGCTTAGCAGACATTATTGGTGACAATACACATTATACACAGAAAAAAGATATTCCATTTGATGCTGGTTATATAATTTTGGTGACTCTATTGCCTGCACTAGGGAAATGAAAAAGTCCCTTTTGTTTTTCCGAAAGGGAGAAAATCAGTTTAAAATCATTAGAAACTTGAATAACGAAAATTCGAAAAATTTAATTGTTTCATTTTAAGTATCTTTAATTCTATTAGCTCATTTATTACACCTATTAATAAAACAAAAATTTCTTTCGTGTTTATATCTTCATCCAATTCATTGCCAAGTTTATCTCTAAATTTGTTTTGATTTGTTATTAAAAATCGCTTATACTATTTATTGCTTTTCAAATAGTTACATAAATAAGGTAGTTTGAAATACTATACCAACATTTTTTATAAATATCAGTGAGAATGAGAAAAATATATTTGTATTGCAACATTATTATTTGCAAATCACATGCATTTACAGATTACCAGTGCTCAACAGTTCTGAATTGCTATCAGTGGAAACATTGCTCACAGATATAAATGAGTTTTAATTTTCCCACATATTGTCTACAAGTCTGTCAATTTCCCAAATATCTTTCTCTTTTTCGAGTACATAATTAATATGATTAGTCTTTCATGAAGTATAGCCGATCTTTTTTTTTTTTTTTTTTTTCAAATGAAAATCCTATGTCTTTCAATATCCTGTTCAAGGTAGTACTCTGAATGTTTTTCATAAAAATATCTGTGTCATTGTTCAATCCTTTCAGAACTTTGTCTAACATAAGAACGCTAAAAACTACTATTTCTATGCGATAAACTGCATGACAATGTAAAGTCATACTTTATTAGTCTTCTGCACTTGCCTCCAGCATCAGGTCATTCCCCCTGTGCCCCATTGAACTTAATGTCTTTTCTTTTTTTCAAATGAAAAAACGTTCATTTAGAAACACCAGATAATTGAAAAACTTTTTCAACAATCTGATTTACATATTTCTAGGGTTTTCTTCTTGATGTCAAGAATAAATATACGACGTGTTTCTTCTTTCTCCTCTTCAGATTGATTTTCCTCTCTTGGATGGTTTATAAAGCATGGCTGTTGACATTCCTTCTTTAGCCATGTTTTGAATGTCAAACAAAAACTAATAAAATAGCATGAGAGATAAGAATTGCACGAACTATAGCAAATGGCATAGAATTGACGTGAAAGAGTAAGAATGTTGCCTTAAAAGTCGATTTCCAGCCAAAATAAAAATCATGTCAACGTTGTGAGAAAGCAGTCTTAAATTTTGTATGTGTGCATTTTTTGCCTTGTAACTTTTTAATTCTGAATCTGGCAACTGTGTGTTATGTTTAGAATTTGAGTTTAACGATGGAATGTTCTATGTTCGTAGTAAGATGTATTTAAAATGTAAATAGTGTAAATGAAATAGTTTTAGAAAGTACTAAGATTTTGTGGAGTTATAGCTTTCTACATTATATGAGTTTTGAGGATTAGAAATATCGATTAATTATTGAGTTCCAATTTTCAGTGTTTCAACATCTGGTGTTCATTGAATTTTTTATATTTTCATCATGAAGAAACTTAAAAACTTTCAAAAACAGTATCAAAGACAATAGCCTTTGATACTCAATGGCTCACAATGACTTTTTAAATTGGGAAACTGAGTTATCTATTGAAGATAAAATTTCGAAATTAAAAGTTCTAGAAGAGAAAGCAAAACTAATGGTCGCGTGTAAATATGATTATCAAGAACTTTTATTTGATTCCCAAGAGAAAGAGGAAGATATCGAAAAAGAAACTGATTTATCAGAGAGATTTATCGATAAGTGGAGAGTTCTAGAAAATAAATTACATGATCTTATCAATGAGAAAAAAAAATATATTCTTCGGTATCTACTGTTTCCGGAGTTATGAGTAGGGCACCAAGTAATTTATTGCATTACCTTAAAATTAATTTACCCACTTATGATGGAAATATCAAGAATTGGTTGTGTTTTTGGGAATAATTTCTAAAAATTGATAAGGACCCTAACCTTGATATTCATGATATTTATACTTATTAAGCACAAACTATGTAGAAAGGGTTCATCTGCTGATGAGTTAATCAAACGTTTCCCCCCTTGGCGGTGAAAATTATGAAAAGACAGTTAAACAGTTACACTATGGCATAGAAGAGTTACTCATAGAAGTTTACGTTCAATTTCTGTTATCTATTGTGTAATTCAAGCAGAAGTCACAGAAAACTTCACTAAGAAAATTGTATTATCAGTTAGAAATGAAACTAAGGGCTTTAGAAACCTTAGGAGTTACCAAAGATAAATATGCTGCAATGCTGTACCCTCTTGTTTAAGTCAGCTCTCCAGATGAAACTTTTAACGGCATGGGAATGTTTCAGAACTGCCCATCAACGAGTGAAGGAGACATCTGAAGAATCGACCTCTTGCAGTAAGAAAGTGTCTACTAATGATTTAGATCGCCTTCTTGACTTTCTTCAAGATGAAGTAGAGGGAGAGGTGAGAATTTTGATTGCCCCTCAGAATTATGATCAGTCTTTTAAAAAGTCAAGCTATTTCAATAATCGATGAGAAGCTAATGAGAGGAAACTTCAACCTTGAATATCATCTGCTACAGACCTGTAGGCATTGAATTTAAATAAGAAGTAATTCTACATTTTTCATGCAGAGGAACATAATTTGTGGAACTGTAAAAAGGCTTCTAAAATTAACCTTGCAAGAAAAACAGACTGCTGTTGAAAAGGCTCGATGTTGTTTTTTATGTTTGAGAGAAGGACTTGAAGTTAAGAACTTGCTATTCAAAATTGAATTGCCAATTGTGTAGAAAGAAACATCACCTGTTCTTATGTAGAACCTTATCAGTAGGACCTAATTCTTCCTCTGTCTACAAAAATGATGAAGTTAGAGAACCAATGATACAGCATAATGAAGCTCTGGTAATGAATAATGAAGCTCTCTAAACCAGTATTAGTGGAAGGAGAAAATGCTAAATGTAAAGCTTGAGAGATTCTGGCTCTCAGCAATCTTATATTCTTAAAACAATGGCGGAAGAAATGAAATATAATAATTCCAAAAGGAGAGAGTATCTGCAGCATTCCTTGTTCAGTAGTTCCAATACATCAACCTGTCTGCATGATGTTTTTACAGTATACTTATCAAGTGTAATGGAGAAGTATAGTTGTAATTTTGAAGGACATGGACAAGAAGTGATTTGTGACATCATATTATCTAAAAAACAAGGGTCACACTTAAAAGTGCTTGCAGACTATGGCATTAATTTAGCAGAAGATCTTGATGGTCCAATTGAAATTTTTATTGGAGCTGATATTGCAGGAAAGTTAATCACAGGAAACCATCTGCAATTAAAGAATGGGATCACAGCAATAGAAACAAAGTTAGGTTGGATTGTCATTGGGTGTACAAATAGTGAGAGTTCAAGCTTGTTAATTGCTTCAATGCTCACAACTAGTGCTTGTATAACAGATTTATGGACTCGTGACTCTCTGGGTATCACTGATCTTCTGAAAAGAAAACAACTGTCGAATTACAGAACATTTCTTGGACACCATTAAAATAGAAAATAATAGATTTGTAATGAGTTTTCCATGGATTGAAGATCATCTCCCATTTCCTGATAATTATGAACTTTCTAAAAAAAGACTACACAAAGTTATAAAAAAAAGCTGAAGGTCTGTTCAAATCATGCTGGAAGGTGTTTGAAGAATGGTTAGAAGAAAGTATCATAGAAGTACCAAAAGATGAAAATGGTCTCCCTGCATATTATTTATCACACTGTCCTGTTTTGAAGGAAAATAGTACAACCAAAATTCAACCTGTGTTTGATATTTCGGCTAGACAAAAAGGTGCTCCTAGTCTCAATGATTGCTTAGAGGGTGGGTTAATCTAATTGAGTTGATACCAAATATCTTGCATCATTTTTGTCTGGAGAAAATTGGTGTTACAGCTGATATTCGAAAGGCATTTCTACAGATTGTTCTGTCACCCTCTGATAAAGACTATTTGGGTTTTTTGTGGATTGGAGAGAATGGCCAGTTGAAATATTTTTGACATGGTCGTGTAGTGTTTGGTTTATCATGTAGTCTCTTTTTGTTTGGAATTGTGATTCAACATCACTTGCGAAATGTTTTGAATAGTAAAGTTGTGAAGTATCCAGAGAATGTGGTAAAATTATTGATGAGAAGTTTCTATGTGGATAACTGTGTGACGAGTGTATCAAGCAATTAAGAATTGGAGCTCTTCATTAAAGTTGTAACCAATGTTATGGGTGAATGAAGCTTTGACTTAAGAGGCTGGGAATGCACAAATTTTGTCAATGAAATCGCTGCTGATAAAAATGTTTTGGGAATGCAATGGTATAAAGATGCAGATACGTTAAGTATCAATATGACTAGTTTGAAGGAGCTTTGTGTGGAAAAGGTGACGAAGAAAACTATACTTTCAGTAGCTCATCTTATTTTCGATCTGATTGGTGTGATTTGTCATGTTGTTTTGTTCCTAAAATTACTATTACTGAAAATTTGGGAGCTGAAGTTAAACTGGGAGGCAGAGTTTGACTCTGGAGCAAAGGATTAATTTCTGAAGTGGATGAGAGTCATATTTATTTTAGAAAAGGTGCAAATTCCTCAATATATAAAATTTGGCAAAGAGAATGAGAAATATTCTCTGCATTTTTTCAGTGATGCAAGCATGTATGCCTATGCGGCAGTAGCTTTCCTTCGAGTTGAAATGAGGGAGTGTGTCAAAGTACAGTTGTTATGTGCTAAATCTAGAGTTTCCCCAACTGGAAAGAAAAAGACAACTATAGCTAGGTTAGAGTTGTTGACTGTCTCTTCTATTGCTCACGAGTACCACATGAGAAAATCTATTTTTGGAGTGATTCAATGACAGTAATAAGATTAAAAGAGAAGATGCTTGGGGTACCTTTGTCTAAAATTGAGTCTCCAAAATCAGGACTCTGACTCCATAGGAAACCTGGAGACGTGCCTGGTTTGTTAAACCCTGCCGATCTCAACAAGCAGAGGTTGTTTTGCGAAGAAATTTATACAGTCTAAATGGTACAAGAGTTTTTACTGGCTATACTTACCTACTGAGAAATGGCCTCATTCAGATTCTGTCTTCAATGAAGATGAAGTTCTCTAGGAACTTCAACAAACTGTTGTTTCATCTTCAATCTCCTGTTTGAGTGCTTTGACCAAAAATGTGGATGTTGTACAATTGAATTGGTACTATCATTCTTTTCACAGTATGAGAGAAAAGTGTAGCTATGATCAATTGGATTTTGAGGAAGTTGTAGGAAATCAAAAGAACACAGAAAATATGGAAATCTGGATGCAGAGAAATTTGCAGAAGTAGAGAAAAGAGTAATAAAGATCATACAAAGAGAAACATTTTTTGACAAGAATGAAAAATTTAGCTCTTTGAAAGTTTACACAGATGAAGATGGTCTCATCAGATTAAAAACAAAAATTGATTATCGCAAAGACACCTATTCTTTTAAAAAACCTGTGATTTTTCCTTCTCAACACCATATTGGGAAATTTATAATAGTTTTCTTTCATAAAAGTTATGGTCTTGTGGGGACTCAAATGCTACTTAATCTGCTGAAGGAGCATTTTTGAATTTTAAATGGAAGAAAAACTATTTGACTGGCTGTATCAAGATGTGTTACATGCAAGAGACATTCCAGTTAAAATTTAAATACAGACATAGCCCCCATCACCAAAGATCGAATCAAAGATGCTTCAGTATTTGAAGTTGTGGAAATAGACCTAGCCAGCCCATTGCACACTGTACAGAGCTGTACATCTTGAGCTTTTGTCAGATATTTCCACTGACACCTTTTTGTTGGCATTTTTTGAGTTGTATAGATTTGTGGCAAGGAGAGGCAGATATTCAGTAATCTATTGTGAAAAGGGAACCAATTTTGTTGGGACTAATAATTTGTTAAAATCTTTGGACTGGGATTGGATCATTGAGAATGGATCTGTAAATCACATTCAGTGGAAATTTAATCCTCCTACTGCCTCCTGGTTGGGAGCGATTAATCTGAATCATGAAGATGTTTTAAAGAGAGTGATAGGCCATGCCTGTTTATTATATGAGGAAATGATCACAGCTCTATGTGATTGTGAGTCGATTATCAACTCGAGGCTTCTCTCTTATATTTCAGAGAGCAATTCTGAATTTGTTCCTCTGTCATCATCATCATTCCTTCAAGACATTAAGGAAATTGGAATGCCAGACTGTGATGCAGCAGATCACAAAAACCTAATTAAAAAGATAAAATATCGACTTGCACTGCAAAAAGATCTTAGGAGAAGATTCAGGTCTGAGTACTTTGGTTCGTTAGTTCAAAGACCTAAGCTGCAGAAGTGGTCAACGATTTCTGTAGGGGATGTTGTTCTTATAGGACACGACAATCAGAAATGCGTCAACTGGCCTCTGGGTCGAGTAATAGAAATTATTCCTGGAAAAGAAGGAATTGCCAGGCTCGTGAGACTTCTCGTGAGAATCTGGCAACTGTTTGTTATGTTTAGATTTTGAGTTTAACGGTGGAATGTTCTATGTTCGTAGTATGTATTTAAAATGTAAATAGTATAAATAAAATATTGTTAGAAAGTACTAAGAGTTTGTCCAGTTATAGCTTTCTACATTATATGAGTTTTGAGGAAAAGAAGTATCAATTTAATTATTGAGTTCCAGTTTTCAGTGTTTCTACAATATTCATTCACTTAGATTAAAAAATTGTTTTAACATGTTATAAACGTGAACTTTTAAGTCTCAATTTTTGTCATATATGACATTTTTTACAAATTTCTATGTACTTTCCATTTTAAATTTTAAAACAAGATAAAATTATTTTTCAAGCAGATTGATACATTTTCTATCTCTCCCAATTCTACCATGTTAAGGTGAAACAGAGTATAGTCCTTTACCAAAAGTTTTTCATCAACTGGCAATAATTACACAAAAATAATTGATTGCCTGAAAACTCTATTTGTTATACTACAAGTAGAAGTCTGTGTTAAGAGAATTATTGAAATTGGTTCTTAAGAATGCTTAATTCAGAATTTTATTTGAATAATTTATGTGCATTGTATGACAATTTGGAACAGCAGATTCGTGAACTGGAAACATTTGGTGTTACTATAGATGAAAGTGCAGCATTACTTTATCCTTTAATTGAATCTCATGTACCTAAGGATTTTGATACAGTTTGAGTGCGAAGTTCAAATTTTAATCTTGGTAATGATTCTCAAAATAAAGTAAAAAGTTTGTTGATATTTTTGAAAGCAGAAATAGAATCTGAAGGAATAATTAAATTATCAATGATTAGATGTGGCTTGAAGAATGATTTATCCTGTAAGAATAAATTAAATAAAGATAAAATGTTTACTGTGCAGTTAGCTTACTTCTGTGCTTGCCAAAAAGGTCCATGTTTTCTGAAATGACAAAGATAAGTTGCTTTATAGCAATTTGTAATTGCATTGGCAGGGTGTGGAAATTAGGAGAGAGGGGTACCAGCTCAGGTGTCTTCCTCGTCACTTGACCGAAGTTCAAAATTATGAGGCTCATTGCCAACAACCCTCTTGTTTCCTCTAGTCTGATGTTAACGAAACCAAACCAAAAACAAGCTTTAAAGCACAAAAAATGTCATACAAAAAAGATTGAAAATTCTGAAGTATAAAGATTGCTATATTAAATGTTTAAAGGCCAGATATCAGGTAGAAAGATGCTGAAGCATTGCGAAATGTATTATTTGTAATAAGATGCATTTTCCATTATGTGCCCTGAGCAAACAAGTTTACAACAAATAAATTAGAAAAGGAAGCTAAAGAGCAGAAAAAAAATCAGTAAATATGTCAAATTTATTGAACACGTCTCTAGTTTTATTACAGACTTTAAAGAGTATACATAAAGATAAAAGCTCTATTTTAACAGTGAGAGCCTTATATAATTCAGGATTGTAGATATTATATATCTGTAAAGAAATAATATCAATCTTATGTCTTAACATTTTTTAATCAGAAAATTATTTCTCATGATTTTTTTGGAGTGAAAAGATCAATTATGAGCTGCATAATGTGTATAACATTAGAAAGCTTAGATGGCTGTTTTTGTTGCAACTCTCATCCAGTGGTTCATGCAATTATTGGCAATAATGATCATATCCAGGCTGCACTATTATGGGGAAAATTAACTTACCTGCTTTAAAAGATGTGGCATTGATGGTACTTTCAGTGTTTGTAAGAGAAGCAACGATTTTGGATATTTTTAGCTTGGAACTTTTGGGGATTAAGGATCTTATCAAGACAAAGTCTTAAAAAAATGATTTCCTGATCAATCTATATTTTGAAAAAACTGTCAGAATGAATGAGAATGGAAGGTATAAAGTTACTCTTCCATGATAAAAGAGATAATCTTTCTGAATCAAGCAGTAAAGAAATTGCTAGAAAAACATTAGAAACATCAACTAGAAAATTGCTTCTTGGAAGCTTGTTTAAAACTTATGAAAATGGGTTTAAGGAATGAGAATCATTTGGTATAATTGAAGATGACCCAGGTGAATCATTTTACCACCATGAACATTATTTGCCTCATAGACTTGTTACAAAACAAAAGGGACAACAAAAATATATCCAGTCTTTGATGCTTTTGCCAGACAATCCAGATCACCATCATTGAAACAGTGCTTACAATTTGGGCCCAGTTTGCTGGAATTCATACCTAACTTTTAGAGAATATAAATATGGTATAGCTGCTGACATTGAGAAAGCCCCCCTTTTTTTTTTTCAGATGAGCTTGTGACCAGTAAATAGGAATTTTTAGAATTTTTTGATGGGATGGAAAGGAACTTGGAAGATCTGACGATTATGTGGCTTGCTTGTGTGGTGTTTCTTTTCGAAGCTATGCTAGAACGAAATATAAAGAATCATTTATATACTGTGAAGTTTTTATGTGGATGTTCTAGTTTCAAGTTTAACAGCAAAAGAAGTGATACTTTTTCTTGAAATGTCTCAACATATTGCACCTGAAGAAAAATTCAATTTGACTGGATGACAATATACAGGAGATGATGTTCCAGAACGAAGTACTAAAGAACTAGAATTGCTTTGGGATCACAGAAAAGGTGAACTGAAACTTAATTTAGATTAGTTAGCTTAAACAGATTTGAAAATCAATAGAAGTTAATTATTTTTGTTTCACCTTGAATTTTTGATTCAGTT
This sequence comes from Nephila pilipes, assembly GCA_019974015.1. Lineage (NCBI taxonomy): Eukaryota > Metazoa > Arthropoda > Arachnida > Araneae > Nephilidae > Nephila > Nephila pilipes. The sequence goes on along the minus strand of BMAW01042800.1, from coordinate 119,864 downwards.
GGTTTTTTCCTCTATATTCTTAATTCCCAAATTAATGTTGCAAAACATGAAGAAAGACGTGGGATGGTGAAGTCGAAGATAGTAAAAAGCAAGAGTTTTATAAAATGGTTTAAAGAATTTGTGTTGGTCATTTTTCCCCCTGTTGTAAATGATCTACATAGCATGAGTTAAATACATTTTAAATGCCAATCAATTAGTATCTGTATTATCTGTTTTCATTTGCATTGAGTATGCAGATGCTGTTCACATAAATCTTTCGGCTTGCAACTCGGGAGTGGCATCAGTCTTTGTTATTCTTCGCCTTCATCTTGAATTACTGGCTGTAATGTTGTGAGCAAAATTATGTAGATCTGTGATCAGTGTTCTCCAGTGGAAGGGTTAATGGATGACATTTTTGGACTGATTCAATTACTGTATTGAGTTGTATTCAGTGTAAAGAAGTTTAGTCAGTCTTTGTGAACAATAGAGTTCTAGAGATAGGAAAACTTAATGACCGTGCTCTTTGGAAGCAATTTCCCAGAGCTCAAAATTGTGCCAATTTAGCATCCAAGAAAGTGTTCTGCCTATCAACTATTGCCTCGGTAGCCTAGTGGTCATAGTCACAGGCTTAAGGCCAGCATTTCATTGAGTTGTGGGTTTGAGCCCTGATGCCACTAAAAACTCGTGGTATAACACTGCTGATGCATGTTAAATCTGTGAAGATCTCAAGTCCTGTTGGTGTATGTTAGTTTGAAACTTTGGAGTGGGAGTTGCCAGCTCAGGTGCTTCCTATGTCATTGAACCGAGGTTCAAAATTATGAGATCCATCGCCAATAGCCCTTGTGTTGCTTCTCGGTACAATGTTAATAAACAATCACTCATGATGTCCTTTTACTCTCTCATGGAGTAGATAGTGAGATGGCTGCATGTGACTCTGAGTAAATTAAGAAAACTGGCCTCTTGGAAAGCTGGTTTCCGATGAAAAATTTATTTTAAAAGAAGCTTATTCCAGCTTCCCATCATGTGCTCTTTGAACTCATCAGAATATAATGAATACAACTGTAAAAATAAAGATAATTGTATTATTAATTATAATTTAGTTTGGTATACTGCTATTTTTCAAGTTTTGATAAAATGTTATGAATGGTTTCTTGGAGGAAATAGTTTATTTTCAACTGTATAAATTCTATTTGAAGGAACACTGCTGAATTGTTATGTAATGAAGCAAAATTAGGAGAACTAAATTTAGTAAAGATGATACAAGATGAATATTTTACTCATGTAGTCAAGAGAAATAATTTTAATTCTTTAACATCATATGAAGATTGGGAAGAAATCCAGAGAGGAAACAAAATTAATGTATTGAAAAAGTTTAGAAGATTTTAAGAACCCTATCATCTTACTATCAAGAAGTTGAGAGATGACTGAAAACAAACAGAATTCTCACACAATCACATAGAATATTCAGGCTCTTGGTATTCTACGTGAACATTACGGGATTTTGAATGCGAGGAAAATTGTTCAGTCTGTATAATCAAAACATATTATTTGCCTGAGACGCTCCAATTAAAAATGTTACTGCATGTACTGCATTATTGTCAGAAAATCTAATCAAGGATGCAGCAATTTTTGAAATCATTTGTTTTGATTTATTTGATTTGATTTGATTTAGCTGAGCCATTTAAAAGGTGAGAGTAAAGAAGTAATTTGCATATATCAATTTGCTATATTCAGAGTTGTATACTTTGAGCTTCTTTCATTATTAACAACTGAATTCTTTCTTCAAAGTTTTTGAAGATTCATCATAAGAAGTGGAAGGCCATCAATTGTAAATTGTGACAATGGCAGTAATTTTATAGTTGTGCCAATTTTTTTTGACATTAGTCAATTGGGAAGAGAGTGCTCAGTTTTGCAATATAAGAAAGATGCAATGGTGTGTGTGTCAGGAGGGGGGGGGACATTACTAAGAAATTTTGAGAAAGATTAGTTGTGCAATGAAAAGTTTTAAAAATAGTTCTGTGGGAAAGCTTTTTTATCATGTGAAGAAATGGTCACTGTCTTATGCGATGCAGAGTCAATTTAAAATTAAGACTGTTTTGTCTTGTGTTAAAAAGAGATATGAATTGATCCCTTTGTCACCTAATTCATTTTACTAGAATTCTGGTTAGTTGATGTTTCTTACTTGGATCAAGTAGATGCATTTGTTATTAACAAAATACATCAAATATTAATAATTGGCAATATTTTATATCTGCAAAGTCCATATATCTAGGGCTTTTTATTCAAGGAAATGAGTAAAAGAAACAAGGATCAAAAATTCAACTTGGCATAATTGTGCAAATTGGCAGTGATAATGTCATGTACTGGCAGGCTTTGAGGTTTAGTTATTGTACTTAAGTGTGGAAGTGATAGTGTCATCATACTAGTTCACATACAGACATCTCAAAGAGAACTGTTAAGATCAGTACAGATAATTTAGCTTCTTGAAGTTTATCCTGGTTCAATGATTGTCGAAAGGAAACAAAGCAAGGAAATGATAACTATGAGGTTTCTACTAAAACTTCCAGAAATGATACATCACCTGTTGCTTTAAAGATGAAAAGTGGGAGAGTTGTTAAACATCCTATACTTATAAAATGCTGTTTGTTATACCTTTTGAACTTTAAAAGTTACATTTTTAATGTAAAAGTTTTGATAGTATTCTTGTAACACATGTATTGTTTTTTAATCTTTTAAATTTTTGGAAACTTTTTTTGATAGTTTAGAGTTGTCTCCCTACAACTTAAGGTTAGAGGATGTCAAATTAAAAAATATTAAATTATGTATGTTAGTTTTTTTTAGAAAGTGGCAGTGTAGACTAATTTTGTATGTGATGTTACAGGACTTCAATTTTAGTTTTGAAAAACCTTTTTTTTCTCTTACTGAATCTCTCAATTGACTTGATTATTTACTGACTTAAAGCACACTTTCCAGTTTTTGATATGCTTGTAGCATAAGTGAATTATTCCTTTTGTTAAAAGAAAAATAATGTAATAACCACATCCTTTTTCAGTTAGATTTTTTTTCCTTCCTAGGGTATTGTTAAAGCTTTGCTGGAGTTCCAAACTAAACTGATTGATCACGAAGTGTCTATTTTTGTTAGGAGAGCTGGACCTAATTATCAGGAAGGCTTGAGAGTGATGCGTGAAGTAGGTTAGTATTTTTTTTAACAATTGAGGAATTGTCAAATGAAATATTAATTTTCTTATAGATGTAATCAAGATTATATTGTATTTTTTGTGAACCTGGAATATTTAAAATTTTATAAATGAAAAAATACTTTAATGTGAAAAAAATTAGAAAGAGCGATATATTTTCCAAGTGAAAGTATCAAGATTTTTTATGCATTTTGTAATATATGTAGCTCTTTAGAAGTAAATCGAATCTCTATATTTAGATTAGTTTATTATACAGGGTGTTTTGAAACTAATGGGCAAAAATTTAAGGGTAATAGAAAACAAGCAGTAGTGAACTACTAGGTGACGGTGTAATGGAAAGCATAAAGCATGAGTTTTCTTACACATGTCATTTCTACTGTGGATTTCAGGAGACTTGGTGATGTACAGTAATCAGGAAAAAAGTGTAAGAATAATTATACTTTCTATTACAGTGCCGTTTGCAGTTCACTACTGACCTGTGTGTTGATCGGGAATGACAGAATAGTTCCACTGTAGCTCATGCATGTCGTAAGAGGAGACTGAAATAGGTACCCAGCAAGTACGAACATCATGACCCTTAAACACCCTAGTGATCTTTTTTTTCCCCCATGGGGTTTACTGTCTTTCGGAAACAGGGGTGACTTGCCCCCAGGTTACCCTAGTGATCCTTCTCTACTTTCGACCATCCTTCTTATCAACCAATTTTTGTCTTTTTCAATTTTTTCATATGTCTAGACCACAGTTACATCTTTTTTGGACAGCATAGCCATATCTGGCTCTTGCCCCAAAAAACTTTACTTTCGCACTTCTCTCTCACTTGCAGTTCACTGCTTGCTCTCCGCCTCTGCATTGTGTGGTGAAAATTGCTTATTTAGATTTTTTTGTATCACAACTTAAATTTTTGCCCTTGAGTTTTGAAACACCCTTTTAGGAAAATAAAAATTTGTTAAAAATGTATGGTCATTAGCAAAATTCAAATATCCTTATACTCCCTGCTAATGAGAAATTTCTGTAGTAAAAATTATAAAATATTATATTCTTGATTCGAAATTTGCCTCATTTGTACCTATAATGAATTGACTTTGTATTTTTAATAAATGTATTTTGAAATGCAAGTATTCATCTAGATTATTTTAGAATTTTATGATTAGGACAGTTTCTTGTAAAAAAAAAAAAAGCATTTTAAAGTCTGTGAAATGTTTTTTGAAGATTTCATTTTTTATTAGTATGCATTTTTTTAAATAAATATCAAGAACAGATTACAAGTTATATTATCAAGCTTTGTTGTTTTTGAAGACTTATATTATTCTTATAGCAAAATGTATGATTTCTAACTGATATTCATAGATTAAAGGCTAGTAATTTATTATACAATACAATAAGTTACACAGAAATGAAAAGGCAAAGCCCTGTAAACCATATTTTTTTAAAATATGATGCGTAGTGCAGTAAATTTAAGTCTTATGTATTGCAATGACTTGCATTGAATTTTATTGATTTAATTGTTTTTATTAATTAATAAATTGTTCAGAGAACATTAAGGATTTGGAGAAAAGCTAATTGTAAATGCCCTGAACTTGCTTTAAATACTTTATTGTTCAAAATTTTGTGTACAGTTAAAAATAGCTTCTAATCTTACTTTTTAAAAAAGTACTTTGATATGTGTTTATGTGATGCACTGATTTCATTGTACTTTTTATAGTTCTGCAAAATCGCAAAGATGTGAAATTTCTTCAAAATTTTCAAACATTTTGGGATATTAAAATTAGAAACTCGCAACAGAATAGCTCAATATGGGATTTCTCTTGTTTAGTTATCTATCATTGATATATAATAAACAAGAATTATATCCACTATGAAGATTGTTTTATTTGTGTCCACTTAAAAGCAACACAGGGACTCTTGACAATTGATCTTGTAATTTTTAACCTCGATCATGTAATGAGACTCAAAATTATTAATCGCACTATCCATTTCATGATCTAAGATTTCAAATGATCTAGAATAAGTTGACCCATATTGTGATGCTTTACAAGACATTTAAATCTTCTCTGAGGATTAGAATCTAGTGGAGAATTCTCTTTGGTACAAAATGAAACCTTAAAGTCTTCATATTATTGAGTATTCAAGAATTTGTATCATAAAATATAAGTCTTTCAGGTGGTACTTTGGGTGTACCCATTCATGTCTTTGGACCTGAAACACATATGACTGCTATTGTTGGCATGGCAATGGGCAAGAAGTCTCTACCTGCCATGCCAGAACCTGCATTGACTACAGCCAATTTCCTTCTACCAGGAGGAATGATGGTATGTCTTCTGTTTTGTTCTAAAATAAACTAAGAATTAATTTGGCATTTTTAAAGCAAATTTTGTTTCTTTATAACAGTCTGCTCCTACTCCAAGTAAGATGGCCAGAACTGATTCTGGCAATGGGTTATCTTCTTCTATGGAATATTCCAGAAGCTCCTCTGTATCATCTACAAATGGGATTTCTTCAACAAAGCTATTATTTTCACAAGTAAAGTATCTCCAATTTGTGTTGTTATGTTTGTTTATGAACTTTTCTGAGATTTAGTTAGACTTTTTATAAAGACTTAAGCAAATAAACTGATAACATTACTATGGTGTAGTTTTCATTTTTTCTCTTCCCTTTGGTTCAAATTTTTAAAATTTGGAAGAGTTCTGTGCAGAAATTTGCATGAATTTTTTAAAAATTTTAATGAATAAGTGTGACAAAGTTTTGAACATTGTAATATAAATAATGTTTTGAAAAATCTTAATATTTTTAAAATTATCTTTCTATTGGCAACTTATTTCAAAATGTGCTCACTAAAATAAATGAATATACTGACATAGTTGTTTAAAAATTATTCTTCTTTGATTGCAATAAAATAGTTTTTCTTACAATATGTATATTTCTGTACAGAATTCTTAAAAATAAATTGATGTAAGGGGAAGAGGGAGAGTTTAATTAATGCAATCCTTATTATAAAATATAGAAATCCTAAATATGTTATTACATTCATTTTAAATAAAACAATTACACTCTGTAGAATTTTATTAATTTCATAAATCTGCTAGTTTTATTCAAGTAATCAATAGCATTTATTTGTTATTTTTTTAATCCTCTAAGTCTAAATTAATGCTTAAAAATAGAAGAATTTGTGTGCAAAATAAATTATTTGTCATTTTTTTTTTAATTATTTTAATTGTATCGTTTTTAAAGTTACATTGAATTGTCAGTGAAAATGAGGAGCTGTCAATAAAAATAACTTATTTTAAAAACTCAAGAAAAGAAAAAGTTTTTGTAGATTATTTGTGAAACTTAAAATCATGTGTTGAGATACAAGTAAGAGTCAACATTTTGTTTTACAGATATGAGGAATTTTACCTCTTTGCTTTAAAAAATAGATAATTTATCATTTCTTTATATTTTATGAGGATTGTTGTTTTTGATACTAAGCAGTAGTATTAGAAATTAATTTTTACTTCCTGTTTTAACTTTAATTTTGTTAAGTATTGATTTTTAATTCTAAAAAATTGGATTTTAAAAAATTTTCCTGTTTTCCTCAATGTACATTATAGGGTACTAAAGCAATAGTATGGGGAATGCAGACAAGGGCAGTACAAGGCATGTTGGACTTTGACTACGTTTGCTCACGAAAGGAATGCTCTGTGGTAGCCATGGTCTATCCCTTTACAGGAGATCACAAACAAAAATTCTACTGGGGACACAAGGAAATACTCATTCCTGGTACAAGTTTCTGAAGTACAATTAGTACTTAATGTTTGCTGCCTTTTTTTGTTTGTCATGTTGCAAAAGGCTTCTGATTCCATCTTTTCCCCCCTATTTCTTTTTCAATAGAAGATAATGTATAAATAATTTTGTCAATACTTGAATTTTAAAAAATTCTTATTCTTACTCTGTATAAGCTTTCTCTTTTTGTGTGTGTTAATCACTTGAAGAATTTAATTATAAGTCATATGTGTCAAAGATGTCTGTGAATATTTTGATAATTATTGTTCAAAGGTTAAATTATGTTTCTTGGAAATAGCTTCATAAATATTTTCAAGATCCAGACCAGTTTTCAACTAAACCATTAATATGTTTCAGAAAATCAGGAAATCAATTCTTTCTACTCGGATGTAATATTTTAAAAATCATACAAGTATCAAAATTGGAAATATTGTTGTGAGAATAACAGTAACTTTTTTTCTGTTAGCATGATGTATACTTTTAGATGTTAATTGAATTACACCATAAGTATTAATATTTTCATCTTTTTCTTATTGAAAAAATAATACAAATTATATATTTTCATTTCAAAAAGGCAAAAAGTTTTGAGTGCCCTTATTCTGTCAATAAAGTTATAAAATAAATTACCCAATCTTCAAAATGCATATTTCTTGACTAATGGCAAAAATGTGAGAAAATGTGCTCTTGAAGGGCACAGCTTGGTATAAAAATGGGGAAATGTCTTCATGTTAAAATTTTCAAGCTTAATTGATGGTTTTACAGCTTAATTGGACAATTTGCTGAAAGTTAATGCTTGTGTAATTATGATATTTTATAAATTAGTTGGACATCACAAACTTTATAAATCACGTTTTATAAAGTTTTAGGATTGTGGTAAAAAAAGGAAATTCTTGTTTCGTTCAGCATATTAATGCTTCCTTTTTAAATATTTTTTAATTAAGAAAGAAATTTCACTAACATAAAAGTAAATGAAATGCAAAAAGTAAATGAAAATTAATTTCCCCTGATTTAAAAACATCGCATCTATCAGAGATACTTAAGTACACTATTTGAGTACTTAAAAGTGAAATTTGTAAATTTCATCCAAGTTATGTTTAGAGATAAATTTTAAAATAATCTGTAACTGCAAAAGTTCCATGGGATAATATTGAAACTATTAATTAAGTTAGTATATGAAAATGATTATTAGTGATATGCTGAATTGATTAATTAATAACACATTATATTAAAGGTGATATTCATATGAATGAAATAAAATGATTATAAATTAGGCAATCCCCTGCATTAATGCAATAGATACAATTGCGACATTAACAGAAGTGAATAAATGGATTATAAGAGCATGCTGTTGCATTTCATATGACTATATTGCATAAAATTTTTCTTAATAAAACTACAATTAATGGTTAATATTCTTAAAATTATCATAGATAAACAACAGTACAGTATTTGTTATGATAAACAACATGCATGTTCAAACTTATACACATTAACAAGATCTTTTGCAGATTGCACTTAAGATGAAGTGATGCCAATGTTTCAAATGGCTGTTTTCATGCCATGATTTAAAGATAATTTTTGAAGGGATTTTCTTGAAAATGTGTAAAAAATTAAAGTTTTTCTAAAAAAATTTCTTTTTCTTGAGGATGAATGAAATAAATATTTTTTTTTTATATAAAAAAGGGGGGGTTGCTCAAATTGTCTTTGGGAATAATTATTTTGATGTATAATTCAATAAAAAAATTAAATATTTATATTTTTTTTTATAAACAGTTTTTCTAGATATAAATTTTGATGAAATGTAGGGAAGAAGAAAGTTGTTATAATTTAAAGAGATATAAACAAAATATATGATCTAATGTTTTGATTTGTTACTTTTTATTTATTTCAGTGTATAAGAGCATGGCTGATGCAATGCGTAAACACAAAGAGGCTGATGTCCTGATAAATTTTGCATCCCTTCGTTCTGCCTATGAAAGCACAATGGAAACAATGGAATACCCACAGGTAGGGAATATTTTTTATTCTAATTATGATTATTGTAATAATCAAATTAAATCTTAATCGTTTTTGTTGTATTGCTAGTGAAGCATCTGGGAACATCTTTGTTTTTGTACCATTCTTGTGTAACCATTGCTATGTGTTTCGTGCTTAGAATCTACTTAATAAATCGTTTAAAAACCTATTCCAAAGTATTTCTGTAACAGGTTATAGGCCCAAAAATCATTGAGATTTGTTAAGTATCTTCGTTGAAAAGATTTTTTTTTATTTAAATTATAAGTTAAAATACCACATGTATTTGTTAGGCCTAAGCATGTGTACAGACTGTGAAATGGAATTTGAAGCTCATATTGAAAAGCTTGAGGGAGCTGCCATTTGGAGCAAATGGAAGCGGCAAATTGAACTTTTGTTGCGACATCATGATGTAGTTTGTGGAGATCGGGAATGTCCAAGTTTTCTGGACGAGGCTTCAGCTGAAGCGATTGCCTCGTATGAGAAAGCACAGAAAGCTTTCATTAAAGATGACTCCCTTGCCCAACTGATTCTTGGGAGCAATATGGATCAGAGCAATGTTAAATTGACAGCGGTATGCAACACAGCTAAAAGTGTGTAGGAAAAGTTGCTGTCGGTATATGAGCAGAGTTCTGGGCAAAGACTCGATCGTTTGATGGAAAAGTTTTTTCGCAGTGAAAAAGAACTGGAAAATGATATTGCAAGTCATATTGCAAAGGTGCAAATAAACTTCAGTGAGTTAAACGACGAGCTAAGGCATGTTGCTAAAACAACATTGCCGAATCTCCTGCTGATGAGCAGAATCATGTCCACTTTGCCTTCAAAATACTTTGAGTTTAAGAGTGTTTAGGAGTCGGTATTCATAGAAGTGAGATAAGTCAATAAATTGAGTGACAGACTTCGCCTTATTGAAATGAGGCTACTTTCAAAGTCAACAGACTCCTCAGCCCTGGTTGCTACTAGGAAGAAAGTTTTCAAGAAATCTGAGAGAAAATGTTATGTCTGTCATAAGCCAGGTCATCTTGCTAAGGACTGCTGGAACAAAGACAGGAGACCAAAAGTTGAAGGCGAGGCTTTTGTGTGTACTGTGGAAGGTGTTCTAGAAAGTGAAGTGTGGATTGCGGACAGTGGAGCATCTGCTCACATGATAAAGCACAAAAATTATTTTGTAGACTTTACTAAATTTATCTCGCATAAGCCAGTATATGTGGGAAATAGTGATGCAATTATAGCTTATGGACATGGAACTGTGAATATTGAAATTAAGATCAATAGCTAATGGGAGAGGCATCATCTGATACAGAGGTGTGGTATGTTCCTGACATCAGTTGAAATCTATTTTCCCATCAGTCTGACCTTAAAAAAGGGTTTCAAGTTCCAGGCATCAAAAGAGGAGTGAGAACTGTGCATGGCTTATATGCATTAGAAATGCGTGTTCTTTATCCAGAAGTATCCTCTGAAGTATGTGTTGCTTCAGCAGACCAATCCTTACAATTGTGGCATGAAAGACTGTGTCATCAAAACAAGGCTCATGTTAAGGATATACTGATCAAATATCAAATAAAAAGTGATGTAAAAGACAGCAAAATATGTGATGGATGTTGTTATGGCAAGCAGTGTCGTCGTCCCTTTGGAACAAGGAAACAAAGTGCTACAACACCAGGGGAATTGATAAATATAGACATATGTGGTCCAATGCAGCAACAGTCTCTAGGTGGTACTAAATACTATGTTTGTTTCAAAGATGATTTCACCAAATATTGTCGGGTATTTTTTATGCAGTTCAAGAATGAAATTTTCCAAGTGCCTTGAAACGTTTCTTAATGAAGTGAAAAATGCTGGGCATATGGTCAAGGAGGTGCTAAGTGATGGTGGAGGAGAGATTATAAATTCAACAGTGAAGAGTGTTCTTAAAAATTCAGGAATCTCTTTTCGTATGTCAATGCCTTACACGCCTCAACAAAATGGAGCTGCAGAATGTGAAAACAGAACTATTGTAGAAAGTGCAAGATCTATGATTTATGCTACAAATCTTCATTTGAAACTGTGGGCAGAAGCAGTAAACACGTCTGTTTATGTGTCTTTATAAACTGTGGTTTTCTAAAGAAGTGATTAATATAGATCACCTGCATATATTTGAAATAGAGTGCTTTGTCCATGACCTCAACAAAAAAGGAGGAAATGGGACAAAAAGAATGTTAAAGGAGTTTTTGTTGGCTACAGTGGTGAAAAAGATGGTTATAGGATATGGATAAAAGATCAGAACAAGGTTATCCCAAGTTGAGATGTGATATTTGAAAATAAAAATTCTAGCTGTGCTCCTGATGTATCTTCTACTGATATTCAAAACTCAGATAAGGAAATAGTGAAGAAGCCTCTTCAAACACCAGACCCAGATGTGGCAAAAAAAAAAAAAATGGAGGAGATATGTAGTGCTGAAGATACAGAAGAAACCTTAGCTCAGCAGAGTAGCAGAAATTTGCACGACATATCCATATTATAGATGCCAGCCAAATTTGACAACTTGGTTCTATTGGCAAAACACATAGAACCTAGACCTACAAAGAAGCAATGGCTTCTGAAGATAGTGACAAATGGCTGACTTCTATGAAGGAAGAGTTGAAATCTCTATCCAATAACAACACCTGGGTACTTGTAAATTTACCCTCTGACAGAAAAGCCATGTAATAGGTGGGTATTCAAGGTGAAACAAAATGCTATGGAACTGTACAGCATTTTAAAGCTTGACTTGTTGCTAAAGGATACAGCCAAAAATTTGGAGTTGATTTTAGTGAAACCATCAGTCCTGTAGTTAGGTAGGATACCATCAGAACTGTCCTGAGCATTGCTGCTGCTCGAAAACTGAAACTGAGTCAGTTTGATGTAAAAATTGCTTTTCTGTATGGAGACCTCTCTGAGGCTATCTATATGACTCAACCTGAAGGATTTAGTGATAGTTCTGGTCAGGTATGTAAGTTACTAAAGTCTATATATGGTTTAAAACAAGCTCCAAGGTGTTGGAATAAACGTTTTGCTGAGAACAGTAGATTGAAGCAATCTAACTGTGACTCATGTTTGTTATTTAATGATGAAAAATCAATGTATCTTATTGTGCATGTTGATGATGGAATAATTGCAGCAGATAAGGAGCAGACAGTGAAACTGTTTCTTAAGAAGCTTGAAAGTGAATTCTCTGTAGTGATAGGTGAAGTTAATTATTTTCTTGGTATGCAAATTGAGCATCTTGAAAGTGGTAAAATTTTTATACACTAAGAAGCTTATTGTAGGAAGATTGTATCTCGGTTTGATATGATTAAAATTCAAATCCAGTTAATACACCTATTGAAAAGGGTGCTATTTCTACAAATGATTCAGTATCTCTTTCGGCTGATATACCCTACCGTGAAGCTGTGGGTAGTCTTATGTTCCTAGCTATTGTCACCAGACCTGATATAACTTATGCAGTGGGAGTGTGTTCCGAGGTTTTGGATAAACCTCAACAGATGCACTGGACCATGGTGAAAAGAATCCTGAGGTATCTTAATGGAACCAAAAAGTGTGGCATTATGTGTCTGGGTGTTATGAGTGCTACCCTTGAGTCATATAGTGACTGGGATTATGCTGGTGATCCATTAACCAGGAGATCAACATCAGGAATGGTGTTCAAGTTTAATGAAGGTGCTATAGCTTGGAGAAGTCAACGACAGAGTTGCATTGCTCTCTCAACAACTGAAGTTGAATTTATTGCAGCAGGTCAAACTGCAAAAGAGGCTATTTGGTTGAACAATCTTTTAAAAAAACTGTGCTGTGTGACTTCTGTTCCAAGTCTTCAAATAGATAACCAAAGTGCCATCCACTTAGTGAAAAATCCTGAGTTCCATAATAGGACCAAACATATTGACATCCATTCCAAATTTATAAGAGAACAACATGAAAATAAGCAACTTAATGTCATAAATTGTAGTAGTGAAGTTCAGGCTGCTGATATACTTACATCTTGTTAAAGATAGATTTTTAAAACTTAAGTTAATGCTAGGAATGTATAATTTTTTAAAATTAATTAGTGCATGTATACATATATTATACTATTATCATTGCTATTTTGTATTTAATAATGTGTTATTCTATTTTCTTATATCATGTGTATTCTAAATGACTGATTTTATTAGTGTATTTACATGTATGTATATGTACCTTTTTCATATTGTCAAATTATTTTGATTTAAGGGGAGTATTGTAATGATCAAATTAAATCTTAATCGTTTTTGTTGTATTGCTAGTGAAGCGTCTGGCAATATCTTTGTTTTGTGCTTCGTGCTTAGAATCTATTTAATAAATCGCTTAAAAACCTATTCTAAAGTATTTCTGTAACAATGATGACATATTTTTATGACTTTGGCTCGGTATCCATTATGATGAACTAACTTGTGTGTTTTACATCAAAAATGTAATTTATGTAGAACTGTTTTATGCTTTGCTGTATAGAAATGATGATTTGAACTATCTTAACCCATTACTGACCAAGATAATAAATCTTTAACTTTCAAAAAAAAAATTATTAAATGCATTTTAAATAAAAAGAAATATGGCTCTAATTAAGCAATTTAAAAATAAGATTTTAATTAAATAAAGTTTAATAATTGCACAAATAGAAAAATAATTCATTCTTAATAAACTCTTGAAGTAAACAATGTTGCAAGATCAAGAGTGTTAAATATTGCCTATGACTTTTAAAAAAAATTAGTTTGAAAAGTTGCAACTACAAACCTTTGTTCTAAATTGGATTAAATAATGAATATTTTGCTTAAATCATAAAAAGAGTATAAAGGCTAACTTTTGTTTTGGATTTTATATATTTTATGGCCAGAGTTTGACGCTTTCAAATGACCACCCAGTTTCACATGGATTTCCTCGTGTGATATTCTGGTTGCTTAAGAGTTTAAAATTTAATATTTGTTTGATCAGTTATCTGTAATAATTAAAGTTTTGAAGAATGAAGTGAAAGTGTAGGAGGAAAAAATTATCATTAAGAATGCTTTCCAAAAATTTGTTACTTGTAACCATGTGATTGATAAGCAATTTAGTAAAATTAGTTTTTGTTCTTTTTTTAAATAACCTTTTTCTTTAATAACAAATTAGTTAAACTAAAAGAATGCAAATGAATTAGGTAAGCTTAAGGTCTTACTTAGCATTTTTTACTTAAGAGCAAAGCTTTTTAAACCATTTTCTAACATTTTCCACGAGTGAGATCACATCCCAAATGAAAATCATGAGCGCTTTAGCTTATTCCATAAATGAACTGATGTTAAAGCACTGGTTTGTCGGGCTACTTGGACTCCCACAGTGCTAAAATAAATGAGTCTTAAAATGTATATGATTAGGTACTATTCAAACAAATAGAATAAAAATTATATGTTATAATTGCATGGTATAAGTGAAATGTTATATTTGTATATACTCTTCTCAAAATTGTGAAAATATTGACAATTATTTTTGTAATTTCATGTAATTATATTGTCATTCTGAAATAAACTTGCCATCACTTGATGTTTAAGAAAATATGATTTTAATCAATGCTTTATTTCAGAAACATTTTTATTTTAACTGAAATAAAATTTGACTCTAATGTAGTTGACCAAATTGAATGTAGCAATTTTTGTAAATTTATCTTAGATTTTTTTAACCCCTCTTAGAGTCTGAAAAGTCTAATTTAACATTGAGAAAGTTTTGAAAACATTTACTTTGAAATTTTTTTGATTTTATCAATTTATCAATGTTCTGTTTTTAATTTTTCAGATCAAAGTTATAGCAATTATTGCTGAAGGTATTCCAGAAAATATGACTCGGAAAATGATCAAAGTGGCTGATGGTAAAGGAATCACTATCATTGGTCCAGCTACTGTAAGTCTTCTTTCTGCTAAAGTACTAACAAATTGTTTTCTATTCTTTCAATTATTATTGTATGTATTTTATTCTTGTATTTTACATCAAAGCAAATTTTATGAGGGTGGAAATATTGTGCTAAACAGAATATTTCCATAATCCTGTGATTAGTGATAAATGCAAAGAAAACAGAGTAGTAAATGAAATAGATTCATGATTGTATTTTCTTCTGTTCCTTTGGGACCCCCACACTGCAATTTTAATGAAATTTAATACAAAATTGGCTTTTTACATCAGATTTGAAATTTTAACCATAGTGTTTTATGTTGTATTTTATATTTATCATTTTATATTAATGAGATTTTTTTTTTAAAAAAAAAAAAAATTAAACAAATATTTGGTGTAGCTTTTCAATCAATCACTTACTCATCTTCCACTCTGTAGAGTGAACTTGGTCAGTATATTGTTGAATTTAAATTTATATTTTTTCACAGCTAAATATGTGAAGGTTAACTTCCCCTAGGTACAAATAACATATGTAATAAGTTTGTGTATTAGTATTTCATCTTTCATGTCTCTTTTTCAAGCTAATCTCAATTTTAAAAAAATGCTTAAATGTAGATTTGAACTATCTAAATAAAAGGCCGCGGTAGCCTAGTGGTCAAGGTCATGTACTAGCGGCCGGCGGTTTTCATTCAGTCGCGGGTTCGATCCTTGGCCGCCAAAGACCCGACGTGTAGCCGGGGCTGATGCATGTTAAATCTGTTCGGGGCCCAAAGTCCTCCCGTTGGCGTGGTGTGGGTGTTAGGAGAGGGGGTACCAGCTCAGGTGTCATCTTCGTCACTTGACCGTGGTTAAAAATTACGATGTCCGTCGCCAATAGCCCTCGTGTTGCTTCTAGTGCGATGTTAATAAAAAACTAAACTAAAACTATCTAAATAAATTAGTTTTTAACATTAAATTTGAAAACTTTTTTTTTTCTAATTCTTTATTTCTGAGTAGATTTCTTTTTATCACATTTTGAACTACTACTTTTTACTTTCATATGCTTTTCACTTGAGCATGAGTTTTTGTAATATTGGAAGTTGTATTTGAATTTGTAAATATGAATCCCCTTACTTGATAAAATGGAATTTTTAATTAAAACTATTCCATAGTATTAAGATTTGTTTGAAACATTATCAACTTTTATAAATGTAAAAAATTCAAGTATCAGAGTTTTTCTACTATATACCCTGAGTATACAAGTAATTATTATGAATTTAAAAAAATTCATTTTGAAGATTGGGTCATTTGATTCATTTGAGAGTAATCAAAATATTTTGAGCTTTAAGGAATTATATTAACACTCTTTTATAGAAATAAAGTGTCAAAAATTGTAGTTTAGTGGACAATGAAACAATTTTTTGGAATATTTGTTGATATCCTTGAAATAAACTTAGAGGAATCAATATTAAAATTATTTGCGTAGGTTGAAAAATGAGGGTGTTTCAAATGGGTGCTTGTATTTGAAGACAGATGACATCATTTAAGTAAATTGTTGTTATCATTGGGGGCTGCCATCTATTAAACAGAGCCAAAACAAATTTGGTATTGATTCATTAGTTCGTTTTGATTTCTTCTAATGAATCTGTTCCAAAGAAGACAAGGATGGTCTCATCAACTGGAAAAAGTTATGATGAAAATTTTTTAGGTGTTAAAGGCGTCATGATCATGAATATAAGTAACTGAGGCTTAGACAGCTTAGTGAGTCATGATGCTTACTAAAAACAAACCATTTTTGATGCTGCAAGCTCCATCTCTTAGATTTTCTGAAGACTTGTTGAATGACTCTCGTACACTATTTTGCCGTGTGTGTTTCTTAAAAACTATTATATAGAAAATATCAGTATCATTTTGGTTTATTTGCATTAATAATGCTTTAAGAGGTACTTTGAAGGTTT
Source organism: Nephila pilipes (assembly GCA_019974015.1). NCBI lineage: Eukaryota > Metazoa > Arthropoda > Arachnida > Araneae > Nephilidae > Nephila > Nephila pilipes. The sequence goes on along the minus strand of BMAW01042800.1, from coordinate 103,090 downwards.
GTGGTTAGTACATGAAATGTTACAAAAGATATGTTTAAATAACTTAGTTCAGAATTTTATCCTTCAGACTTTTAACTTAGTTGAGACGTTTTTTGAAGGAAATAATTTTATTAGTTTATAAGTGAGAACTCTCTTTGCTTTTTATTTTTTAAATTTAAACTAACTAAAATTAAAGTTGTTTTACATTTTTATTTTTGATACTGTTGAAATTTTTGTAGCATTTAAAAATTGATGGTATATCTTAGTTTTGCTTAAATAGAACTTAGTTGTTTGTAAATAATTTATATGTTTAGGAATAACTTTTTTTTAGTATTTTATTTTACAAAAGAATGATTTTTTTTATGCATATCTAAAAAGAAAGTTCTTTAGTAATGAGAATGTTCATGTATAATTTTTTTCATAGGTTGGTGGAATTAAACCAGGTTGCTTCAAAATTGGAAATACGGGTGGTATGATGGATAACATTCTTGCATCCAAACTGCATAGACCAGGATGGTAATTTTTCTGTTTTGAATTATTTTTTATTTTGTTGCAGAATATTCAAAATATGAAATGGAAAATAATTTCAAATATTTTCATTGGATTTATAGTTCATTCTTTCCTGTTTTGCCAGGTATAAAAATGAATATGAAATGTTCGAGTTTTTCACATAATTTGTAATAATTTTTTTATATCATTTTTCTTATCTCACAGGGACATAGGTAAGTAAATATTTTTTACTTGTAATTTAAAATTCCAATGGTCTTATCTCTATTGCATCAACATTTTCCTTTGCTGAAACTTTTTTTTTGTATCTGTAAATTTGATTCAGAGGAAAGACTTTTTGCTCTTCTGTTTACCTGAAAATTTTGAAATACAATACTCAATAAATTTCCGATTTTTACATACATAATTATGACTACTTTTTTTAAAAAAAAAATGTTGACATCTTATTTCTGATGGGGGATACCAATTCTGACAATATATGGAGTATCATATTGAATTTTAATTTTAACTAGCAAACAGTCCTTATTAATTTCATTTGTTTTTGTTTATTTTATACTTAGATGTATAATGAAAGACGAATTAAAGCTTTGAATATCATCCTTGTATTTCCATTGGAACAACATTTTTTTTATAAAAACTTGAAAAAAAGATGTAGTTCAGCAAAACGGGAAATTAATATGTTTAGTTAAAAATAATTTTGTTTTATTTTTTAAATTACGTATTGAAAAAAGTATGCAAATTCAACCCATCCTCCATTGATTTAATTAGCGAAAATGAATGCTTTAGTAGTTATGCTCTAAATGATTGAAGTTGAAATAAATACATAGTTCCTGAGGCTTTAGATTTAAATTCTAGGTGATTATCCTTCTAAAAGATGAAATCTGGATTCAGCATTTTTATATAGACATTTTTCATTATTGCACATTACATTTGAAGCATGCCTGTTTGATATAATTTACCTATTTGTTTGTAACTTGAAGTGTTTTTTGAATGAATATTTAAATCATGTTACCAAGCCTATTTAATGTTGTGAAAGTGGAAAAAGGAAATCCTCACTAGTATATAATCGTGTATTCAATGATGAAAAGTGGTTCAATTTGCTCTTATTAATCCTTAAAATTTTGTAGTTTTTAAAACACTTTATATTTTGAAATAAAGGCAATATTTCTCAACTTTTTTTTGTTTTTTGTTTACTTCAAATTTTTAAAAATGATTTAGCTGAAGTGTTAATTCATTTTTAGTGTGGCATATGTGTCCCGATCTGGTGGAATGTCTAATGAGTTGAATAATATAATATCTCGTGCTACAAATGGAGTTTATGAAGGAGTTGCTATTGGGGGAGACAGGTGAGTTCTATTTTGTTTTTAAATTATGGAAGAAAAAAAAGAGAAAATATTGATTGCATCTGCAATTTTTTTTCCCATGCTTTTCAATACCTATTAAAAACAGATTACTGAGCATAGCTTTTTGTAATAATGTGTTAATAAGTGTTGAAGTGCGTTAGAGGTATCATCAGTTAATAACTTTGAATTTAATGGATTGATTTTATTTATTTTCTGTTAACGTTAGATTTTCATTGTAATCGAAACTGAGCTCTTTCTTCGAAAAGTTTGTATTGCGAATGGCAACTGTCAGTATTTTTGAGAAATGAGTTCATGATATGAACCCAATTAATTGACTTTGCTTGGATTTGCTAAAAGCATATTTCAAGCCCTGTAGGTGTCATTCTTGGGGTTGATGTATTCTATGTTTTAAGTCTTAGAAAAACAGAAGTGGGAAACCAAATACTCCATTGGTTACTCAATCAAAATTAGGGTTGATTCTCATCTGAAGTATCATACAATCCTAATTCTAAAGTGTAATCCTATATGTTAAATCATTATTCTAGTTATGAATTAGATAAAGCTACTGAAAAATATTGGTAATTGGAATCTAGTTCTGATATGGAAAAAATGAGTATTGAAGAAAAACAATGTGAAGAGTTTTATAGAAAAACATTGTATAGGGACAAGTCAAGAAGGAATGCAGTAAAGTTATCTTTAAACTGGTTCCATATTTTGGAAATTCAAAGACTCAAACTGTTTGATGATTTCTAATCCAGAAAAAGAAGTTAGGTCCTAACCAATGCATGAGAAAATATGTTTTCTTAAGCCATATGAGCTAGTGTCTGTAGAAGATGTTTATAAATCTGATTCAAAATGGTTCAATATGCCACATCACAGTGTTGTGCAAAAAAAAAAAAAGTATAACTGTGATTAGAGTTGTTTGATATTTCCACATTTTAAGATATAAATGCATCTGTAAATGATTTCCTACATACTGGATCCAAACTTCTCACAAGTTGATTTGTTTTATATTCTTTCAAAGGATCTTACTCTATAGCTCTAACAGTCAACATTGAAAAATTGTTCTGACAAATTAAAGTTCCACTATCAGATATTGATTACCAAAGAATTATTTGGAGATAAAATCTTGATGAGAATGTCAAAGATTATAGGTTTTTAACAGTCACTTATGGAACAACTTGTGCCATCACTTATTTGGCCATTAGAACAAACAGAAATCAGAAAATTTTTAAGACTTCAAAGATAGTCTTGAATGATTTTTATGTTGATGATCTACTCACAGGTACTAATTCAATACAAAATGTTAAAAGTACTCGTGAATGAGCTGATTATTCTAATGAAGAAAGGTGAATTTACACTTGGAAAATGGTTATCTTGTGAGCCTAGTGTTATTAAAGCTTTACCTGATCTAAAAATATCAGTTCAGCATCCAAGTCTCAATGAAGCTGTCAATAAAATTTTCGGGAATTCAATAGGATCTTGTTCAAGACATTTCTTAAATGAAAATGATTTTGTTTCAAGAAGTCAGTACAGAAAGATAATTGTTGTGTAATATAGCTATAATTTATGATCCATTTGAAGATTTATTGCAGCATCTGTTATATTAACTAAAATTATGGTGGAAAAATTGTGATGAAATAAATTAGCATGAGATGAACCTCTACCGAATTCAATTCCAAAATAAGAGAAAACTTTTTTTGTGCTTGATCAAATTCAAATTTCTAGATATATATTGGACAGAATTTCTTTGATAAGATTAATCCAAATTGATGAATTTTGTGATGCTTCCCAAAGGGAAGCATAAATAGACATATGAATGAAGGTATAAGCTGCCGTCTTATACTTTAGTTCAGAACTTTGCAATAAACAAGTCAAAGTTAATTTTGTTGCAGCTAAAATCAGAGTTATACTTTTAAAACCATAACACTTTCACATTTAGAGCTGTATGCTGCGGTTCTGTTGGACCAACTTGACAAAAATGTGATTGAAGACTCACAGTTAGCATTAATTATATGAAACAATTTACTATTTTGTTTGCATACTTGAATTTGTTTCAAGTACAATAAAGAATGGCATGTAAATGTAAAATCATCTTGTTTTCTGTTTGTTTACTCTTATTATAAAGTGATACTTAATTGGGTCTCTCACTATATTGGCTACAAAATTATATTAAAATTTTGTTGGCATATATATTTTCTTAGATTGTGCTGATCTCTTCATACTTTCCCTTATTTATATATTCTCTTACCCTGTCTTCTAATTTTAATTCAGTATGACCTTTTATTGAAAGATTACATCTCTTGATAAAATTACCCAGTGTTCTTTTTTTAATCAGATTTGGCAATGCTCATCTCCATCATATCCCACAAGGTGGCCTTGGATTCTTGTCCATTTTTCTTCTCTTCTGACCTGGAACATGAGCAAGGCATGCCTTTTGACAGTTCCATTTGAATGTAAAATGACCCAAACATCTTTGTTATTAAATTCCCCACCGTTGTCGTTGAATTCTTGCACAGAATAACCCATTCTATATGGCTCACATAATTCTTTATCTAGCTTAATGCTAATGCCTAGTTTCTTTTGAAGCATGTTTCTAAAGAGAGGTTTATCTTGGTTACCTCATCTTTCCTGATGCAACTGTACCAAGAAGCTGTCTGTTACAACAGTATGAACTTCTGTCACTTCTTTGGGCAAAATTGGTTCAATATTTGCTTTCAATAAGGAACCATTTAGATTGCAAGAACAATAAAGCACCACCTTCGATTTTTAACAGCCACTCTGTAGGAGTGGACACAAATTCACTGTTTTGATTTCTGTCTTGAGCAGTAATACAGAGAATAAATTCCTATTAATCTCAGGACATATCAAAAATCTTTTTGTAGAACTTCTTGGCATTTTCCATCAATAATTATTTGACTTTTATAGTGCCTTCCCCAAGTGCAACCAATGTTTCATTCCCAGCAGTTTTATGTCACAAGGACTATTAAATTTCGTGAAGTCAACAAAATATGTGGAACAATTTGTGACATGCCTAGTAGCTCCATTGTCAATCTTATATGATGTTGAATTAGTCTGATGTACAGACTTCCTCAGATATAGACATCAATGCTATATTTGCTGATACTGTATTTGATTGTGTATCATCCGATTTATTCTTCCATCTGAAATCTACTTTCTGCAGTTTTTACCTAATGACCTTTATAGTTACAGTAATTGCAGGTATCTTCTTTTCTTGACTTTGACTTATATTTGCCTTCTTGTTTAGGTCTTTATGATTTTATAGCTATTAAGGCTTCTTGGGGTTGTTTTGCTACTGTCTTCAACTTTGGTACAATTTCTTTTAAACATGCACAGCTATACTGTTAATTCTTCAAATAACTTCTTGTCATTTCCTGCCAACTACATCCAACTGGATTTATAGATTTCAAAATGGCAAGGTAAAATATGTAGCACTTTACAGACTAGTATTAAATCAGGCAATTTGCTTTCCTCTCTAATCTCAAGTCCATTTTTCAGTTCATTCCAAAGATTTCTTAGCTTTGCTGTGTGTTTAGAAATATCTTCTCTTTGAACTCACCTGAATGCAAAATACTCTGTGCAAATTTTAAACAACTGATCTGTTGAAATTGCTTCAAACTGGTGCTTTAATGATTCCCAAGCTTCAAAAGTTGTTTCCTTGTCCATAATTTTCTGATATACAGCATCAGTGACAGTATTTTCGATCATTGATTTTGCATAGCTATTAGCTTTTCTGTACAAATCGCAGTGTTTTCTGTACTATTTTCTTCTAAATTCTTGTGCATTAACATCTATGGATTGTGGCTTTTCAACTTGCTATCTATGACCTCAATCACTCCCTCATGGTAATCAAGTAAGTTGTTTATCATACATTTACAAATCGGCCAATCTGCTTCTCCAGTCAAAGGCTCAATATGATGGCTGAAATCCATATTTATTTCCTTTCTAAAAATTTTACTTTGCAGGTTTCTTAAATAATCTGTAATAATATATCTAGGCTAAGCAACAATGATCATCCTGTGCTTCTTCCTTGATTGTTTCAAAATGGAGTATGATCACAATTTCTGCCCACCAAACTACTGATCAGCAAAGCTTTGCGGTGACTTGTTGCTTCCAAGAAATAAAGTTCTTTCTGCCTTTTTTTTTTTATTGTAAAAGTCTCATAATCCTTGATATTTCAAGCATAGTTTCAGTTTGTGTTGGAACCCACAACATGTTTGAGTTTATTATTTATGTAACACTAGCAGATCTAAGACAACCTGCATATTCTGTGACAAGAGCTAGAGTGAGTTTACTTAATGAAAAAATACATTACTACAAAAGATGCAAGTGCCATCTATTAGCATAAAACAAAATCATGTTAACACTAAATGTAAAGTCATTATCTTTAACAAATCCATCTTTTAAAACTAGTGCAATTGAAAGTTCAGTTTAAAGTTTTATAGGCTTGTTAAAATTTGATTATTTTTTTCCCTTCCTTTTAAATTTTTTTTCCCCGTGGAATTTTTTTTATTAGAAAGTCACTAATTGCAATTAATGAAGTATTTTTCAGTGCACATATAATTTAAATAATGCATCCTTATATGTAAAGATAGATTTCCTGTATTAAATAAATTTGGAATAATTTCTGCTTAAGTAACTTATTATTTTTCTGAAAACAGATTCTTGAGTATCTTCAAATTAAAAATGTCATTTGGTGAATGATGCACTGAAAGCAAATGATTTTTTATCCTTAGATAAAGTTAATAAAACTCATAATAAAAATTCTTATAATTTTCAGTTTGTCAGAATCTAAAAAATAAAATATTGGAATGATACAGAAATTTTCAGAATTTTAGAATTATTTTCAATTTTGGGTTGTGCTTTCCCACCAGAGAGCCGTATAATTAGAACAATTTATAGCATTATTATTCAGAAGCATTTTTTTTCTTTAGAAATATGCAAAATATTTTTTCTGCAGAAAATCATTAGAGTATTTTTTTTTTTTACGTTCTTATTTTTTCATTGATCTAAATAGTAGCATTTTATACTCCCTCCACACCTACTTTTTTTTTGTTTGAAATCTGATGAAAATTCCATATTATAATTGTGTATTCTCTCTTATATATACAGAGTTAAACAAAAGAAAATTATTTTATGTAAGATAAAAATTATATATTTCTGAAAACTCTGCTAGAGTAATTTCATAAAAAAAAAAAGGAATAAAGTTTACTTTTGAAAAGTGAAAGTTATTGCTACATGATTAAAAGATTTTCTTTCCAGATATCCTGGTACTACTTTTATGGACCATTTGCTTCGTTATCAGCAAGAACCAGATGTTAAGATGATGGTTCTGCTTGGAGAAGTCAGTATTTTTTTTCTCTTCCATTTTTCTTGTACAACCTTAATTTCTAACTCTTATAATTTGGATCAAACATTTTGCACCAGTCAACTAAATACTATTTTATAGGGCTTTTAATAAACCTGCTTTACACAGTTTTGAAACATTTAAGCTGGTTTATTTTAATGAAAAATTTACCTTAATCTCAATTTCTTTGTGGGATTTAATTATCTTTTACAGAAGCAAAGTCAAACAAAAATGAGCCATTAGAAAAAGGTATCACATTACTTCCTTCCATAGTGTAAGGACTTCGTGTGGAAAAAAAATTGAAAATAATTACTTAAACTGTATAGTTTAAGGGAAAATCATAACTTAATGTATCAGGGACCTAGCAGTCTTTAGATTTCAATGAAATGTAATTGTGATAATTTCGATTTCTATTGTTAAGTAGTAAGGGAAACAAGATTATATGAGGAACATATGAGACATCATGGAAACATATGATGGCATCCACATTCATCAATCGATCAATCCAATCCAAACAGTGTTTACTTTTTGTTTTAGGTTATACAGTGTGAATGCATACAAAGCTGCTTAGGAATTGTATAGGATTTGATTGCAAAGAATAGCCTAGGCTAAGAAATACTAATATTGGATCATTATATATTGGAAGAAATTGTTTTATAATTATGTAACATTACCAATTTTGTTAATTATGAAAATAAATGTAGAACTTAATTAACATTTTATACTAGAGCAGTCTTATAGATTCGAGGAAATCTTCATTCAAAATATCTGTGAAGCATGCTATTGCTCTTATGTGGTAATTGTGGTATGAATCCCTATCTGTGAATTGTATATTCCACTTTGAATTAATGTATTGATTTATGTAATTCATTTGGAACTTAAGTTCAAACTTTTTTTGCCATCTGTGTACTACTTATGTTTGAATGAGTCTATATTACTGGAGAGTAATACATCATATTAAACATAATGTGAAATTGTTTTGATAAAATTGTTTAAAGATTTTAGTGGTCCACAAACTCTAACCAATAAAAAATCCAGTTTGGCTATTAAAACAAGCTTTCAAGTTTCTTAAAACCATGTATCAATATGAAGCAGACTAGTCTCTGCTTCTTTTGCTCCTTTTGGTGATCAGTTTATATTCTGTAAATCATTTTTGTAGTAAGCTTAGCTGCTCTTTTTGCTCTGAAAGCTTTTTTAGTAATTTTGGTTGATTTCATATTTATTTGTCATTAGAAATCATCATTGAGAGGTGTATTAAAAAGGGAGAATAACAGGAAATATTTTTTCTTTTTAGGGAAATCTTTTTTAAAAATTAGCTTCATTTTTAATATAATTTTGTTTCCTTTTTTACACATGTTCCCTCTTTTGTAGTTTTTTCCAAATATGATAGACAGTAATAAGTTTTTTTTTTTTTTTTTTGTTACTTTATCAGTTTGGTTGCTGTTTTTATTTCATTATACAGTACTTCATCTGTAATCTGGCACTTCAATTTTTCAGCATTTTTACATAAGCTGACCAATCATAAAAATTATTTCATGCCTTCAACATCTAATGGAATAATTCAATGCCTTAAATATACTCTGTTCATTATAAAATCATACTAACTTAATTAAATGTTTTTGTTGTTCTGATAAATTACTTGTAAGCTTTAATATCATATGTAAACTTAAGATTAAAAACATTGTGAATTAATTTTACAAATTTTACTGCTTTCACTATTCTCTACCTTCACTATTTTCATAAATTGCACTATTTTGTACAGATTTGCATGACAATATTGCATGAAATTTCTTTTGTATTTTTAAAATTTTGACTTGATTTTAATTTTTACCATCAAATTAAGTTTACTGATATAAAAACTTTTCCTTAATAGAATGCATACTCACATTCATACTTATAAATGGAATCTTTCTTTTATTTAGGAAAAGTCGATTAGTTATTGTTAAAAACTATGTTTAAAAACATTTTTTTCACAATTTTTTTTAAAATTCTACAACTTGGCTGTATAGTGGTTCTTTTATGATTTAAATAACTTTATTGGTCTAATTTTCTAATGTTTACATTGAAAGTTTAGCTATTCAATTTTTTCTTTCCATTTTGACCAAAATAATAAATGTGGGAATTTTTTTATAGAAAAATATAAATTGACATGCTTCTAGAATAAGCTAAATTTTTACTTGAGCAAATTTTTTAAAAAGAAATTTAAATACATAGCAATATGTTTTAAAATTTGATTTTTTTTTTCAGATATTTTTTACCAATATATCTTATTTTAATTGAATAGGACTGTAAAGTATTTTTGATGACCATAATCTATGGCCAAAAATGTAATTTCATTATTGAGGAAAAATGAAGGTCTTTTTTTTTTTTTTTTTTTTTAAAAAAACAATTTAAAAAAAAATTTTTTAAAAAAATTGAATTCCACAGTTTTTCCCCCCCCCCCCAACCTGAGAAATATATGCAATTATTTGATAAAATTCTGTAGTATATTTATGTATGGAAAATTTTTAAGTTGCTCATCTAATTCATAAGTTATTTTGCTATTTATATGTTACATTTTTAAAGAAAACTTAAGGAATTGTTCATTATGCATTTGTAGTTCAAACTGAAAAATAAGTGTTTAATAAAATAGATCTAAAATACTTTCTCACTATTAATTTTGGTAACGACCTTCTTTTGACAATGACAAAGATTTCTGCAACCTCCGAAATATGACTTGTATTTTTTGGTAATCTTTTTTATGTGAAAACATTTTCATTTAACTCTTTGATGGTTAGGTGAATCAACAGTTTTGCTGTCTTATTATACACAATTCTACATGAAATGGTCACTGAAAGTGGCATCTGTTCCCCTTCGAGTTCCTTTGGTGATGTCACCCTTTTTCTGATGTTGATACTGATAGATCACTCGCTTTTAAAAGATAATCCTTAAAAAATTATTATGTAATACTTACAACAATTGTAATTGACTCTTTTAAATAATGCAGTTAATGATAGCACACAATTCAAAAACTATACGAAATATTGTACACAATAAATACACACAATTCAAAAACTGTACGAAACATCTAATTATTATACTTACTTAAAACTCTTTTTGTGTGTGATACATTTTATGAAATGGAATTATTCATCCTATATATATTTGTCATTTTAAAACTTATTTTTCATCAGAATTAATTAACTTTCACTTTTGAACCATTTCAGAAACAAACTCCCACTAAATTACACAAGAAAAATAACTAGATTGACAACAATTAGATCAGGAAACATTTTCCCTTATTATGCGAAAAATTTCACATTAACTTTATTGCCATCTATATGCTATCAAACTAACTAAATTTTTTTAGTGGTAACACTGTTTGTGTTACCATTTGTAACACAAACAGTGCTGCGTAATATACACTAACTCAGGTCATCAGCATGCATCGAGAAAACTTTTTGCTGGAGGAATAGGATTCTGTTGCAACCACTTGGGTCGAAAAACTTTGACCAAGCTGAATTCGTCTGCATGCATTACAATGCACTACTCAGATGCAAGTTAGGCTCGTTCATTACCTTAATGGGTTAATTATATTATATAATTTCAAAAAGCTGTTTAATAAATTTTGATTCAATTAAAAAAATCATTGCAATTGAAATTATGGCTATTTAGGTAATTGTAGAAATAACTAATTCATTACATGTGCCCTTAATGTTATGTGTAGAATACTTGTCAACCAGTTGATCACTAGTGATCCTGGTAAAATTACATTTACCAGGATCATTAGTATACCTAGTATCACTATTTTACCAATAAGTATTATTCAGACAGAATAATGAAATTGGAAATTATGCAATGAAATGGTTTTGGACCTTTAAAATGAAATGCTTCTTAAGTAAGAGCAAAAGAAAAAAATTTCTGGTAATCTTGAACAAGTTGGCATGTTTGACTTTCCCTTTTTATGTCTTTTACCTCTTTCTCCTATCTGAAGTGCTGAAATGGTGTTCTGAATAATATATTTTGAATTATGTCAAATATTTGCTGTTTACTGTGTAAAAAAAAATGTTAAAATATATATGAAGCCTTTTCTTTTCTGTAATATTAATGATAAGGCTTAAAATAGTTAATTTAAGTATGTTTTTTATGAAAAAACATGCAGTGGTTAGCAGTTAAATTTTAAAAAAATTTACTCTCATTTAATATGAGAGTTCAATTTTTTAAAATCTTCTAAACATTTAAAATTTGTGCTGCAGTTTTCAACATGATATTTGCTACACCGATTGTAATTTTTTTTTGTTTCAGTTATTCTTACTGAAATAACTTGTTTACTTATTTAAATGGATTTTTTTTTTATTAATAAATTGCTTGTTTTAACTTGAAACTGTCAGAAATTTAGCCTTAAATTTTTGTTTTGTTTTTATTTTCATTACACTTTTGAAAGTAAAAGCATTAATGCAACACCAGATATAAATATATGATGTTTCAAAAAGTACTTATATTTGAAGGCAGATGGCATCATTTAGATAAATTGTTACCATTGGGTTGTGCCATCTGTTCAATGGAGCTGAAACAAATCAGACATTGATTCATATGTTAGTTTTGATTTGGTAGTCATTTGCTGCTGCGTTGAGGTGTCAGTGTCATTTTGTGTCAAGTTGTCACTGTTGATGATAAATGGATTAAACATCATATAGCCATGGGGTTTACTGTCTTTGGTAAACATGGGTGACACACTCCCGGGATACCCTAGCGATCCTTCTCTATTTTCGACCCTCCTTCTTGTCCACCATTTTTACCTTTTTTTTCAACTGCACGTCTAGACCACAGTTTAATCTTGTTTGGCGCAGCATAGCCATATCTGGCTCTTGCGCCAATAAACTTTACAATCACTCACTCACTAAACATCATATAGACACATACTAGATACCAAACAAAAACCAAAACGTTGGGTTATTTCTGGGAAATCTTTTCCAAAAAATACAAAGATGGTCTCATTGGCCAGAAAAGTTATAAAGAATTTTTTAGGTGCGAAAGGTGTTATGATCACAAATATGAGTAACTAAGTCTTAGACAGCTGTTTAGTGAGTCACCATGCTTACTAAAAATAAACCATTTTCAATGCTACAAACACCATCACACAAAAATATGTTATTTAAATTTTTAGGGATAAAAATAATTTACAGCAGTTTGATGAATTGAAAAAATATATTCTTGGTGTAGGGTTAAGTACAACGTTTTTCTGCTATGCTGTGTTAAAGTACCACATTACTTTACTTATAACAGGTCAATTGAAAAGTCCCCGGCCTGACACATAGATGGTGCTACTAGAATTAAATCCGTATGTTTTTTAATTAGCCCTAACCTTCAAAAGATGCGTGTATAAATTTGACAGCTGTTGGATCATTAGTTTGTGAATTATAGCATTTTGAGTGAAGCAACTTTTGTTGTGAAAAAAATGGATAAACAGGAATTTCACGTGTTGATAAAATATTGCTTTTTGAAGGGAAAAAATACAGTTGAAGCAAAAACTTGGCTTGATGCCGAGTTTACGGACACTGCCCCAGGGAAATCAACCATCAAGGATTGGTATGCTAAATTTAGATGTGGTGAAATGAGCACCGAAGACGGTGAACGCAATGGACGCCCAAAAGAGGTTGTTACTGACGAAAACATTAAAAAAATCCTCAAGGATTTTGAATGACTGTAAATTGAAGTTGAATGAAATAGCAGACACTCTAACTAAAGATATCAACTGAATGTGTACATCATATCATTCACGAATATTTGGGTATGAGAAAGCTCTGTGCAAAGTGGGTGCCGCGCGAGCTCACTTTTGACCAAAAAAAAGAACGTCGAGTTTTTGCGTCGATATGTGACAATGAATGAAACATGGCTCCATCATTTCACTCCGAAGTCCAATCGACAGTCATCCGAGTGGACTGCACACGATGAACCCGCTCCAAAGCGTGGGAAAACGCAACAGTCGGCTGGCAAGGTTATGGCATCTGTATTTTGGGATGTGCATGGAATAATTTTCATTGACTTCCTTGAAAAAGGAAGGACTGTTGGCCTGCCTCTAAAGTAGGCCTTTGATAATTGAATTTAATATTAATGCCACATCAACAGAGAAAGACTAATTCCAATACTTTAAAATCACTATTTTATTTACAACATTAATTAACTTATTTACAATACATTATTAGCCAAAGTCTCATCACAATCCATGGCCAAACATCCAAGAAGCCAGTCAGTCATCACACTTCAGCCATTCATCATCTAATCAGATCTCCTTTATATATATTCGGGAATCTGCATTCGATACCGTCAACTTGACAGTTACAAATCGGCATCCAATGAAAAACAACTTCATATGACGTAATAGAAAAAAAACACCGTCGAATGCAAATTCCCGATTCCATTGCCAGATGCGCGAGATGACGTCATATCGGAAAACGTAATTCCCCATGATTACCGCGATATGACAACAAGGACCATCAACAGCGACTATTACATTGGACCGTTTGAAGGACGAAATCGCCGAAAAGTGGCCGCATTTGAAGAAAAAGAAAGTGCTGCTTCACCTAGACAATGCACCGTGTCACAAGTCAGTGAAAACAATGGCAAAAATCCCTGAATTGGGCTTCGAATTGCTTCCTCATCCACCGTATTCTCCAGATCTGGCCCCCAGTGACTATTTCCTGTTCTCAGATCTCAAAAGAATGCTCGCTGGGAAGAACTTTTTGTCGAATGAAGAGGTGATCGCTGAATCTGAGGCCTATTTTGAAGCAAAGGACAAATTGTACTATAAAAATGGTATTGAAAAGTTGGAGGGTCGCTACAAACAGTGTATTTCCTTGAAGGGAATTATGTTATGAATAAAAAAAACTAATTTTGCCAAAAAAAATGTGTTTTACTATGGTAGGCCGGGGACTTTTCAATTGACCTGTTATTATGAAGCTTTGTTCAGTATATAATTGACAAAGTTTAACTAAATTGTCTTCTCTCTCTTTCCCATGGAGTTATCTAATTTGGTAAACACTGGTGGCATGCCTCTCGTATACTGTAGGGATCTTTCTTTATTTTTGACCCTCCATCTTGTTAATTTTTCCCCCTTTTCTTCATTTTATATCTAAATTACAGTTACTAATGTTTTGACTCAAGATTGCTAAATTTGGTTTTTTTACCATGAATTCCAACTTTGACTCTTTCTCAAAACAGTCCAAAAGGCAGAGACCAACATTGCATTTTTTCTACAGAAATACTGAATGTTTCATCAAAAATCTGTTTCTGACTTTAACAATTACTAGATTGTTACAGTAAAAAAAATGTTTTGCATAAAATAAATATTTACTATTTTGATGAAGTAAAAGTTTCTATAGATGAAAAATAAAATTATAAACTATAGTAAGAAAATTTTTTCATTATATCCAATTATATTAGTTGCTGACATTGTATTACTTTTGCAGTTAAATTCAATAGTTAATCAAAGAAACTATTTTCTTCTCCAAACACTATTGCTTTACAGAATGTTATCAATAACATCATTGCTTCTAACACACTTTTGACTCTTGTATTGAGTGATGAATGAGTTCTCATACCATTTTCTGTCAAGGATAATTTGTGAGTAATCAGTCTAACATCTTTCTGTAATATCTAAAATTTCACCTGGCAACTTGAATACTGGTATCTATTATTCATCCTTCAAGGGTGAAATGTGAGATTTTTATTCTATCTTATTGTTAAATCCCAACAATACTCATTTTTAAGAATAAATCCTCTCCTACCCATTTAAGTTTCTCCGTCATTTCTAAAAATACTCGCCCTCCTGTATTTTTGTATTTATGTAATCAAATTAGTTTTTAAAGGATAAAGTGCTCTTTTAAATGTGGACCCTTAATTTTAACTTCAGGAGGAGGTGTATTCTGAAAACATAATGGTAAGTTTTCCAAAATAAATTTGCCTTTTAATATAAATTAATATGAATTTGAATTATTCCAGTTTTGAAAGAGTGGGTGTATTCAAGATTTTATTGTAAATTTTCCCAGGTTTGACAGTCATGTGAAAATCATTTAAAGTTCTTGAAGATCTCTGTATTTCAAAAATAATAAATTGCAAACAAAAATTTGTGTAACAATATCTTGATATATTTAATATTTAAAAATGTTCTATTAAGAATAATTTTTCCTCTATTTCCTTGTACATAAAATCCTTTTAAACATAAAACATTTTTTTAGATAATGTCTTATAAATTATTAATGAATAAATTTTTCATCAATTTTTTGCAAATCTTACATCAGTTTGGGCTCATTAGTTCCTTTTCTTTTTATAAAGGATAGCATTTTTTATTTCTTAAGTTAGAAGCTGATTGAAAGGATTGATTCTTTTTCCTCCTCCCCATCCCTTATAGGTTGGTGGTGTTGAAGAATATGAAGTGTGTAAGGCATTAAAAAGTGGTCAGATTACGAAACCTATCGTAGCATGGTGCATTGGAACCTGTGCTAAAATGTTCACCTCTGAAGTTCAATTTGGACATGCAGGTGCATGTGCTAACAGTGATCAAGAGACAGCAGTAGCAAAAAACAGAGCTCTATCTGAAGCTGGAGCCTATGTTCCAGATACTTTTGACAATCTTGGAAAAACTATTCAGTGAGTATATAATATGCTCACCTAATTATATTTAAATGTGTTTTTGGTACAATGAAACTTAGCAAAGGATATATTAAAGATATATATGAGAGTGATCTCGTGATACAATATGTCTTATAGTTGTTGCTTTGTCTTTGTAGTTATAATGTGTGAATATATCCAACAAAGTACATCATCAATCATCTGATACCATATATCTTGTGAAAAAGGTTGGGAATTTCTATTCTTACCTGTTCCTGTTCATATTTTAAGAGCTGTTCTTAAAATTGTTCTTCGATTCACACATTCTTTAGAAACCTCAAAAGTTTTCGAAGGCTAACTTTGACTAACACCACACTTGATTACTTAACACATTTGAGGAAAAATCAATTGGTTTGAATTTTATAAAGAAAAAATCATGCTTTGTATTAAAATTAATATAAAATAGTTCATTTTCTAAATTTATCACCAGGAATATGAAGTATCTTTGGTAATTTCTGAATAAAGTACTTTTTTTGTGAAATTATCGTTTATCCTATTCTAATACAATTTATTTGTATATTAATAACAAATAAATTGTATTAGAATAGGATAAACGATAACAGTTCTATAACCTGTTTAATCAAAATTAAAAAAGTGCAGACCACTTTCTAAAAATATATTAAATTTTAATCTTCTTTTTGCTGTCTACCACAGAATTGGAAAATCCTCCTCTGAAATTCCATCAGAATTTATTCACGGTTGCAGTTAATAAACCTATCTGAAATATACATATACAGGTTCATTAGCACACCTGTAGCATGGCATTTTTCACTTTTGGAACAAGGGTCTAAAGGTTCAAGATGCTTCTAATAATATTTATAACATGTAATAATATTGCTCCTCTCTTCTGTTTCTTGTTTAAAAAAATATTTATATACAATTCTTATATAAATATATAATTTCCTGAATATATTTTTAAAATATTAACTTTTTAATAATGCTCAAATATTAATGCAAATTGTCATTATACATATAAACAATTTTTAAACGTCTATAAATTCATTTAAAGATTATTCTACAAATTCTTAAAGTTTTTATTCACTAATATGTATAACAAAAATTATAGCATTTCATTATAGTATGTACAATTTTAATATACACTTAATACAATAATCTCAAATTAATATTTCAAGTTAAATACAAATGTAAAATTTTCATTCTTTTATTAAACTGTTTCAAAAACATTTTTATAAACTTAAATTCATCTTTCATTAATGGTTTGAATAAAAGGATCTATTAACTTAGAAAAATATTTTATTTAAATCATTTAAAAGCTATTTTCTAAGTTCTGGACAAAATGAAATTGCTCATCAATGTGCTTGCTGCTATTGTTTTCGGTTGGGGAACGTCGGATCAAGTCAATAGCTGCAGTATTATCACTGAGTAAGGTTCTGATAAATAATCCAGTTGAAAGTATTTTATATTTACCACATTCTTATAAAATTCAGATGAACCAAATAAGCACCTTTACAGATTCTGTGACAGGATCAAACTCTGCCTCCATGCTACTTAAACATATGGATTTTTGTTTGAAAATTCTCCATAGAATTGGAACTTTATCCAAAAATATTAGGGGGAACCCCCACTGTAATTTATTTGCTTTTTTTAGGGGAAAAAATGTTCTTTTACCCCATGTTTGGAAGTTTTAGCCTTTCTCCTTTTTTACCTTCTTGTTTTTAAATTAACTTAGTTTTTAATAATTTTAACAAATGTTTTGTGCAGATCTGGCTCTTGCACCATAAAACTCAATTGTCACTCCCTCACACTTATCTAAGAATAATATCAATTCACTGATTAATATTCTGTCATCTCTATTGCATAATCTGCATTGGAATAATACATAATGTCTACATTTGATACTTCCATGGGAGATTTAATTTACAACTTCTGGTATGAAGAATGTGACCAAGTGATTTTATTAAGCTGCTCCACAGTGCATTATGCCTTGATTCTCTTGAAACAACAAGAATATATTAACAGAGTACAAGAAATGTCGGATCAAGATTACCAACCCTACTCATGAGTAGTTACTTTGTGTTTGTAGTATTTGTGATTGTTTTTCATGTTGCTCCTTACATAAACTTTAAAACATATGCTCATAATTTTTGCATTTATTTGTGTGAAATAGCAATTTTGATAAACGTAGTTTGCAGTACTAAACTCTGACTGTATCCTGAAGACATTAAATTATTCATTAAAAATTTATTTTAAACAAAATAACAACTGGCTTTTAAAATTTATAATCAGAAGTTAAGATATAGGTTTTGGTTTGCTGATAAAAAAAAGTTTTCAAATTTTGTTTACTTTTTTAATGAGTATCCATTTATTGTTTTTTTTTTTTTTTTTTGCTGTTAAAATATGTTGAATTGATGTGTAAATAGAATTTATTGAACAGAAATAAATTTTTGACTACTTCATTTCTTATGTAAATTATCTATAAATATGGTAATGATTTTCAGAACATCAAAAAATTTATATTATCTATTAAAATATTTTTCACTTGTATAATCTGTTGTGTAATTGTTTCTTTATTTTGTAACAGAGAACATCCATTGTCTCACATTTTGAAGAAACTTAATGTATTATTTTTCTATCCTTTAGAGGAGTATATGAAGATCTTGTTGAACAAGGTGACATCATACCTCTGCCTGAACTTCCTCCACCAGCTGTTCCTATGGACTATAGTTGGGCAAGGGTAATGTACCTACATGTTAAAATAGTATGTGGGTGGTAAAAATTGAGCTTGATGTACTATTATGATCTGAACTTTGTAAGCAGAAATTTTAATTCAATATTTATTGATTAAGAATGATTTTTAAATGCTTGTGGAATCACCACAAAAATAATTTCACTTAGATATTGATAACTATTTTTTAATTTACTTAGAGTATTGAGTAAATGAATCATATTGTTGGGAAACTAAATTTACATAAAAAAAATTTTAAATGCAAGGGCAATTTTTTTTTTTCTGACCTCTGATGGACCATGAAAAAATAAGACGAGTACAGAACAAGATAAATTTGCAACCAAAAGTATTTTACAAACATGATTACATTTCAACATAATTAACTTGAAGATTCAGGGATATATCATATCTGAAGATGAGCTTTCTGATCTCTTCTTCAAAGAGCCAGTGATGTGATACAAATCTGCACTTTATTTTAAAGCTTCTCCTTAGTCAGGAAGCTTTGCCCTCCTAGCCAATTCCTCATTTCAAAGATGAGATGAAAATCACATGATGCTAAAATCAGGGCTGTATGTCAAATAATTTTAAATTGTCAATTTTAAAATACTGTGTGAATTCTGTTAAATTGTGTTGGTACTTTCATTCAATATATTAACTGAGCTTTAGAAATTAATTTTTTTAATTCATCTTAAACATAAAAATGGGCAGAAAAAAATGTTGTTTAATATCATATATTTTTTTTCTGAAAACAGATAATCATGCTTATGTTGATTTATTGAATTTTTTTTCCTCATTATGATCTCAATGTTCATGTTTCCCTAATTATTCCTTTCAAAATTACATTTTTGTAATTTGATCTGAAGATAATTTTACTATAATATGAAAGTTTTTCTGTATTTTTTAACAAAGTGAATTCTTACTTAGGAAAGATGAAATATAAAGCTTTCTTATAGTAGAATTTAATATATAGAACCATGATTGAATCTTTTAATTACTGTCCTATCAAAACTTATGTCACTGCTGTTGTATATGTATATGATACATGACATAAAAACTATGTTATCAATTTTTACACTACCATTTCAGAGAAAAGGATGAGTAACTAGAGATATTCATTGTTTTGTTTTTCCTGATGAAAAAATTTTTAATGTAAGGAAAGTAGGGACCTGATAATATTGAATTTAAAAATTACAAATTTGTTTTATATAATTTTTAGAAATTTTTGATAGGATAACAATGATAAAGTTTATTGATAAAAAAAATTATATTAGTCTAGTTGCTTTTTTCTTCCTTGTCTAAAACTTCTTTGTCTGAAAAATACAAAACAAACTTTGTCCCATAAAAACAAAGAATCACAATGTTGCAGGTATAAATATTGACCTCAAGACTTGTAGCCATTCTTCGTTAGTCTCATTGTCTAACAGGATTGGTAATTGGTAACACTTTCTTTTTTGCCATTGATACTCGACAGTATATCTCAAGGTTGCTGATTAATAAATGTAATTTCTCTAGGTCTCCCAGAAATCAACCAAGGTAAACAAGGCATAAGTGATCGTATAAAATCAAATGACTATCAATCTTCGATGAAACAGCCAATCTTCAAGCTTTTAATTTCTATTCCATATATAAATAACTTGAGCATTTATTCCAGCAATGTGTAGGGCTGAAAAAAATACAACCATTGGCCATCTTCTTGTACTCCTTGCTACATTACAAGTGGTGCACATTTTGTCATTTGGCTTATGCTCATTGTAATATGTTACTAACTACTAAAATTAGATGGCAATCGAGCGCCAGCGAGATTGCCGCTTCTTCTCGGTGTATCATATGGTAAAAATTTAACAAGAACAATTAGAGATTTAAGAATTTGAATTTAAGAAATGAAAGTTAAAAAGGGTGAAAAAAGGAGGGGTAAGTAAATTAGAAATTAACATAGTTGAGTCTAAGCTATGGGGGCTTAGTATAAATGTTTACAGTAAATCTGCAACCATTTCCACAATCTCCACAGGTGTGTGGGGGGGGGAGATAAGTGATGCTTTATCGGCTATCAGCGAACTTTTGTCCGCAAAGATTTAGCACTTATTGATAAAATGAATATACGGCGGTTGGAGAGGTTGAGACCATTTCGTAGTTTTGTAGGCGAAACTTTGTTTTAGGTTTACTTCTGTAAATATTGTTTGTGCTCTGTTCAAGGGATTTTGGTGATTTTCAATAGTTAGAAAGATATTTCGAGAAAGTTTAGTGATGAAATTCTCAATTTTTTCTATTTTCAGGTCATTGTGGATGACCGAGTTCCTGATGTACCATGGAGCGTTTGTCATAATTCGAAGAATTTTGTTCTATAGGGTTTGAATATGTTTCAGATGGGTCGGAGCAGCAGCCCCCCTGACTGAGGAGGTGTAGGTGATAACTGGGCGCAAAATCTGCTTGTAGAGTAAAATTTTGTTTTTGAGAGAAAGTGATGAGTGTTGTCCAATTAAAGAGATACAGAGATGTATTTTATTCCAGAATTTATCTTTTAGATGTTTAATATGTTTGGAGTAAGTTAATTTTTGATCAAGGTGCAGACCCAGATATTTAACCATCAATACCTAACTGAGTTCTTCGTCGAAGAGATTAAGGTTGTGTGTGTGGGGGGGGGTTGTCTGTCTTTGTGAAACAGTATTGCCTGTGATTTTTCAACACTTATTGCTATTCTCCAGTGAGTAAGCCATTCCTCGAGGGTGTGTAGGTAATTTTGCATAGTTTTTAGTGTTAGTTTGATGTTGTAGCCCTGGGCTAACACCGCAGAATCATCTGCAAAAAGGCATGTGCTAACACTGGGGTGGTGTGGGAAGTCATGAGTGTACAAATTGTACAAATGAGGCGAGATGACCCCTCCTTGTAATATGTTATCTCAAGCTTTCTCCTGTTGCCAAAATCTTCATTGATTGAATCATTCATATATACATTTTAAATAAGTATATTTTTATGCTCATTTTGTGGCATAAGCATTGTCATCTAGCATTCCTTCTTTCCTAAAATAAAAAATGCTGGAAAAAATTTTCCTGTGTTTCACCTTTTTCTTCTCTTTGGAGATCTACCACTTGGATTTTTTTCCTCCCTACATAAGACCAACCATATTTTTCTGATAAGGTTTGAAACAGAGAGACATCACTAAAATAATTATCAGCTGTGACATTATGTCCAGTGTTAGCTATGAGAATAATCAATCTTTCTGCTATAGCCATGCTCTTGTTGCCCAATTAGTATGGCTTGTCCAATTGTTTTCCAGCATAAATTTCCAAATTATTTCAATAAAACATTTTTGAATCTACACCTAAAAAATTTTTATTCCATATTTTGCGGGTTTTGATGGGTTGGGCACCTGACTCTAAACAACTTTTAACTTTTCATCTAGTGTTACATGTGATCCCCACACGATAGCACACTTTACAATTCTTTATAATACTTTCAAAAATTCATGAATAGGTGCTAATCCGTCAACCTTTCTTCTTTGTCATCTGCTTTCTTTATCATCGAATCTCAGAGCTTGCAATTTCTAGAGATTTATACATTATCTAAAATCTGAATTATTAAAATAAAACCACAAAAATGAATCAATGAAACAAAATTTCAGATTAATCAAAAATACTTACGAATCTGCTGTCTTCGTATTTGAGAGATAAAAGGCATGGCAATGTCAATGACTTTTACTTTATGATGAAAACTTAATTGACAACCATCCTGCCTTGAGGATAGGTGGAGGAAGAAGCCTCCCTTCCTACAGATATAAGGGGCCGTGGTAGCCTAGTGGTCAAGGTCGTGGACTAGCGGGCGGCGGTTTTCGCTCAGTCTCAGGTTCGATCCTTGGCCGCCAAAGACCCGCCGTGTAGCCGGGGCTGATGCACGTTAAATCTGTTCGGGGCCCAAAGTCCTCCTGTTGGCGTGGTGTGAATGTTAGGAGAGGGGGTGCCAGCTCAAGTGTCGTCCTCGTCACTTGACCGTGGTTCAAAATTATGAGGTCCGTCGCCAATAGCCCTCGTGTTGCTTCTAGTGCGACGTTAATATAAACTAAACTAAACTCCTACAGATATAAGCTTTCAATCAGCAAAAAACAGTGCCTTGTGTATCAGGGATTTGAGTATTAAAAGAAAATTAATATAGTCCATGAATTTTTGCAGGAGTTGGGTCTCATTCGAAAACCAGCTTCGTTTATGACTAGCATATGCGATGAGCGAGGTCAGGAGCTGCTATATGCTGGCACTCCTATCACAACAGTCATCAAGGAAGAGCTGGGTATTGGAGGTGTGTTGGGCTTATTGTGGTTTCAACGCAGGTTGCCTTTATATGCTGGTCACTTCTTAGAAATGGTGCTGATGGTCACTGCCGATCATGGACCAGCTGTCTCTGGAGCTCACAATACTATTGTGTGTGCACGCGCTGGCAAAGATTTGGTCTCATCACTCGTTTCTGGCCTACTCACTATTGTAAGTAAAACTAAATTTTCAAGCTAAAATGTTCCATTACAAAATGTCGAGATTCTTCAAATTTCATTAATTAATTTAGGGTATATATCTTTTTGATTGTTAATTTATCAACAGAGTCCCTAGTTTATTTTTTAAAATAATGGATGAGTTAATAGCCGCTATATTTCTTTTTTGAAATATAATTAAGATGCATTTTTTTTTTCTTTTTAGGGTGACCGTTTTGGTGGAGCTCTTGATGCTGCTGCCAAATTGTTCAGTGAGGCATATGACAGTGGAATGATCCCCATGGAATTTGTTAACTCCATGCGGAAAAAAGGGCAACTCATCATGGGAATTGGACACAGGGTTAAATCGGTTTGTTCAACATCAACCTTTGCTCTGTTTATTCATCCATCTATATTTACGTGTATATCTGTGTGTGTTCTGTACTTGTTTAATTACTCTTTGTATCAAAATTGGATTCATAAATTTATTTTTGAAAATGGGTTACTTTTGAGGCATTCAAATACATGAAAAAGCAAAACTTACACTCAATTTCTAGAATATTTCTTGTCAATTTAAATAATGCTGTTTTTGATTTTTGAATCACTCTAGAGTCCATTGATTTTTATGTAACATCATGACCATAAGTCAAATCTCTTCATTGTTTTCTTTTGTGGTTAAATCATCAGAATTTACTAAAGTTGGAAAGAAGAAACATGTTCCTGATTAATACACCTGTTGACAATGGAAATATTACCAAGATAAGTTAAAATTTATATTGATAACAAAGAAGCCATTGTTTTTACTTTTTTATTGGTTTGAAAAGAAAAAAAAAAAAGATTCTATTTAACTTGTATTAATATTTTCCATACTTATTATATTTAGTTGTAGTTTACTCCCCCCCCCCCAAATTAAATAAACAAGTAAATTATATAACTTAAAATAGTCATTCATATATCCTTGAAAATTTTCGTTACTCTCATTGCAGCTGGATAATATTGATTTTGCTGTCAATAGCTAAAAAGGAATCAAATTAAGATGAAAGTAGTTTAAAAGATAAAATAGTTAATTAACTTAAAAATTAATAATTCATTAATTTATCTATTTTTACTTCATAATTTAGTTCATTGAGTATTAACAATATATATCGCTAAGCTTTGATGAAAATTAGGAAAATTAAGGGTGACCTTTTTTTTAACAATTGTACAATAAAAAATTCTATCATTCTGTGTTAATATTAACTGTGAATTAAAATGTATATTCATACAATTTACAAATTAAGAAGTTAAATAAAATAAATACTGATCTAATTTTTGACGTAATACTATCCAATTTGAAACTTTTATTTTGTACAATAAATGTAATAATAAAATGAGTTTCTAATGAAAGGAGCTCTGTGAAAAGTTATAACAATGTAATTTTTTAGTGTATCCAATATAATTTATCACTGATAAAATATTAGCAAATTATAATTAACATAGCTGTTGTGTCTATTTTTAATAAACTCACTTCTTTATTTTATGTATCATTTATATTGTTTAATGTTTACATTGATTTTTAAGAGAATTACTGATATGTGTGAATCAAGTCTAATAATAGACTGCTATTATGGGGTAGCTATTAAGTCTTCTAAATTTATACTCCTTTTAAAACTTGGTATCAAAGAATTGCAGTTGTAAAAATAATCTTTGACATTTTAATTGTAAAACATGTACTTTCCGGTCATGGCCCATTCTAAAGAATATTTTCAAATTTCATATATATTATACATTGGAAATGTTTGACTTTGTTTCACATGAATTCTCCCTCACAAATTTGTACATTGAAGGAATGGGAGAAAAATATGCAATAAATTATTGAATTGAAATGCTTATTTCGCAGATCAACAACCCAGATATGCGAGTACAAATCCTGAAGGAGTATGTGAAGGAGCATTTCCCTGCTACTCCTGTCCTTGATTATGCTCTTGCTGTTGAGAAGATTACAACATCTAAGGTAAAAATAACCAATACAATAAATAAACAAAAATGTTTCATTATTAAAATTATGTAAGTCAATAGAATTCAGTGACGTAGTAATAAAGTAGCACTCTTTGTAATCAGAATTTACCATACAATTATTTTGTTTGCGAGGAATGTTGGACAATCAAGTGATTATCGATAGCAAATTATATGCAACATGTAAACACAATGCAAAAATTACTCGTCTTATTGCAATTACATTTTTCGATAGGAATGTTTTATATATTTGTGTGTGTTTATGTATAAAATATCAACTATGGAGAGCTTAAAATTCCATTGTATTAAGATTCGCTAAATGTTTAATCTTTTGGATTCGCTACATGTATTTCTTAAATTTTTATGTTTATCTTGTGTAGCAATGGTTTTGTTATGTTAATGTCTTTTCGTGTTGTTTTGTTAACGGAATAAAAAGAATTCGTATGAAGAAGATTACTTGTTTACGTTTGTACTTTAATAGTGATAATAACAAATACTTCAGTCTAATATTTTACTTCACTGAGATATTTTACTTTATACAATTGTTGAATATGGTGCTGAAATATAACCAGTAAAGCTAACAAGCAAGCAAGTACAAAAAAGAACAATTTCATCATTTTATGCATTTTGTAATACATCAGGGTATTGGCCTCAGAATTGTGAAACTGTAACAGACTATGAAACGTGTCCTTATGAAAAACTTAAAAAGTTCTAATTGTTGCTTTTTATGTATTAACCATGGACATACATTGACAAACTGCCCTCATAAAAGCACTCCACAATGTATTAAATGTAAAAAGCAACCTTATGTTTCCGTTTGTCCACCTCCTCGTAACTGCTGATAACTAATAATGAAGTAAATCATATAAACATACCAAAAACAATTTTTACACATTTACAAACTGCTTGCTTGTACGTTACTGGTTCCACAGGCATTACTAAATTAACACGTATTTTAGATGGAGGTAGCCAAGCAAGTTTTGACGGAAAACTGAAACTTAATGTTATCAATTCAAATTCTCTTAGAATTCAAGCTTTAGAATCTTCTTTTACACAAGAACAAAGTTGATGTGTTCAACTGACACTTTCAGGTTTGTGGAGCAAGCGATCAATTTCTATCACAGCATTTGAAAGCAACAACTTGTTCACTACACATCCATCTGCTGCATGAGAAATAAGTCAATTTGCTCACGAGAAAAACTCAAACTTGCTGATTCACCTGATAATTCTTCATTGCCCATTGAACTGTTTATTGATGGTGATTATTATTGGCAAATTGTTACGGCAGAATCCTCAATTAAGCTGTCAGTATCTTTCTTTATGGTACCTTCAATGTTTGGATGGATTCTTAGTAGATCAAGAACACATACTACAGTCACGGATAATACATCTGTTCATCAGGTTTCTGTGCAAGTTTCCACTGATTGTTTAAATGATCAAGCATGTTGTTTATGGGAATTATTATTCTATAGGAATACAAGACATACAAAAAAGAGTGCTTGAGATGAAGATAATCAAAGAATTGTGTCTCTGACTTGTCCCAAAACATAGTTAATGCTAAAAACAGATTCCATTCACTTCAAAAAAGACTTGCATCCAGTGATGTTTTGAAGATGCAATATAATAAATGTATGCTGAATTACATTGAACAAAAACACGTTGAGGTTTGTTCCACTGAAGAATGAAACAAAAAACAAATGCATTACCTTCCTCATCATGCGGTTAAAAAGAAAATACAAACTGAAACTATGTGGCGAATTGTATTTGATGTTTCATCGCATGATCCAGAATGTCATCTCTGAACAATATTCTAGAAGCTGGTCTGAATCTTTTGCCTGAAATTAGTGGTTGTCTTCTAAGATTTCAAATGCATGAATTTGCTGTTACATGTGATGGCAAACAGGCTTTTTTGCAGTTGATCTTACATGAAAAAGATACAGATTTTTTCAGATTTCTGTGCTACAAATTAGAATTTGATTCATCTGATACATCATATTTTTAGATGAAGTAACTGGTTACAGATTCACTCATTTACCATTTGGCCTTACTTGCAGTTCATTTTTATTGTGCGCTTCAACATGAGAATTGGTGATGAAATATATATCAGAGTTTCCAATTGCTGCATCAATGATAGATGAACATCTGTACATGGATTACTTTCTTGCTAGTACTGATACTGAAACACATATTACGATGCTATATCATGAGATCAAAGATTTAAGGAAACTGCCAACGGAAAAAAAGGGATCTCTACAAACTCTTTAAAATTAAAAGATGTACTACATACAAATAAAGAATTTCACATATCTACAACTACTGTATTGGGTATTGACTGGGATACAAATGATGATACTTTGGGCAATGCTTTCAAAACATCTTTTTTGTGTTGCTGGAGATAAACCACTTACAAAACGATGGTTACTACCTTGCATCGCTAGCTACTAATGATCCATTAGGACTATTTTCACCATTTAGGATTATAAGAAAGCTCTTATTTCAAGATACATGGATTCTTGGTATCAAGTGGGATGAATTACTACTAA
This sequence comes from Nephila pilipes, assembly GCA_019974015.1. Lineage (NCBI taxonomy): Eukaryota > Metazoa > Arthropoda > Arachnida > Araneae > Nephilidae > Nephila > Nephila pilipes. The sequence continues at coordinate 75,567 of BMAW01042800.1, read as the reverse complement.
CAAACTTATCAACCATGTGGTATGCCGCCGCGAAGCAACTTGATGATATTTGCTCTATCAAAATTTCTCACTACATTGGAATTTCTTCTCATACTCCATATACTGTACATGTGTTTTGTGATGCATCTGAACATGTGTATGATTCTGTCCTCTTCATAGTCACTTCTCAATCAAATGTTCATATAGTCTGCTTTCGCAACAGATTAGCACTTATCAAAAAGGTTACTTTTCATCACCTAGAACACTTAGCTGCTTTAATGGGAACCTGACTGCTCTGTGAGGAGGTTGATATACAATCATCTGCTACAGTATTATGGACAGATTCCAAAATCGCATTGGCCATTCCAAAATCACAAAATCCATTGGATTCGTAGCAACCCCAATAATTGGAAAACATTTATGTGTAATAGGACAACAGAAATAAGGGACTGCAGGGTTTTGAGTCCCTTACACAATGCCCTGCAGATCACCCAAGTTGAGGTATTTTACCTTCAAAACTATCCCATTTGAAGAACTGGTGGTATGGTCCGCGTTGGTTGACACAAGAATCCTTTCTTGGGCCAACAGAAGATTTGTCATCTTATGACCAACTGAAAACTTACAGTGAAGCACGTAAGCCCTTAACACAGTCACTTTATGTAGAAACTACTAATCATGTTATTGACATTACGCATTACAGTTCCTACAAAAAACTTCTTCATGTAATAGCATGGATCGTATGTTTTTTTGCACAATTGCAAAAATGAACAACGTTTCCTATTTGAATTGACAGCAGAAGAATTACAGAAGGCTAAAGATTACTGGATCCTCAACGTACAACAGTGTGTTCAATGCTGAAACAACTGTCCTTTACCTACAACATCAAAAATTGCACATTTCAATCCCTTCTTAATGAACAATTAAATAAGACTTGGTGGTAGATTGCAATTCGTTCCTTTATCAGCAGATGTACGACATCCTTTGCTTCTTGAAGGAAACCACTCATTTGTACGACTGCTCATAAAAAATACCCATGTGCATCTTCATCACTTGGGAACTAGAATCGTTTTTTCTGAATTACATTCAGATATCTGGATTTTACGAGGACATCAAGCTATAAAAAAAGTACTTCATAAATGTCTACCCTGCAAACTCTCAAAATCAAAATGTGCAATTCAAATCGAAAGTCCTCTTCCTTTGAAAGAGTAACATCAAGTGTTCCATTTTCCACCATTGGTATCAACTTTGCTGGACCTTTATATGTGAGAAACAAAAGTCCCTCAGACACAGCATACATTGCTCTATTTATGTGTGCTACTACTAGAGCTTTACATATAGAACTTGTTTTCGACTTGAGCACTGACAAATTTCTTTTGGCTTTACAACGATTTGTTGGTTGAAGAGGACTCCCATGTGCAATCTATACAGATAATGATACCTCCTTCCATGTCGCAAAGAAAAAGCTAATACTTCTGTGGAAAGTTATCACATCAGAAAAAAATCCAACAATTTTATGCTCATAATGGTATACATTGGAAGTTTATTGTACCACATGTGGCTTGGTGGGGAGGTTGGTTGTAATGCTTGATTGGCCTAACAAAGAGATGTCTTCAAAGAGATGTCAGCTATTGACTGTGTATTGTTGGATATATAAGATCTATCCACAGTACTGATTGGTGTGGAAGTCGTACTTAACAGTAGACCATCAATATTTGAAGAGGGAAGTGATGACAACATAGAAGCTCTGACACCAGCTCATGTTTTGACTGGCAGAAAATTGACTGCTATACCAACAAATCCAGAAAGTAACAATGCTAAACTTGCACAATTGTATAAAAAACAGCAAGAGATACTAGACACTTTTTGGAAAAGATGGTCGAATGAATATCTTTTACAATTATGTTCATTTCACCATGTCAATGGCCATCAAAGCCCTCTGAACCTCCAACTTGGAGAAGTCGTTTTGTTGCAAGATGTCCACTCAAGACACGTATGGAAAAAGGCTCGCATTAAAAACTAATTGAAGGCAGAGATGGAAAAATTAGATCGTGCAGAAGGAAAAGACACCCCTCGTCCTGTACAGCTGATCATCCCTCTAGAGATTGATCAGGGTGGGGAGAATGTTAGGATTCGTTAAATGTATAATCTTTAGGATTCGCTACATGTATTTCCTAAAATTTTATTTTTGTCTTCTGTGGCAACGGTTTTATTATGTTAATGTCTTTTCATGTTGTTTTGTTTATGGAATAAAAAGAATTCGTCCGAAGAAGATCGCTTGTTTCCATTTGTACTTAAAACGTGATAATAACAAATAGTTCAGTCTAATATTCTACTTTACTTCGATATTTTACTTTATATGATTATTTAAAACATTGTATTACCGATCTATTTGTAGATTTCTGATGTTGTCTTCAATTACAACTAGCTATTTTAGCAATCCAAATGTGAACAATCTTATTTATATATCCTTGTCAGATAATAAAGGGTTTACTAAAATTCAGTGACATATTTTTTTTATAATTTGATGTCTGTAAACAATCATGATTTTTTTTTATTATTATTATTATTCATAAACAAACTATTGTGAGTTTGAATTTAGATTTTCCAATATAATGCTTTTTTTAACATGCCTAATAATTTTCATTTTCATTTTTTTTCAAAAAAAAAATCTCCATGACTCCTAATTCTAGTTTGATCACTTAAGTGATTTCACTTATTATCAAAAGGTATAGAAGTAGAACCCTGGGGGAATTTTTTTTAAAAATGGTTGTGTTAACTTTAGAATAATTAAAAAAGATTTCTGTGTGTAAATAATATATTCTACAATGTGACAGGAGAGGAGGGAGTTAATGCTTGTGAAGGATTTATCTTATTGTAAATAAATTTGGAATGTATGAGGCATAGCTTCCTTTTTACTCTATAGACTCAACTTAACCATACCAATGTTTTCACCCTGGATTTGTAATCTATTGGAGTAATCTATCACTACATTTAATGGAGATCATGCAGTGGGCTAAAGGATATATGATGATAAAACTGAAGGCTTGCTACACATTGGATTGGGAGGGCTCTTATTTTTAACTATGTCCTTTTCAAACATTTTAAATCTTAGACACTCTTAATTTGATTTGATTAGGGAAAATCACCAACCAAATATATTTAAATTTTGACAGGACATTGGTCTACAAATAAAATTTTAAAATCAGGTTTTTTTTCCCCTATTCTTTATCTGTTATTTTCCTATTAATCTATTTTACTTGATTTAATTGAAAATATTTTACTTTGTGTTTGGCTCTCTATTAAGCTTTTCATTTATATAGCTTTTCATTAAATATGAATACAAAACTATTTCATTTGAGTTATTTTCATATTTGACTATATGGATTTTCTTATTAGAATTTTATGTACCATTTTGTTTGTGAACTAGCATAAAATTTGTGTGGTTATTTATTTTGTATTGAAATATTCTTTTTGATATATATACAGAAACCTAACCTTATTCTTAATGTGGATGGTCTGATTGGAGCAGCTGTTGTGGACCTCTTACGATGCAGTGGCTGCTTCACTGCTGAGGAGGCTCAAGAATACATAGAGATTGGTGCACTCAATGGTCTCTTTGTTCTTGGGCGCACAATAGGATTTATTGGTATGCAACTTTTTATTTCTCTCTTACCAATGCAAATTTAGCATTTTAATCATCAAGGTAATATAAAAGTTTCCTTATACTATCTGAAAATTGGTAACAACTCATTCTTTTTTTTTTTTTTTTTTTTTTGTAAGCATGTGATGCTCTAAGGCTTCTTTCAAATTTTATTGCACATTGAATTGGATCGTGTTTTTCAATGAGGAAAAAACCATGCTCTTTTCTAATTTTGATACATTTTATAAAGATGCTTGTGTAATTTTCAATGTAAATAAATGCCTCTTTTAAAACTTTGCTAAGATTTAATAAAGCGATTAAATAGCTGTATATTCAGTGAACATTTCTGCTAAGTAAATCTCATTATTTTGACTGTTTATTTTATAAAAGTCCATTGAAATTATTTAATTGATAATATCTCAATATTTCAAAACAATTATTTTTTCCTGTGTGTATAGAATAGAAAAAGCTGATCTATAATTATATTATTACAATTTGTCTCCAGTTTTATTAATTACTCAGAAAATTTCCCTAAGGTATATTAGGTTATCAGTAATAAAAATTTTGATAGACAATTTGCTGCAGAAAATATATTTTGCAACTTTTTAAATATTGTTTCTAATTTGTTTCCAGATTGTTCAATAGTAATTATTATACTTTAAGAAAAACTACTGAGCTTATTTTTGTCACAAGATTTTTTACTACTGAACTGTCTTAGTTCTAGTAAGATAAACATCATTATTTAACATGCAGCAATTTTTATTTGCTGGAAGTACTAGTTATTTTAAAAAGAAATATAAATGTCTTTGCATTTTAATAAATAGTTGAGATATGCTTGACAGATAAAAGTTAGTTGGAAAGGATAAAAAATATTCTAGTGTTATGTGATTCTGTAGTATGATAAGAGGCACTTATACCATCAGCAAAATGTGAATAGATAGATTAGTTAGTGAAAGAGTATCATTGTTGTTAAGAGTGTTATTTAATTATAAGTACATGTTTATCTCTTGCTAAATTAAGTTTTTCGGAAATGAAATCTTCTAATTGTAGAGTGCTTGTCATTTCATTTTAAAAAAAAATTTTACACCCAAATAACACATTTTAAAATAATCATTTTGACAAGTGATATTTTGAAATTTTATCCGAGTTTATTGTAAGAACTGAAAATTGCTCAAACAAATCTATCTTGAACATTGGCAATTTTTAATTTAAATCTCAGACATATTTTCATGAAGCATACAGCCATGAGAACCGGAGTCTGCGCATTTAGACGACACAGGAGGGGAAAACAATATCTGAAGCACTATATGAAAGAAAAGTTGTATAGTGGATTTCTCTTTCGGAAAGTGCTTTGTAGGGTTGGAGTTTGCTCAGAATATCGTGTTATGCCTAGAATAAGAAAAAGAATTGCTTTCTAGCAAGTGTTGGAATTAGATAGAAGCAGGATCGTTGCCAATTCAGATTGTGGATTATCATTCTATTATACCGCCCTGATCAGAATCCAACTGCTTTCATGCGAATATAGAATCAATGAATTGCTGAGGGTCATACTCAACGGCATGCAGAATCTACATGCCCTCTCATGACTAACTTCTGAGAGGACAGACATATTGTGAGGTTGGCCTTGCAAAACCATACCACATCCTACCTTTCCTGCCCATTTCCTGACCTTTAGTCAGGAAATGGGCATGTTTGCAGCATGCCCAGTATTCACTCATATGGTGTGATTATGTTTGCTGCAGCATGGACTGTCAGCACAGTGACCTTTACTTAGCTTTCCTTTCCAATGCAACATGGGTGGCTGCGGTAGCTAGTGGTCATGTTTATCGGATTCGTGGCTGGCAGTTTTCATTCAGTCACATATTTGATCCTTGGCCATTAAAGACCCGCAGTGTAGCCGGGACTGATGCATGTTAAATCTGTTCGGGGCCCAAAATCCTCCCATTCGGTGCGGTATGGAAGTTAGTGTTGTCATATCGCGGTAATCAAGTGGAATTACGTTTTCCGATATGACGTCATCCCACGCATCTGGCAATGGAATCGGGAATTTGCATTTGACGGTGTTTTTTTCTATTACGTCATATGAAGTTGTTTTTCATTGGATGCCGATTTTTAACTGTCAAGTTGACGGTATCGAATGCAGATTCCCGAATATATATAAAGGAGATCTGATTAGATTTGAATGAGGACTGACTGACTGGCTAGCTGGCTTCTTGGAAGTTTGGCTGTGATTGTATTAGACCGTAACTATGATAATAGAGATTTTGGCTGATACTGTCTTGTAAATAATGTAAATATAATAGTGTAAATAAAATAGAGATTTTAAATATTAGAATTTGTCTTTCTCTGTTGATGTGGCATTATATATTAAATTAAATTATCAAAGGCCTACTTTTGAGGAAGGCCAACAATTGGTTATGGGCCCAGGCAAGAATCACTGTGCCTGCATTTAAATTATTTTTTAAAATAATTGTCACATTAACAGAGTAAAGTTTGGAATTAATCACGATTATAATGGCTTTGCTGACATATCAGATTGATGCTTTGAATGCATCAAATTATGCTACCTGGAAAGAGGACGTCAAGGTTCTGTTGATGGAGAGGGATCTATGGCAGTTTGTCGTTCAGCACAAGTCTAGCGATGTCGATGCCTCCACCAAGAAAGAAGTCAAAGAAGATCCAGAATGTGCAGCAAAGAAGATACGAGCTTACTCCCTCATCTACCTAAATGTACAGAAGGAGTTTCGCTCGCTACTTAGCGGCATGGAAGACCCAAGAGATGCATGGGAGAAGATCAAAACCCATTTTGAGCCGAATTCAAGAGCCAGAATTGTGGAGCTAACCGACGAGTTCTTCAGCTGCCATCTCAATCCCGGAGAAGGAATCAACCTATATGGTGCGAGATTGAGGACTATCATACAGCAGTTGTCCGAAGCCGGTCGACCTATATCGGAGTGGTTGCAGCCATTCCATTTGATTAGACGACTACCTGAGAGGGGGTGCCAACTCAAGTGTCGTCCTCGTCTCTTGACCGAGGTTTAAAATTATGAGGTCCATCGCCAATAGCCCTTGTGTTACTTCTAGTGCGGTGTTAATAAAAACTAAACTAAAAAAAATAATAAATAACTGAAAAAAACTAATGCAGCACGGAGAGAGATTGTGACTCTGGTGTGCAGAATGACAAAACTGGATACAGAACATGCACATCATGTTCTGTATCTAAATGACATGCACATCACAATGTCTTTTCAGTTGAGTCCCAGTTCTGCATGTATCATGCGGTATACATGTCTGGAGACTTGGAGGAGACCACTCATTGCCTGCTTGCATTAAATATTGGCATAGGGGCCTTGCACTTGGTATGATGGTTTGGGCTGCCATTGGGTACATGACATGCACATCACTATTTCGGATGGTTGGTAATTTGAATGCTAATTGGTACATTTCTGACATCTTACCTCCAGTGTTTGTGGCCTATCTTTAAGACGTACCAAACGCCATCTTCCAACAAGATCATCTGTTGCATGTCGTGTTCTGACCTCCCTCAATGCACAGGTTATTCAATTGTTGTCCTGGCCTGCCACCCCTCTCCAGTTAATATGGTTCATGAAGTGGGGCATAGGCTTGGAACAGCATGGAATGAGTTGCCATTTCTGTCATCCAAGCCTAATCTGGTATGGGCCGTTTTACAAATTTCGCACCCCTGTAAACTCCCAAATAGTTTGCAAATTTAATCATTTCATCTTCTTGCCTTACTGTTTACGCACAGTAAATATCTTTAGTGTTTGCTCCCCTTCATGGTGTTGCAGTTTTATTGGCAAGTAGTGTTAAGTATTTGCCATGATCCATCGGAGTTTTATACAAAGATTAATTTGGTCATGAATGGAAAAGATGACCTCTCGTAGGACAAACAGTCAAATTTGGAGAATAAAATACTTGATTAGCATTAGATCAAGTACCTGTTTATTTCATAATGGTCAGTGGGTGCCTATACTTCATTATTCAAAACTTTATACCTATTTAACTCATTTTATGTGAAAAAAAATAATTCTGATTGTTTTACTTATTTATTAATAGATTTAAAATGTTGATAAAATGGATAATTTGACCATTATGATTTTAAAATATTGGCAGTAAAAAGTTCTACTCAAATAAGTTTACTGCTTCTTTAATTGTAACCTAATGGTCTTCTTAATTTTTATTTTTTTGTCTACAATAATTTGTGATTCTTAGCTTATTCTTGCACTATACTTCTTAATTGTTATTTTTATAACATGAATAATTTTAAATGGAAACATTCCCAAAATTGATATTGTGTGACAAGACATTTAAAATCTTATGCAGTGATATTTTGAAATTAAAATGCAATACTTACATTATTCCCAGTTGCACTTAAGAATACTAATTCCCCCCCCCCTTCTCAGGTCACTATTTAGACCAGAAGCGTCTGAAACAAGGACTGTATCGTCACCCCTGGGACGACATCTCTTACATTCTCCCCGAGGCTATGATGGAAGAAGCTTGATTAGAGAAATACTCGAGAACATCATTGTATTTATTTAACTGAAGTCGAAATAAGCAAGTCTGCTTATTTTGTGGAGGGATAAAAAAAGGACAATAGTTATAATAAATGATGATAAAATTCTTAAATTTTCCCCAATTCTTGATATTACATTTTGCTTACAGTATTAATAGCTTTCATTTTGTGATGAAGAAAAAAAAAATTATTAATAGAACTGCAATAACTATTTATCAAATTCAAAATATAATTATATTGTTATACAAATGGCAGATTCCGCTAGATTGTTTGCAGCTTATGTTTTTATATTAGATATATAATGTCTAATTCCTGTTGAAAACTTTTAAGAGTTGCACTGCCTTATGTATATAAAAATTGATAATTTATTTTGATGAAAAACTTATTCTTAATTTAAAAAGAATTGTGTGGATGGAGAGTGGGCTGTGTACTACTATTTCTTTTATTGTTATTTGTGAATTGTTGAGATTTAGATGCAAGATCTGTACATTCCAGTTTTATTTATATATATATATATTTTGCTATTAGTTTGTGCAGCTTAATTATATAAACTCTTTATACTAGTGTTGGTTCTAATTTTAAGTATTTTATTGATAAATATTGTAAAATACGAAGCTGAAGCCCAAAACAAACATATCAAAAGTAGATTTCTGCAATAAAAAATGCATATTTAAGTCATGACCTCCATGAAGATGTTATTGTATTGTGATTTCAATGTTGTCCATGTGAATGGAGTCAAATCCACCTACAAAAACACAAATATTGCATAATTATGGTCATAAATTATTTTTATAACAGATATTGCAGTCCCCCCTAGCAATTCTTATTAATGTTGTTATTACAACAATTTTTTTTTTTGTTACACCATGGAAGTGCATATTAGTTTCATAATTAGGTTCCTTTATTCCTGTTAAATCAAGGATACTCTAAATAAATGTTAACCTATAATACATATAATGAATTATACACAAAACAGATCTGTTAAGTATAAAAGACTGTATAAAACAATAATAATTAAATACACTAAATATTTAATAAGCTTTTCACAATGAATAGTAGTTCAAGGATTCCTATTTATAATTTTATTTTAACCCTGAAATATAAAAACTTTTAGATTCTAAAATTGTAATTGCAAGTCCATTAATATGTTATGAATTTCATCTTATTTGGAGGAGAATAACGTCTTGTAAAGAATTCATACAGGGTTATTCAGAATTCGTAAGTTGGAGAATGGTAAAACATATATTTTTTTTAAATTAAAGTGCATGAAATACAAATGATACAAACATAAGAAATAGACATGAAAGGAACATCCCCTCCCACACACTTAGAGCATTGTTGGTGCTTCTTTACAGCAATATTTATAATAATAGCAAAAATTGTATCCACAAACATAACTGACACTGTTGCAAAGATGCCCAATATTTCTTGTTCACATATGATTTATAAAAACAGAGCCTTCGGATATTGAGAATTATCAAGATTTATATTTACTGCAATGCTGTAAGTAAACAATTTGTATCCTTTCAAATGTTTGTGACTCAACATATCATTTGTGTTCATACAAATATATTTTTTAATAATACATGTGTTAAATATTAATTTGGGTAATATTTAAAACTCATGGTCTCATGACTTCATAATTGTCTAATTTACTAAAATCAGGTTTACAGTAAAAAAAATTCATTAGATAAAATTTATTTTAACGAATTAATCATATTTAAAATTTCTGTACAGAAATTTCTTCAGTTATCTATAATTCCTTTCCATTAAATGGATATAGTGATTGTAGCCATGTTTTTATTCCCTTATAGTAATGCATCATTGTATATTTTAATCAGGTAAATTCATTATGTATCAAAATCACTCACAGAATATTTTCTATTTGGAAGTATAGAGCAACTAATATATAAGTCTAGATATATTGAAAAAAAATAAGATTATCCACATTAAACAAGATAAAACTTACCTCTATATCATGATGTCTTGCAACATTAGGGTACTTGCAGAAATATTTTAACTTTTTGTACAGTTGGTTCGGTGTATTATACAAATATTTTTCTATAAAATAAAAAGGTTACAAATAAATGTTCAATTAAAAGTGAAATTAAGATATTATATAATTCTAGACCATTGACAGATTAGAATTTTCATACTTTGAAGACAAATGAGTGAAACTTTTTTAAAAAGTATAACGGCAGATTTTAAATAAGAGAGGATAAAAATATTTCATTAGTGATCGTATTAAAAGAAATACTGGCTTTAATTGATGATTAAATTACTACATTTATGATTAAAGATCAGATACTTATATCTTCTGATAGTTTAAGCTTTAAAAAACACAGTGGAAATATTGTACTGATAAAATAATAATAAATATTATAATGTAGAAGTTTAAAATAATATGAAAGTTGAAAAAAATGTATTTTCAAAGCCATTCAACGCAAATTCAAACTTAATTTAGTACATTACATGTCATTTTTTTTCATACAATTGATTTGTGTGAAAGGCAGGGTTGTATTCCTCTGCTTAATTATGTGAACAAATTCTTTCTTGAATGTAATTTTGACTAAAAATTTGCTTTTTAAAGGACTGTACAGCAAAAAAAAAAAAAAAAGGCTTAAAATAAATAGAATAAGTATAATTATATATATATATATATATAATTATACTTATATATACTTTGATACATAATATATATATATATATATTAAGAATTTTTTCTATTGGCTTATTAACAATGCACATATGCTCTCTCAATTCATTTATATTTTTTAAAAAAAGGAATAAGAATATTTTTAAATGTTGAATATAGAACTTGTGCATCTATACACACCTGGATATATTTCTGGATAAACCAGTCTGTTGGGACATAAAGGATAGCAATGAAGACTGGTTGCTTCTAACCTAAAATAAAATTCAAATCAGAAAAAAAATGCAATTTTCAGAAATGAATCAAGATCCATCCTTTAGTATTGCAATTTTTAGCATCTCTGAAGAAAAAAAAATCTAAATCAAAATTTTCAATTCACACAAATGTAAGTACAGAACCTTTTTCATTGCATCTTGCTAAACATGAATACGAATTTTAATCAATTACAAAAATTTCTGCTAGAAATATTAAACTAAAAGTATATAGTATATTTGTTTATAGTAAAGATGAGTCAAATATATAATATATATTGTAAATATATAATTCATTGAAAAGAAAAATTTTAAAATTCTTTCGTACATACATGGAAACACCGAAAAATTCATGTATGGCTGTAGAAACTACTACATCTGCTGAGCGTAACACTTGATAATACTCCTCCTTATTTGGTACATATCCCCAGTTCACAATATGGTCTTCAAGATATTTTTTGGCTTCCTCAAAAATCTCTATTGGAAACATGGTGAGAATATTGAAAATCTTAGTGCAAAAATATGTTTGAGTTCACAAACAATATAAAATCATACTATAAAAAATTACATAAATTAACATTCTTCTCAATTTCTTGGTTAATCGATTAAAAAGCTTTCCATGGTTTTTTTTTTTTTTTTTTTTAATAAAATATTTAAAATGTAAATTATCAATATTTTAGAAATACAAATCTGATGAGATTTACTTTTAATTCAATAAAAAGTTTAATTTTGTATTTAAAATAACCAAAATTTAAATTGATATAATTAAATAAATGGAATATGAATTAAAAGCATTTTTTAATGGACACATCAATGTTTGAATAAAATTGGATACTCTTAAAAGTGGAAAAAAAATATGGTTAACAGTACTATTTATCCTCCAAAAACACTTAAGTAAAATTTGGCTAGTTTTATAAATATTTGAAGAAAAATGATTACTATTCATATATTTGAAGATATTTATGCAATTAAATTTTAACTGTAGTATACTGAAAATGCATCAATGATGCAAGTGAAAAAATTTCAATTTCGGAGATAAGTTTATAAGAAACTTACTGGGATTTTCTGTGAATGTTTCTCCAATTACTGATAAATCAAAACATTCTCCAGAATCTTTCAAGCGATAAATGACAGAGAAAAAAGTATCAGGATCTTTGTCATGCTCCCTGAAATGAAGTTTTTATGACATTAGAACAAAATTATGATTTAAGTGTATTAGGAAAATCTTTAATTAAAATACATCTCAATGAAAAGGGAAATCCTTGAATAAATAATATATATATATAAGTTCTTGATTTCCCCCCCCCCACTCCCGGGTTACCCTAGCGATCCTTCTCTATTTTCGACCCTCCTTCTTGTCAACCACTTTCTATCTTTTTTTCAACTTCACGTCTAGACCACGGTTTAATCTTGTTTGGCGCAGCATAGCCATATCTGGTTCTTGCGTAATAAACTACATTCACTCATCCCGGTACAGGGTATTTCAAAACTCATGGCAAAATTTAAGGGGAGATGGAAAACATCTAAAGCAATTTTCGCCGCACAAGTAGAGAGCATACGGTGAATGGCTAAATGACACAGTAATGGAAAGCATAAAGCGCGAGTTTTCTTACACGTCGTTTCTACGAAGGATTTCAGGAAACCTGGTCTAAAGAAATCTTGAATGCTGCCCATGGTTTCATTATTCATGACACACTATTTTCAAAGTAAGCCAATAAAATTATTTGAGTTATTCTAATTATTTTACTTTGTAAGATTTTATTGTTCCCTTGATTTTACTGACCCGTGTGGTGACCGGGGATGACAGAATAGTCTCACTGTAGCTCATGCATGTAGTAAAAGGCGACTAAAATGGGTACCCAGCGTCTGGGGGTATAGCCGGACACCCTGCCCCTGGGGATTATATCAGGGGACTTTCCTTCGTTAGGTAAGTACGGGCATCATGACCCTGAGGCACCCTAGTGATCTTTTCTTTCTCATGGGGTTTACTGCCTTTGGTAAACACGGGTGACGCACACCCAGGTTGCCCTAGCGATCCTTCTCTATTTTCGACCCTCCTTCTTGTCAACCAATTTGTCTTTTCTTCAATTTCTTCTCATCTAGACCACAGTTAAATCTTGTTTGGCGCAGCATAGCCATATCTGGCTGTTGTGCCAATAAACTGTACTTTCTCACTTGACCCTTCTTGTCTATCAATCTTTTTTCATTGTTTTACAATCTAGATCACAGATTTACCTTGTTTGGCGCAGTATGGCCACATCTGGCTCTTGCGCCAATAAAACTTCACTATCATCATCATCACCCTTGATTTTATTTCTATTAGTGAGCCTACGTTCATTTTTAATGTTGTTTCTGAAAATAAACAAAAAATTGAAGAGAACTGCATTTTCTAAGTACTTAACAGCATTTAAGAAAGTAATTTAGTAGAGAGATTGGATTACTATTGAAGGGGATTATTTATTAGAGTCATTGCCTTATAGAATTTATTTAGTTGCACTAAGCATAAGCTGTTTTATTATTTTATTTACCACAAACTATAATTGCTTATAAACTTTTAACCCTGTGAGCAGGACCGTTTTTAACCTTCCCGGCGCCCCAGGCACGTCAAATTGTTGCGCCCCCCCCCCCCCCCCACGATTTCCAGAGCTTCCCCTTTTTCAGTTCTTACCTTGCCAGTTTTGGTTCGGGAGGGATGTTCTTTTAACTCTATTACTCTTTCCTTGTTTTTGTTATTTGGAGAGTCTCCATTATCTACCACCTATGAACCTGCCGTGTCCCGGACTGGTATCCGGCAACCGTAAGGAAAGGATAGTGGCATGGTTTGGCCACTCTTGTTTATTTCTTGCTTAACGGCATCACGGGCCACTCATCCACAATTTTCTAAATTAGTGCAGTAAAATAATGAAATCGTTTGCAATTTCAGTATAAAGTGTACATAATTGTATGAACTGTTTTCAACTTTAATTATCCTCTTTTTCTTCGCCTATCGCTTTACTATCTTTTACTTTTAGACATCCTTATACTTTTTTGAGTTACTGTCACTGTAGATCAAAGATTTTCATCGAACTTTGATCATTGCAAAATCATTAATGACATCATTTTGAGTGCATAGTAATAACTGTTAAAAAATCCGTATACCTTTAAAATGTCATTTTTTGTCAAAATTGTCGATCTTCTAATTTTAATGTCAGTTTAAAATTTAAACTTTTTTCTTTCTAAAAAAAAAGTTCTTTTTTTCTGTTTGAAAAAGCCGTTTCTTTTTTTCTGCTTGAATTATGCTTATACCTTATTTAGAACTTAATTTCTAAATAAGGTATAAGCACAATTCAAGTATTTGAATTTTACTCGGTTGCTAATTTTTAATTGCATTTGAAAGTTTGTTTTTGATTTTTCTCAAAATGAGTTTTCTCGATATATTCACATATGGCAACGTAGATATCAGAAAAAGTTATGAACCAAATTAATTTAAATTTTTTGCAAGTATCTTTCTTATATAGTTTTTAAGAACCCCTACTACTTTTATGGTTCTAAAACTAATATGTTTTTAGCAACAAAGGTGTAAATCATGCATTGTTATATTTTTTTATTATTATTATTTTTCATTGTTATTTGGCTCAAAATACAATAAATATTGTACTATGATTTTCATCACGAAAGTAGTACCAGCCCCCAGAAAAGTTATGATGAATAAGATAAAATTTACAGAATAATGATATTTTTGTTTACTTTTGAGTAATGAGCGTTATTCTGATAATCAATTTATGTACTATTTTCACCGTGTTTTTCACTCCATTTTTTTAATTAAAAGCAAATTATTAAATGTGTTTTTCATAGTTTTAGGTTATATTTTAGCCTTTAAAAATATTTTGATAGCAAATATCAAAGTATTTCAAAAAAATTTCCGGAGGTTGTACGGATACCTTAAGCTTTTCATTTTCTACAGTAGATCTCATTTCAGTCTTCACTTTCTAAAGGATGGAAAAGCTTCTCTCTGCCATACAATTTGTCACAGGAAGAGTCAAGTAAATTCTCATTGCGACTTCTAAATTTGAGAAGGACTTTCCAACTTGTTTTTCTTGATGTACGAAGAGATTCCTTTTGTTGTCATTTTTTCCACTTTCATATACGTTTTGAAATGTTGACACTCTTGTACAATCTGCTCTTCATCGATTTCTTTGGGGTAGCTTTGCGCCAAGTATTTTGCCTATTTAGTTACATTTTCTTGCTCCTTTTCATGGCGATTTCTGAATATCTGGAATCTTGTGTTGAGAGCATCGTAACAATCCTTTCTTTTGTTTAATTTTGTTGCAAGATTGTCAATAATAGGTAAAACTCCAGCTCGAAATCTCTCTCTTGGAATCATTCTCTCAAAATCTGGGTCATTTTTCTCATCTGAAAAAAATTTCCTTTTTCTGATTTTCTCATGGCTGGGCTCAGGCACGTTAGCTAGTTGCAATGTTCTTGCTCATCAAAGTTGAATATTTTTTCAGTTAAAAACAAATATAACATTTGATTATGATAATATGACCTCAGATTATGATAATATGCCATCTTTTCCTGCTGCACTGCTGAAACAAGTTTGGCTTGCTCGTCAGCCCTCTCAAGTTTAGATTTTACTTCTTCCAAATATTTGGAAACGGGAGTAGTGCACAACTGTAAATTGTTATGCTTACCATTCCAAGTAGACTTTAAAATAGACAAAGGACCTTGAGGTTGCCTACCATATAAAAGTTGAAAAGGGGACACTCCAGTTGTGGGCGTATGGGATATTTCCCTATACGCCCACAACACATATGGAATTTGCAAATGCCACCCTCTACCCTCCTCTCTAATTACGTTATGGAGCATGTTTTTCAAGGTTCTGTTAAACCTTTCCACCAAACCATTGGATTGTGGATAACCTGGAGTAGAGAATCTTGGGCTGCTCCCCATTATTTTTTCGAATTCCTTTGTCAGTTTGGCTGCAAAATTGGTTCCGTTATCTGAGGCGATAACATTTGGTATGCCTGTCCTTGAAAATATGCTTAACAAAGCTTCGCAGGTTCCCTTTGCATTAAGACTGGTCAATGGCACCGCCTCGCCCCACCTAGTGTGCTGATCTACCAGACACAAGATATACTTATGTCCCTTTGAGCTTGGTGGATCAATTGGACCTATTAAATCCAAATTCACTACCTGAAATGGTAATTCAGGCCTTGCCACAGGCGTAATTGGCGATCTGTTGTTAATCCTGACCGATCGAGTGAGTTGACACTCCTTACAGGATTCACAAAAATTTTTAACAACGGCCCTCCCAAAAGAAGGAATACTTGATTCGTTCAAGCGTCTTCTTCACCCATATGACTACTGAACACAGAGGTATGAGTTAGCTTCAACACATCAGTCCGTCTGCATTCCGGAACTACTAGTTATTCAATACTCTCCCCGAGTATTTTATCCCTATGAAATAGATACCCATCTACTTGATAGTAGTTTCCTTTGTCCTCTTTGGCGTGCTCCCAAGCCAATGCTAATTCGGCACAACACTCCTGTTCGGAGCGAAAACTGTCAGCTACCATGCTTCCCTTGTCCATCTCAACGGTTACTTCCTCGCCCTTAGTAATCGTTGTTCCCACTTCATTCCGACATGAAGTAATATTACTTTGAGAATCCTCAAAGTTCTCTGGTGCTTTCTCTAGCAGAATTCCAGATGAAACTTCGATTTCATCTAAAGATCCTGAGTCATTCCCCAGGTCCTGAGAGCTTTGAGCCAGTGAATTCTCTTCATTCCGGGCTCCTCCCAATATATCTAAAAGATCTGGCGGAAGCAACACATCTTCTGCCAAAGCACATAACACTTGCTGGTGCACCACATTAACCTGGCCACCGGTAGCAAGAAGAATCGGAACATATACTAAAGGACATTTAACCGCCGGACCGAAAATACCTTTCAAATAAATCGTAGAAGCTCCTTCTACCGAAATTCCAGGAACTAAGTCCTTTTTGACAACAGTAATTTTCGTACCAGAATCCACCAGCGCATGGACTAATTTCCCATCTACATTGATAGATGTTTTTACTAATTTGATTAGCTTGTCTTCAATAGCTTGCCTAGGAATTATTTTACCTAGCAAGTCAACTCTAGCAGCTACTGTCCCATCTTCCAGTTCTGTACCTTCCGTGGAAACTTTATTCACATTAAGCCTTTTATTATAAATTCCTTTGTTCATCGGACAATCCCGCCTAAAATGTTTATCTGATCTGCAGGTGAAACGCCCTCAGGGGCTTACCTACTTCAGGTAAGTACGAGCTTCACGAACCCGAGGGACCTGAGTGATCTATTTCTTTCCTATGGGGTTAATTGTCTTTGGTAAACACGGGTGACGCGCACCCGGGATACCATAGCGATCTTTTTCTATTTTCGACCCTCCTGCTTGTCTTAACTTTTCTCCTTTCATCTTCCTTTCTTCTTCGTCTAGAACACAGTTTCCTCCGCTTTTCCATTTCGTTTAACAGATATATTTTGTTCGAATTTACTTCGTCATATTTTTCCTTTATTCACTTTTGTTGGTATCCGTTTTGTTTTCCATTTTCCTTTTTTTTCTGTTGGCTTGCCAACCCGCATGTTTGCCGTGTGCAGCGTCCCGTAAGGAGGAAATTGGGATCCTGGGGATACCTTTTGCGTTCCCTTTGGCCCATGCTTCGCTGTAGACGGGTGACAGGAGTGAGCCCGCTTCTGTCAATCGGCTGGTGGTAAGTTTCTTTGTGGAATCTTCCGCAAAGAGACACTGCTGTAGGGCTAGTGCTGCAGATAAGGGGTGCATCGGGTTTCCCGGTGGATTCTCGCCCTGATGCTGCAGTGCTATATCTTGGTTGACCTTCAGGTAAGTGCCGCGCCTGACGTATGTCAGTTGACCGGCAACTGCCTCCCTCATTGGATTCCATGGTGGGTGGAGGCACACCAGGATGAACAAACTCTTTCTTCTATGGATCCTACTTTTTCGTGCCTGGGTAAAGGCCCTAATTTACCCACAAACATTAACATTGATGAATCTACCAAACATGCTCGATATCTGATCCTCTCTTCACCAAACAATAAAATGTCCCAACAATCTCCGTTTGCTATACAGAAAACGTTACTTGGTCTCGGTGGTGAACCGAAATCTGTCAAAAAATTAAAATCTGGTGACCTGCTTATTGAGACAAAAACTGCTTTTCAATCGAAATCATTTCTGTCCCCAAAAACCTTTCTAGATTCTCCTCTGAATGTCTACCCTCACAAATCTCTCAACTCCTGCCGAGGTGTAATTTCTGAACCTGACCTGTTGTGCGCCTCCGAAGCGGAAATCCTCGATGGATTTTCCGATCAGGGTCAGGGGTCAGAAGAATCATAATTAAAAAAGATAGTTCTACTTTCCCTACTAAACATGTAATTTTAACTTTTAATAGTCCTCAATTGCCTTCAACTATCAAAGCAGGTTATCTTAACTGCAATATTCGGCCCTATATTCCGAATCCTCAGCGCTGTTTTCAGTGTCAGAGGTTCGGTTACTCAAAATCTGCTTGCAGGGGACAATTAACGTGCTCTAGGTGTGCGTCCGTTGGACACTCTTCCACGGATTGCCAACTGGAGCCCAAGTGTGTTAATTGTTCCCAACTTCATACTTCTAATTCAACATTATGCCCAAAATGGCAAATGGAGAAAAAGATCCAAGAAATAAAAACCATTAAGAATATTTCATACACAGAAGACCGCAAATTAATAGTTCCGCCACTTTCTCAAACTTACGCTCAGGCTACTAAATCTTTTACATCAACGTTCACCCAAACCGATCCTTCTGTTACAAAAGTGATATGCCCGCCTCTTCACCGTCTTAAGCCATTGTCTTCCCTATCCAAATTCATACCTTTGTCTTTTCCAACGTACACAGTAAATACATCATCGTCATCTTCTCAGGCAGATATTTTGCCTTCCATAGTTCCTATCAAAGCTACTAAATCTGTAAATGCTCCTAGCTTTAAGACAAAAACCAAAAAGAAAAATAAATTAAATAGCCCGTACCGAAACATTTCACATCCTACATTAAACAATAAACCAAAAATTGATATTAAATTATATAAATGCTTACAGACCCAAAAAAAAGTACCCTACCACCTAATCTTGGAGATGACGATGATTGCATTTTATACGATGTCGATTATTCCTGGCTCTTGGATGCCATGGACCAAGTAGAATATAATAATTTGAAGCAAAAGAAAATTCGGATTAAATCTTAGCTTATAGTGTTTTACTCTTTTATCTCATTTTAGTCTAATCTGATTACGCTTTTATCCATTTTAAACAGCGATTTCCTCTCGTAATTATTAACATTGATTTTAATTTTTCTGCTAATTGGTCCCAATAGGATTTTAAATTTTACTTAAGTGCAATGTTTTAACCACTTTTTATGTATCACCTGGTTTGGCGCAGCATAGCCATATCTGGCTCTTGCGTCATAAAATTCTAAAGTCACTCACTCCGCAGGTGAAACAAGTTAATTTTTTAAATTCAGAGACTTTTGTTTTTTCAAAAATTTTCCTAGACAGCAAATTATCGGGCCTTTTCTCTCCAAACGGCTGTTTACCCCAATTACCATGAAAACTTCTTTTTTCACTATCGTTCCATTTAGCTCTCGCAGGCCCATTATAGGGTCTCCGTTTGGAAGCGTAAAATGCATCCCATTGTTTGCCCAAGTCCCTGGGTTTGTACCATTCTTCCCCCTGGAGCACATCTATATGGGTCGCTGTCTCAGAATCCAACATTTCAAACATTTTATCTGCTATAATCAGTTGATTGACTGACTCAAAATCATTCGCTCCTCTTAACTTAGAATAGTATAACCACATCGATGTTAAGCGGGACACGAACTGAGAGAAAGTTTCATCAGGGTACCGTTTGA
This sequence comes from Nephila pilipes, assembly GCA_019974015.1. Classification (NCBI taxonomy): domain Eukaryota; kingdom Metazoa; phylum Arthropoda; class Arachnida; order Araneae; family Nephilidae; genus Nephila; species Nephila pilipes. Next base: position 55,589 of record BMAW01042800.1, on the reverse strand, counting down.
CTTTCCTAAAATTTTCTAGGCATATTTTCGGTGAAGGTTCATACTCCTTGAGCACAACCTGTTTTAAAGACTCGTAGTCTTTTAATTCTTCTTCACCTAGGTTAACTAATAAATTCGACACTTTGTCCCCTAACATGCATAACAAAACCTTCGACTTGAATTCATCCCCGACATTTTCACTAGCGAAAGCTTTTTCAAGACTAGAAAAGAAATAATCCCACCCGTCTGATTTACTGGGTACTTTTACTGTTAAGAGTTAACTATTTCGTCTAAAGATTTTACGCGTGAAGTTTGACCATTATTCTGAGCTGCACTCTGATTAACGTTCCTAGATAATTCTATTTCCAAGCATAATTTTTCAATCGTTAATTGCTCTTGTTGTTCTGTCTCTAACCTTTCGGCCATAATAACTTCCAATAACTCTTTCGCTTCTTCCTCTTTATAATATTTACTAGAGATTATTAAATCCCTCAAAACAATTTTAGACATAGACGGATCAGGTGACTCATCTAAGTCTCGCGCTAATTGTATTAAATCAGTTTTCCTACTTTTGATAAGAAATGCCATTATTAGAAGCTAAACCTAATGCCAAATTACCTTGCAACAAATTTAAATACGAGTAATACTTAAATGAACTAGTATATATTTAACAAATAAAAATCATACACTCAATTTTTTATGAAAATAATCAAACTTTACAAACCATTCGAAAGATATATGCAATAAAACTTATAACACATCGATCAATAACTCCCGAGTCTAACATTGAAAACAACATTTTTTTTGCAAATTTTTTTTTATTCATCAACATAACACCTTTTGTTAATCACCTTTTAGGGTGATACAATCGTTCCAACGCTTTTCCAAATTTTTTTTTTTTTTTTCGCAAGAAATTTTTTTTGTTGCGAGTAAATAGCGATAAACAGCTTTCTGAATCATCGACTCGTTGCTGTTTTTGTTCCATCGAAAGCAATCGCGGCACCCACTTGGAAAAAACCTTTTTCACTTCACTTCAAAAAACCTTTTTCAGTAAATACACTTCCATATGATATCTGTGTCATCTCAGCAATCTCACGGAGCTTCACTTTACGATCTTTCATTATAATTTTTGTCACTTCACTCACATTTTCCGGTGTAACGGCTTCCACAGGTCTACCCGAGCGTTCCGCGTCATTTGTGTCGGTACGACCACGTTTAAACTCGGCAAACCACCGACAAATCATTGCTTTTGATGGACAAGAGTCCGGGTAACATTTTTCAATCCATTGTTTCGCTTGCACGGTGTTTTTACCCATTAAAAAACAATGTTTTATCAGAACACGAAACTCGGTTTTTTCCAATTTTTAAACAAACTACAAAACGACTTTACTCCAACCTCGATAACTCAGCTGTTTCTGGTCCGATCGACTTAAAATTTTGACACGTTTTAAGCAAAGGTTAGTACTCTAGAAAGACCTGGTTACTGGTTTACTACGAGCGCCATCTCTGGGTTAGTCTCGGGAGTTATTGATTGATGTGTTATATGACACATTTATTATCTAGCAAACCGCAGAGCATTTTTTTTTTAAAAAAAATAACCAACCGCAACATTTACATAAATCATAAAAGAATTATTGCTCAAATAACAAATCTTCTCCCTTTTTTTTTTTTTTTTTTTTCAATTAAAAGAAAAAACTCTTATACAGGAAAAAACCCAACAAAAAATATCCTTAATTATGAGCATAGGAAATAACCTCAGAATACATTAAATCATGAATAATTTTACAAAATAAAGCACTTTTCTTTAAAACGAAAAACTCATATAATATTAAAAAAAAAAAAAAAATATGCTGAATTCTTTTATTTACACTAACAGGAAGTTTACTCGAATATATTTTTTAACAGATATTTTTCACCAACTCAAACATAAATTTTGTGCAATTATTTCAAGCAATTCAAGGTAAAGGAATCCAACAAATTTTCTTTTAACTTCTGCCAACTAAACTGTTGTACAAAGTATTTCCTACACACCAATTTTTAATTTTTGAAACAACTTCAAGACAATAGATAATGATTAAAAAAGCAAGTTAATTATAAATTTAACACTAGAACTCACATAATATATTTCATAGAATTTAAAATCATACCCTTTTATTTCCAGTCACAACAAATACACCTATAATCTTATTATTTCATGTACACCGTAATTGGAATATTACAATAAACCTATAAAAATTTCTTTTCCAGATAACCGTTTTCATATTTTAACACAAATTAAACATGAATGCATCCCATTATTCATTTAAATATTTAAACGATATTTCAACTTAGGGGAACAATAGCCACTTACCTCGACACGAACGCTATTTCTGTACTTGAACACCATTGGAATTTCTTTCGGAATTTTTAGGTCGCCGCACCTTACACCAGTATTTGAAGAAACACGTGACTTTTATTCTTTAGCACCTATTCCGTATGTAGACGATTTCTTTTTCACTCGGAACCGTTGTTGGACCATTACCGGGGAACACGTGATCAACTTGAAAAAACAACGGGAATTCATGGATGAGATTGTTGATACGCGTGATGTCAATGTGGGTGTTTGGAGGCAGGTATAAACTGTATGAATTCTGATTATATAAATGTTTGGATATGAATTCTGATAGTAAAGGCTTGAAGTGTGGTTTCCAAATTTATGTGGAAGACCAGGAAAGCACAAGATGTCAACAAAGCGACACCCCATTCCTTTTAGGGTAATATTATCGTTGTACTGGATTTATTAGATAGCTTTCTTGGAGGGAAACTGCTATTAGGTTATATCTGTTTATTATATCCTTCAATTCATGTATCCTCATAATTCCAAGAAATCAAGGAAACTGTAGGAGGGGGAAGGAAAAGAAAAAATGCCTTCAAGTTTGGGGGTAATTCAGAAAAATCTTCCGTCAACATTTTTTCTTCATCCGGTATATAAATCTTTAGTGCATCCTCATGTTCCAATTTGTCAATTTTGTTTCTCATAGTTATCAAAAAGTCTTTTTTAGTTTGAGGTGGAAAGTTATTCTTGTTATGCGTGGTATCTTGGGATCTGTCTGGTATTGTGTAATGGGTAATGTTTTAGATCCAGAAGGACCCATATTCATGGGAGATGGAATTCTGCTGTTCATTTTTTTTTAAGTATTGGAGGGCGGAGTTTTATTTGAAAGTTGAATACTGAAGTCGCAGTCTGAGAAGCGGCATGATTGGTAACTTCAAATTCTTTGGTCATAGTTAGTGCTTATGCATCTATTGTTTTTATTTTAGGTAAATGAGAGAATTTTGGTGTGTAGTGGAATTTTTAGAGTAGCTGTATATATGATGGGGTGCAATCATTTACTATTTTTCGAGCCTCGGAAAATTACATAGTTGGGATTATCTTAATGCTTTGAACTTCTTTCTCTGTGAGCCAGTATCAAGAATAGATAGAATATTCACCTTAGCAAATTAGACAAATAAGCTCTCAATTGCAGTTCCTGCTCTCATGTCAAAAAACAGTGCATGTCCAAAGGCAGATTCCTTGATTTATGACATGATTGCCTAAATCTTTGGCACTTGAAGCAGCACAAAGGATTTGGGATACAAGTACAAATAATACAGATACAGTAGGTTATTTTTATGGTTTTGGAGAGTGTTGGGCTATTGAACGAAAGATAACGTGTTTAGTAGATATTATTTTCTCATCGCGGCCAATAGTTATCCGACGGACAGCAACATTTTCATCTTGAACGGTTTATAATATATCAATTTTAGAATTATTTACCAAGTTTATTTCAGATATAACACCACGCAATTGATTTAAAGAGTCATGAGGTGTGGCCTTAATTGAGAATGGTCGCCTATATTTTCATATTTTAAGATCACTTCAGCTTGTTTAGGGAATACTACTTTCTTTTAATAAACCACCATAATTTGTCTTTTTTACTGTCTTCACTTCTCCCACTGTTCCTTGAATAATTTTGTGTATCTAGCTGAAACGTTTTTAAAATCACTTTCAGTAAAAAAAATTTAGCAATTTTGTTTAAACTCAGTTGACCAAGATGATAAAGTGTAGTATTATTTGATAGATTAACAATGACATCGGGGAACAAAAAAGGTTTCTCGTGGCTCTCGCTATCACTTTCCATGAAGGAAGAACATTCCGACAGTAACAGTATTTGCAGCCTAAGGAGCCAAAAACGATTTTATTTTTATTTTTTCATCATATTTGCCTTAAAAAAAGCACATATTACTTCCCGTTCAATCAGGGACCCCGCCAAGCGTCGCCATTCCACTACTTTCTGACATGCCAATGAGTAACTATTGGAGTGTTCTTCAAAGTTGACTAGCTTTGAAGAAGAGAAACCCCCACAACGTACCAACGACACAAACACGATCGTTTATCAGCATCTTACTGAAAAGCAACACAAGGGGTATTGGCAACGAATCTGAAGTGATGAGGACGACACCTGAGCTGGCATTTCCCTCTACAAACTTCCACACAACACCTTCAGGAAGACTGTAAACCACGATAGATTTAACGTGCATCAGCCACAGCTACATGGTGGGTCTTTTGTGGCATCAAGGCCGAGGTACGTTCGTGACATTCTTCAGCCACATGTGTGACATGATGGGTGGAATCACAACTGGTTTGTGTTGTGATACAAAATTGGATTTTTAAATAATATTTAAGATTTTTATTGTAACATTTCATATCTTGGGTTTTTTTTATAACATGAATTTTAAAAAATGTTGCAAAAATTCTAATAAATCTTTGATGCAGTACATTCAGATTTTATTCTACACTATGAACTGCAACTTCATTCACACAGAATAAATTAAAAAAAAAAACTTTTGCATTTAATACATGACACAAACACTATATTTACATATTATATATATTTATTATAAAATTTCACCATAGCCCAGTATGTTATCAAGCTCTTTTATTTGAAACATTATTATTTACAATCCAATCAATCACATTTATTCAAAAAAGTCTCAAACTTAAGATTTATTATCCAATAGACTTTGTAAGATAATTCAGATATAATATAAAATGACTTTCTTTTTGTATAATGTTTACTTGCACAATTTAATCACTTTATTTTTCTTTACGAAATACATGAACAATATTTTTTTTAAATATTCTCGTATCGAGACAATAAAGGAAAATTAAGGTTTTGGTGTTGGCGGGAAAAATTACACTTGCACGACAAGGTATGTAATAGATTGTTAAGCAGTATCCAAAATTTATAGAATGTAAATTTTTCTATATCTCAAAATTCTGTCCCCCCCCCCTACTGTGTCATTTCTATTATAATACAATTTTAAAAAGGAATATTTTTACATATTTTTAAAAATCAGATTGATTATCACTAATATAAGTTTTGGTATGTGTCTTGCTATTCATAATAGTTAGCATCTTAATATCTGCACTTCCTTTTACATTAAAACATACAAGTAAAAATTGTATTTGATTAATAAATATTACTCTATAAGAGAAAAAGAAAAAAAAATGGAGAGAATTTTGATGCTAGCAAATTATTTAATTTGAAATAGTATATGGAATTACACATTTCTTCTTCAGGCTATTTAGAATTATTACTACTGTTTACACATGCACAATGCCCATGCTGTAGCGGTCCCTGACCCAGAAACGTAATTATTACTTTTCAGATTACGTTTGTATCTTGAAGAAAGAAGCTGTGCCCTCAATAAAGGGAGCATTTTCCCCTTATCAACTGTAAACTCTAGCAGGTTCCTTTATCCCATCCCATTTACTGCACCTATATGTATGTATGTTTATATATTCATATTTTATGTGTTGTCTAATTAAACGGTGAAAAGACAACTGGTCCATCACTTTTTTTAGAACTTTCAACAGTCCAACTATCACGTACAACAAACCAACTACAATTGCTTAAATAAGGCAATTAGAGTTGAATGAACGGAAATAAGCTTTTAATGACTTAGAAGTGAGGTTATATGATAGGCCTGATTGTTGTTTACAGAATGTCTCAATCAGGTGTTGCCAATATAGAAAGCAAAATTAAGTGATGCTAGATTACATAAGAATCATATCACATTTACCCCCCCCCCCTTTAAATTTTAATCTGGTAATTTCAGTCCCTGATGTAGTCTTCAAGTATGCAGGAGGTTGCCTATGATGAGCTGTACACAATGTGTTCTTGTTCAGTTCAGTCGAATCTCCTAATGTGATGTCTGAATCTGAGTTTATTGACTGTAGATCTGGAAGAACTTGAACATTTTCTTCTGTACCCTTGTTGCCTTCAGATCTGGTAGTTTCCCCTCTTGGAGCTAAGTGTCTTATAGAAACAGATGTTTCCTTTCCATCGCCAAGTTTTACATGTGCATAGACAGGGTTAGCTTCAATTAATTCCACTTCTTAGACAATTGGCTCATATTTGTTAGCATGCACCTGATTTTTCATTAGAACTGGACCAATCTTTATAAGCCAAGTAGGTATGGAACAGCCGTTATGGGGTCTTACAGGGTGAGAAATCATTCGTTCATGAGGAGTGGCATTTGTTGCTGTACACAACAAAGAGCGAATGGAATGCAGAGCTGTTTGGATAACACCTTCCCATTGTTCAGTTTTCATATTATTGGATCTTAAAGCAAGTTGTATAGTTTTCCAGATTATTCCATTATAACGTTCAACCTGTCCATTACCTGCTGGATTATAGGACTTGTAGCAATTCCTTGAGATGTTAAAAATGATTTTAATTTGTTAGACATGAAAGATGATCCCCTGTCAGAATGAATAAATGATGGCATTCCAAAAATAGAGAAAATGTTCTTCAAATGCAATATTACGGTTTTTGCAGAAATGTCACTATAAGGGATCGCAAACAGAAATCTAGAGAATTCATCAACTATTGTTAAAATATAGTGATTTCTTGAAACACTAGGTAAAGGCCCTTTAAAGTCAAGCTTCAACATTTCAAAAGGGGAAGTAGCTTTCACAAGTTCCAACATGTTTAACAAATCTTGGCTTTAATTTGTTGCATATTAGACAGGAGTTTGTGACTTTCCTTATATCCTCTAAAGTAAAAGGGAGATTTTTGCAACGAACCCAATGATGCATTCATGTCACTCCAGGATGACAAAGAGAGTTGTGAAGATTGTTTAAGTCGACTCTGAGAGTTAGAGCACCAGTTATACGGGATAATGTATCAGCAATCACGTTTTGCTTTCCAGGACGATAAATAATGTCAAATTTAAAACTAGCAAGTTCAAGTCTCCAATGGATTCACTTTTCATTTTTAATTTTACTACCATGTCGCTGATTGAATACAAATGTGACTGCTTGTTAATCAGTTAACACTTCAAAATGCTTTCCCATCAAAAAATGTCTCCAATGACGAAGTGATTCCACAATGGCATATGCTTCTTTTTCTGGAGATGAATGTCTCAATTCAGATGTATTAAGGGTTCTTGAGAAAAAGGCAACAGGACGTCCAGCTTGACTCAAGGTAGCTCCAATTGCGAAATCGGATGAATCAGTTTCCACTCGAAATGGTATGTCATCTTCAATTGTTGCCAAAGCAGCATTTGCCACATCATCTTTCAGTGAATTAAAAGTCAATACAGCATCTTTAGCAAGAGAAAACTGTTTCTTTTCAAGAAGAGGACGTATTTTCTGAGAAAACCCCGGGATCCAACGGCAATAATGGGCAAACATTCCTAAAGCATGTTGCAATGCAGATGAGTCTTTCGGAACAGGCATATCTCTCAAAGGTTTTAGTGGTTCAGGATCTGGTTTAATTATACCATCCTGAACAATATAGCCTAGCAAATGGTCAGAATTACTTGAGTAGGTACATTTATCTTCATTTAGGGTCAAATTATACTTCTTTGTCACAGTCAGGAACTTCTCTAAGTTGTCATCATGTTCTTTCTGATCTTTTCCACATACAGTATCATCTTCAATGAATGGATATGTAAGAGTGAGTCCTTCATCCTCAATAATTTTGTCAATGATTCTTTGAAAACAAGCTACTCCATTTGTAACCCCAAAAGGAACACGTAAAAACTGATAGAGCTTTCAACAAGCTTCAAAAGCTGTATAATGTCTCTCGTTATCCTGGACAGAAATTTGATGGTAGGCACTTTGGAGATCAATTTTGCTAAAAACCTTATTTTTTAAAATTTTCAAAATTACCTATACTATTTTAGGCAAAGGATAGGCATCCGGTAACGTGTATTTATTAATTGTTTGAGAGTAGTCAACTACCATTCTGGGCTTATGATTTTCTCCTCTAATGACAAAGGCTTGAACCCTCCATGGTGAGTTACTTGGTTCGATGACTCCTTCCTGAAGAAGTTTTTGAACTTCCAATGCCATAAAATTATTGTATTCATCAGTATGATGTCTTGACTTTGTAACCAAAGGTCTACAGTCTGGATTCAAGTTAGAAAATAAAGAAACAGGAGGTACTTGTGCTACAGCCAAAGAACAAATTGTTAGTGGAAATCTATTACCATCAAATCCAATTTCTACTGATGAAAGTCTGTTTAAAATATCATGGCCAATCAAAGCATCACTACAAAGATCTTTCATAACTAAAAGTTCCACATTGTGATAAGTGAAGTTGTCAATTTTTAAATTAACTCTACAAACACCCACTGTTTCAGTCACCATGGAGGAGTTTGCCAAAAGTTGGATATTTTTCCAAAATATGGTTCAACTTTCGATTTACATTTCGCTACATGTTTTTTATTAAGAAAACTAAGAGAGCTCCCTGTATCAATAAATGCACTGAGCTGAATATTATTAACCAATGCCTTAACAATTGATTTCTGGAGACAGTGAGTAAATCCCGAAATAGCAGCCAATGTTTTTGAAGAAGTCACCACATTTGAAAAATTTCTACCAGGTCTAGATTTGCACACTCGCTGGTAATGTCCTTTTTTCCCACATTTTCTGCAGATGACATCTTTAGCTGGACAAATGGTTCATGAGTGCAAGTCCTTTCCACAAAAGAAGCATTTTTGAGATCTTGAGGAGGAGGAAGCTGCTGATGTTGCTAAGGTTCCTTCTGAAAAATTGTCAGTTTTCATTGCTGCAGATTGTACCGGGAAAGAACTTCCCATATAAAATGCTGGATGCACTTCAGCTGATTCGAGGGTTCTAGCTTGCTCAAAAGCTTGATGGAGAGTCATCAATGTATTTTCGAAGAGTCATTGGCGAATACGAGGACATTTTAATCCTCATATGAAAGCATCTCTAATATACTCCTTTCAGTATTCCTTAGCCTTTACATCAGTAAAGTCACAGTCTTTGCTCAATTGGTTTAAAACTTGTAAATATTCACCGACAGTTTCTTCCATTTGTTGATTTCGCGTCGGCAAACAATGTCTAGTGAATATAACGTTACGTTTCTTTATAAAAAAGGGAATCAAGGATCGCAATAGCTTGAATATAAGTTGTGCAATCATTAATTAACTGGTAAACATTTGAGGTTATGTAATTAATCAGCAAAGGAAGTTTATTTTCTTCTTAGGTTTTTATGCCTCCTAAAAAATTTTCGAAAGTTTTTTCCAATGGCGCCATTTTGTTTTCCCATTAGAACACATGGGATCTACATCGAATCTTTCAGGTTTCAGCAGTTGTTTCATTATTAAATTTGAAAACGAAGCGATTCAAGAAAATTTCTAATTATTTTTAATTATTTTATTATTTAATTTTAATTATTATATTAATTTTTAATCCTAATTAATTATTGACTCTTTTTTAAAACATTATATTCAACTTATGATTAAATTAATTTTGTTTGCAATTTTTTTTAAAAAAAACTATAATTCAAAGTACAAAATTATAATAGTTTAAATCATAAATCAATATTTAACTGTTACAATATAACTGCTATGTATCTTGATTAAAACTGAAAATAATTTAATCTAAATTTAAATTCAATGTTGTTTTATTTTTTTAAAAACAAAATGATCTTGATAAATAAAAAGTATTTAAAAATGAAGGATACTATAATTCAGAAATGCTAAGTTACAGTTTAACTATTCACATTTATTTTTCAGACAGTTTAGAATAATTATTATTCTAGAATAAATATTGGGTCTTTTATTTTTAACATGTTAGAATCAACTGATAATTTAAAGATACAAAGCAATATTTATAAAATAAAAACCTATTTTTAAATTCAAATTATGTTTAGTAAAGACTTAAAGGTGAAAATAATAATCATGAACAGTTTAAAATATATCTTTTTAGAGTAAAAAATAATTTAAAATTTACATCACAAATATATAAACAAATACTAGAAGTATAGAGAGGCTTAAGCTTAGTGAATCACATTTTAACAATACAATTAAGCAAGAATAAGACAAAAGATACATAAAAATATACTAAAATTATTTCCTGTCTAATATAATTTAATAATGTAAGAAATATGATAGTAAATATGTTAATCGAAATAAAGTTGATGCATACAATCTAGCAGATAGGGAAATCCTATGTTAATACAGAACCTGCTGAATTGTTCTTATAGATATCATGATTTTCATGTGGCATCAGTTGTCTGTGAATTTACACCATTAAAAATTAACGGCATATAAGTAAATATTTTAGTGTGGATGGATGTATAAATAAGTGCAATTAAATGACAGATCGCGACTCCTCTGACCTTAATGCTTTAGAGCTAGCAGGTGAAATAAGCTTTGTTTCTACACTTTTATCAAAGGAACAAGGTCCAGTTGATGTTCATAAATTTAGTACTTCCCTTCAAATTGGGTCAACTTTTAGCATTACCTTAAGAATTTTGTTAACAATACACATAACTGTTGCTACCAATAAGATAACTTTTACTAAATCAAAAATAAAGTATTATTTAAATGTTTACTCAAAATCCTCTTAATGGGTTATCAATGTTGACAATTGTGAGAATTGAGTGATAAAACAAATCTGAAAAAATTTATTCATGATTTTGCAAGAAAAGAAACTTCAGAAGAGATACTTTAAAACAGATTAATTACTTTGTACATTATAATACTAGTTTTTGTTTGTAAGTTCAATGTCATTAGATCATTAAAAATGTAATTTTGTTTTTCAAAACAATTTCCCAAAGTTTGGTATTAGTATTATTGTTTTAATTGGGTATTAGTAATTTTTGAGTTAACATGGTTCTTTTATAATTATGTTTTTTTTTTAAAAAAAAAAAAAAAAACATTGGGAAGCAGCCATTTTGGGATTTGCCTAAGATGGCAAAAGCATTATGATTAGCCCTTCTCAGGATCATGATTCCCATACTTATCAAAAGAAGATAAACCCCTGAGGGACCTATAAAATTTGAAGGCATTGCATTTTCAACACAGTCCAGGTATTCACCATGAATATTATAATAAAATCAATTAAAAACAAATTCTTGTAAATTTATGAGCATGCATATTTGAAAAATTTAGTATCAGCCAAAAAATTTCTTAAAATATATCTACAAAACTTTTAAATTGTTAATGAAATTTATAAGTTTTCATGTCAAATTACACCAAAAGACAATGTAGTGTAGTGATAATGAGCCTCAGTCCATTTTTTTCCGCAAGAAAGGAAATTACATCTGTTAATTACTTCCTTCCCATTTTTGTTGAATATTCTGTTCAAATGAGCAGATGTAAGCCAAACAGACATTCTTTTATGAGAGTATCACAATTATAATTTAAAAGAGTAAAAAAATTTATTGACACATAATTAGCTAAAAGATACATTTAGATTAGTTAAAATCGTGTATACAATGAATACATTTATGTTAATGTTTCTATGATTTTTTGACATTTTGTTATTTCATTAGTTTTATTTAGCTAGATTGAATACCCAAGAGTCTAAATTTATCTGTAAATCTTACTAAATTTATCTTAAATCTGTTTCAACTTCCAAGGATGTAAGAAATCAAATTAGAGACCATTATCAATATGTAAAATTTGAAAATGGCTAACAATCGGACATGATTAATTCTTGACTATTACAATTAGACAATTTGATTACTAAATTGTGCTCACTTTCATGATAAAATAATACATTTATCAAATGCCGCTTCCTTCTTGTATGTCAATATGAAAACAAAGAGTAAAAAATAATATACAGTTATAATTTATACTAGTTATATTATGCTTAAAAATGAACAGAGAAAAGAAAAACTAGTTTGTTGCACATACCAGCGATGTGGCCAAACAATGTGAAGGCACTTTTGAAGTCTCTCAGGGACTATATCACTTTCTAATATCTGTGAACAATCTTCCAGAATATCAATGGGAAAGTAGACAACTTCACATTTGGAACGAATCTGCTGATCCAAATCTTTTGGTCTGTAATCTGGCATCACATTAAAAAATGTCGGAAGACTTTTTAAAAAAGATTCTTTATTAAAATTGGAATTGAATATAATCTTGTCTGCAACCAAACTGCAAAAAAGAAAAAAAATGAGCTAAGCAATTTATAAATCGGAGTTGGAACATTTGAACATTAAAATAAAAAAAAAAAATATTTTCAAATATTTCATACAGTAAATACTATTCTTGTTTTCAGTAATATTTATTTCTTTTAATTAAGTTAATAAATATTAAATTATTACAGAGGTATTATACATATAAGAGAAACAAAATGCTTTTTATAAAAATTTTGGTATTTTTCCATTTTGCCAGCACAAATCTCGCCAAGCAGACTTTATTGGCAACAACACATAATATACACATAAAAAAAAATATTCCCTTTGGAGTCAGTTGTATCATTTTTGACAACTTTATCATAGGTATTGGTGAAAAGGAAAAGTACCAAAATTTGTCAGAAAATACAATAACATAGTATTTGCAGAAAACAAGATTCAATTCAGGTTAATTTCACAGGAACCTTTACCAGCTATTTGAACAATGTATTCTACTTGCCTGACTTTGAAACTAAATACTTCACCTCATAAGAAAGCATGATGTCTTTATAAAAAGCATTTTAAAAATCGAAATTCCACCTCAAAAATTATTTAGATTAATTTTTTTAATTCTTCAAAAGGATTCGAAAAATTATCATCTGTCATATGAATAACTACACTAAAATGATACTAATCTTGCATAATTACTCCATGTAAAGTGAGAGCATAAAATAATTACAACACTTCCAGTTATAATTAACAACAAAGAATCAATTAAAAGATCTTATCATAGAGGAGAAACTTTAAGATAGGTTTAATTTTAAAAATTTCAATTTTTTCTCAGTATTTTATTAATCTCAAATCATATATATTGTTACAAAAATTTCCAAGTGTAAGGGAGTGAAATTAAGTTCAACTCTAAGGATAACGACAAATGATGCTTCATTCAAAAATCACAAAACACAGGTCAACACAAGTAGCACAGCTCGGACAAAAACAGTACAAACAGATACATAGCATTTGCACAATCCAGTGACACAGATACAGAACAAGCCACACTTTTAAGGACAGTCACAGTTATAACAGCAACGTTCAGCTCATCAGCCTCCATATTAATAACCTGCACTTCCAGGGCCGGCTCTGACAACACCTGGCAGATACTAGCTGCTTATCTGCAAATTCACCTGGCCTGCTTCACTCAAAGTGCTAACAACTTCCAGTCAATTTTAAGATTGATCCTCGCAACATAGACTCCAAAGACAGAGTAGATAAACAAGTAAACAAGTAATGTAGATAAACACATATTTTAGACTCAACATCTCTTGGCATATTTATAATTCTTCCATACAGCCGTGTCGTCACACCTAAAATTTACAAAAAGTCCATAACTTTCTTTCCAAGCAATATTTTGCTTAGGTTCCAGCACATTCAGCTCTTTCCATTTGTCGCCAGGGCTAAGGGGTCACAACTTAAACATCCTTTGCTGACTGACGACATGTCTGTGAATGTTTCTTTTCCTCCATAAGATAGCCACTGTAGAGAAGCATAATCTCATGTTCGTAACAATATATATTCCTTAACTTTTTCCCATTCAACATGTAGAAAATTATGCAAATATAATTAAATCCTTTGCCTCAAATAAAATGCAATTATATCAAGCTATTATGTCATTATAAATAAATGTTATATCTAAGTCCTGAATTATTAATTGATATACTGCTCTTTTTATCAGACATATTGCCCTAGTATTTGGAAAAAATGCCCACTCCATTTAGAATCGAGAAAAAAAAAGTACTTCCCTGTTATAGGGTGCCCATCAAATTATGCTAATGCCAAGGTCGTTATCAATCTCGAGAAGCCTATCTTGCAATTTCTTAGTCACTTGATGATCCATTGTTGAGCACAGCTATAACAGGAAAGTACCAAAAAACAACTGTAAAAAATTCCAATATTTTTTGTATTTAAAAAATAATAATAATTTCTATATCTATAATTATTAATTTTATAGTAAATGACAACCCAAATTAAGCAATATTATGTCTCCCTAAATGGGGACTATAATCAGAAAAAAAGAAAGATTCAGAATAAAATAAAAAAATTATACAGATAATTGCGCACTTGCTTGTTATAATGTAGAGCTATAAGTGTAACTTACATGTATTTATACAAAATATAAGTGCAAAGAGATGAATAAATTACCAAGAAAGAATGTCATTGTATCCATGCTGAAAATATCGTTGTTTTTGTTCTTGAACTGGATAGACAAGCTGATTTTCATGAAAATAAACAATTTTATACAATTGTGCCAAGTCACTCCTTAAGGCTACAAGTTGAGCCAATGACACAACAGAGCTCGTAAACAAAATACTAAAACAGAAAGAAAACAATGAGTTTGAGTTACTTTAATTTTCATGAAACAATATTAGAATTCAGTACTTCCCTGTTATAGCAGTGCCTGTTAAATTACGATTACATCAAGGTCGTTGCCAAACTATTGAATCTACCTTGCAATATCACTTATATTGGTAATATTTCTTAGACCTTTGGTGATTCATCATTGGGCATACTATAACAGGAAGTACCCAGAATTCTTTACATTATGCCATTTAACAATTACTAAAATGCTCTTCAGATTTACAGTTTCAGTAAACACTCAACACAAAAATGATTATTATTGCAAACAGATCCCTGAAAACATAAATCATAATCATGTCAGAAACAACCAAAATTTCTCAAATGAGTTTTTTACCACAAAATTTGCAGTGTTATAAAATTTGACAAAATTATTCTACCAGTCATACACTTCATTAATTCAAAATGAAAAGTTATTTACCCCTAACAATTGACAAAAACATATCATTTATATGTAAACCATATCATTCATTATCTTCATAGAAAACAGAATTATTCATTTATGATAATTAGCCAATTATTTAGATTAGAAAAAAGATTAAACAGAAATAAGAATAATTTTAATGATTGAAAATGATTTTTCAAAAAACGTACAATGAGATGTATCAGTATTGTAAGTATTATGTAATAGAACAACACTACTTTACTTTATTTGGAAATAAAGTATACATAACAGTATGAAAATTTATAGGTTAAATCGCAATGGTTAATACATAATTTATACTACTAAGAAATCCTTGGTTAAATAGTATCCATTATATATTTCATAATTCATCAAATATTCTTTTCCAATGTGTACATATATAATATTTATCTACAAATATGCATATTAGATTATAAAATTCTGTCTTAATGTTTATGTGTTGTTTTACCAAAGTTACTGGTGACATATTTAATAAATTTATGCGAGCCACAGTGAAGTAAGGAGAATAATAATTAATTTGATATTTATATCCTCTCTTCTAAAGCATTATTATGAGAACTTCAAGAAACAGTAATTTTCTATTTTGCCGGTGCAGGAGATAAAAGTTACCAAAAATGATACAACCAATGCCAAACTGAAATACAATTTTTTATGTGTATACAGTGTGTTGTTGCTAATAAAGTCTGGTTGGCAAGGTTTGGGTTGGTGAAATGGAAATTACCCAAGGAACAATTTAAATATGCAGCATCCTTCACTATTCCACACAAATATAAAAGATACTATGGTATGGGACATCCCGATGTCACACTATAGTCAAATAACAGGAATCCATGTGATAAAAAAATTCTTCGATACATCAAAAGGCTCAAACCCTCTCTCAAAAAAAATAAACGTGAAATATTTTGAACAAGATATGACAAACCAAGGAAAAGAAAGTAGATTGTATAAATATTTTCCCCAAGATAAATGGTTGAACATCAATCAAAAAAAGAAATTTAAATATTAATGCATGTGTGCTGTAAAATTCATTGAAACATTTGAAAAATATGGTCATGCAAAATAAAATTTTACTATCTCCTCATCCTATATCTTCGCCCATAATAACCTTATGGTGACGAAAAACAGAATGGCTCTAAAATGCAATCAACAGATGCACCAGATTGGCAATCCTTGTAACACAATCCTTAAGAATCTACTTTAATGCAAGCCTACATTTTACATGATTTGGTACTCATTTATTTTCCCATCACCAGGGCATTGGATAAAATAAAATTTAGCTCTTCTTGGTTCAAATTGGGAATAGAGTGTTCCCTAGGAGATTGGCGACGAAACTTGGTGACTTCCTAGATAGGTTGCCTCCTAGGGGGCACCCTATTCCTGATTTAAACCCCCTTCTTTAATAATTAAAAAAGCCATGGCTCATACCAGCAGGCATTCATTTAGTAAAGAAATATTTGCATTTCATTCAAAAACTTTATTATTCTCTTGCATTTAAAAATCACCCAGATTTCTAAGCAAAAAAGATATTGTTTATCATTAAGTAGAGTTAAATTCAAACATTGTTAATTTAAATGTTCCAATTTATAAGCCTTATAAACAGAAAAAAATTATACTAAAATTTCACAAGAGTGATCACACAATATTTCTGTCATTTGATGACGACAAATACAAATATCAGCTACTAAAATAATTTTCAGCAATAAAAATTATTAAAATCTAAAATGAGATTATTTTTACAACACAAGCACAGAAAAATACATACAAAAATCATAAGCTCTTCATGGTTAAAGTGCAGCTTATATAGAAACTGTTTGCATTCATGCATACAATTGCAATCATTAATGCCTTGGAAGTTTGACTGTAGCATTAATGGATGTGGGTAATAAGTGTGCTGGACACAGAAAAAAGGGTAAGAGACAACAACTCAAAACAAATTTATCCAGATAGTCCTAAAGAGTCAGAAAATATTGCAGTAATAAAAACTCAGAAATCAAGAAATATCACACTCGAGTGAAATCAAAAAGAAAATTAAAGAATCATCCGACTAATACAGAAACATATGTATTAATGTATATCAGAGGTATTCAACCTTTTAAACTTTGGGGAAATCTTTGAGCATACTGTTTTCTTGAAGGAACCTCTTGATCAAAGTGTAAAAGAAGAAAGAAAAAAAAAGGATATTAAATCTTTATCCTACTCAAATTTACAAAATTATTATTACATCTTTATTTTATCCCAATACAAACATCTTAATAAGATAATGAATAAAAAGGTCACTAGTAGCATTTTTTGTTTTCATAGATATAATCTATGAATCATACACAATATCAACAATATTTTTAATTGTAACAAATAAATAAAAAGAAAAAATTTTAATGACTTGGCTGTGATTGTTCTTTACTGCAAAATATTTTTACATTTAGAATAATTGTTGAAATCAGCAACCTAATGTCCTCTTCAGCATCCAATCTGTTTCTGTATTTTGTTTTTGTTGCAGCATACAAAGAGAAAGAGTTTTTATTAATATAGGATGAAACGAATGACATTAGAGGTTTCACAGCTCTTTTGACAATATCAGGATATTCTTTTCCAATGTCAAAGCAAAAATGCATAACATCAACTCGACAAAATTATAGTTTCAACTGAGTGTCAGTCGATATATCAATTTGAGATATATTGACTGAGCCAAACAACTGGAACTAATATATGACCTAATGTGTCTTGATTAACGTATTTGAAGCACGACTCTCTTACAAAATTTATGATTTTCATTATCCATAAAATATTTACTTATGTGTATTTTTACAAGCAACTTGCGTTTAAGAATTCATCTTTTATAAAAATTAAAATTTTACTAAATTTCGACCTTTAGATTAAGCAAATAGCGATCACTTGCAGAACCCCTGTCAAAGTTTTAGAGATACCTCGAGTTCCAGGTAAACCAGATTGATAACCTCTGATGTATATCACTCAATTTAATAAAATTTTAATTCAAAATAATCGAATATTTCGAAATAATTTTTTTGCTCATATCAATCTAATTAGAAAACACTTAAATTATATATGCGAGTTCATACAATATTTGATCGCCAAGGAGCGAATTATTATTTTCATAACAAAGTCACTATGAAGTTAAAAAACGGTTCTTTTCCATTTTACCGGCGCAAATCTCGCCAAGCAGATTTATTGGCGCAAATCTCGCCAAGCAGATTTTATTGGCGACAACACACACATATTCCATCAGGAGTCGGTTATATCATTTTTAGCGACATTATCGCTTGCACCGGAGAAATAGAAAAATACTAAAATACTACTACGCTTACCGAAAATTTTCATTCGCTGGAATTTTCGAGGAGAAATGCAATGGAGATATTAATCCTCGCCAATGCCATTTTTTAGGTGTCATAGTGTGCAATTCTGTCAATGAGGGAAAGAGTTCGCTAATTAAATCAATCAGTTGTTTATGAGATCCGCCATAAAATGCTTCAAGTAATAAAATTTGTTTGGATGACATACTGAGCAATAAAATAATTTGATGCCTGGATTTTATCGAGAGAGCAGAAAGAAGAAAATAATATAGTTGCAATTTAGCAAGTATTAATATAGAGACATCAATTTCAACAAAAATGGAACATCGAGTACTTTCATGTCTAGAGACAGGAAAATCCAAAGAAAATAGGGATTTTCGGTTAGGGAGAAAGGAATTTTGAAAGGGAGAGAATTCGAGATCAGCATTCAAACGAACAGGAAGAATCCGAGATTAGCATGGGAAAGGACAATAGTAATGCATCGCAAGTATTCTGTGTTGCTCCTAGTGCAACGTCAATAAAACAAAGTAGTATTACTGTTAATAAGAATATTAGAGGAAAGAAACAAAATTTTGGTTGATTGGTATTTAGAGGGGGTCTGGCGCGCTTTAATTTTTCTGGGCGATAAATTGCCAATATGGTTAACATGCAAGTTTTTCTACATGGTAACCACATTGGCAAGTTTTTTCAGATAACCCTATAAATTTATAAAAGAGGATTCGACGCTTTGTTTATTCCTTTATTTTTGGATCACAAGAAAAGGCAGAACTCATCGCGAGTTCCTTCGAATCACAATTCCAGATCAATAGAGAACCAAACAATAGCAAACACACAGAACACGTCCTGAGAACTGTGGGGGAATACTTTAACAGTGAACCTGACCACATCTTACCACCACTGACCAGCCCAAGAGAAATGCAAGATATAATTTTAAACCTACAAAATAGAAAAGCTCTCGTCCTAGACAACATCAAAAATATTGCTCTCAAATCACTACCGATAAATGCAATACGTATATTACAAAAATCTTCAACAGGAGCCTCCAACTACATCACTTCCCGCAGCCATGGAAACATGCCAGCATCAAAATACTCCCGAAACCTAAGTAAGACCTTCAAAAACCCGAAAATTACCGGCCGATTAGCCTCCTCAGTTCTCTGGGTAAAATTTTCGAGGAAAGTATCCTAATTAGACCGGAAAAATCCTGCACAATAAACAATATCACCCCCGGCTACCAACAGAGCTTCCGGAGAGAGACTTCCACCACATTACACCAACTGTTCCGGGCAACCAACATCATAACAAATTCTTAACACAAAACAAGTTACAGGAGCCCTTTTCCTCGACGTATATAAGCCCTTCGACAAAGTCTGGCATTAAAGCCTAATTTACAAGCTCGTAATGCTAAATCCCCCCCTCCTCATCTACATAATCAATAGTTTCATCTCAAATAGAAACTTCAAAATTTCACCACAAGAAAGATGAGAGCTGGAGCTGCTCAAGGAATTAATCTCTTCGGTCCTCTTCAAAACTTTCACAAAAGATATACCTTGCATGAACGACATTACAATCTGCCTTTTCGCCGATGATGCCGCAATAATATGTCAGCAAATAGCCTAGTGGTCTAGGTCGTAGACTCGTGATCGGCGGTTTTCGTTCAGTTGTGGGTTCTATCCTTGGACGTCAAAGACTCGCCGTGTAGCCGGGGCTGAAGCACGTTAAATCTGTTCGGGGCCCAAAGTCCTCCCGTTGGCATGGTGTAGATGTTAGGAGAGGGGGTGCCAGCTCAGGTATCGTCCTACACACTTAACCGTGGTTCAAAATTACGAGGTCCGTCGCCAATAGCCCTCACGTTGCTTCCAGTGCGACGTTAATAAAAACTAAACTAATATGTCAGAAAAAAAGAGCTGACGCCGTAAGAAGAACCCTACGAAAGTACATCTCCATTTATGAAAAATGGCTCGCTAAATGGAAGATAAAAATAAACCCAATCAAATCTCAAGCAATCTACTTCAATGACAGAAAAATTCAGTACCCCCCCCCATACAACTTTTCGGCTAACCCATAAACTGGACCAACAGTACAAAATATTTAGGAGTCAATCTCAACTACCAAATGAATTTTCACTCGCTCATTAAAGCAATAGAAAAGCATACTGAAAGAAATTTTTCACTATAATCCACTTTAAAGAGGGAAATCAATTCTGTTACTAGACAATAAACTCCTAATTTACAAACAAATCCTGAGACCCACACTACTGAATGCATGTTCCATTTGGGGAACAATAAACAAAAACCAAATGAACAAGCTTCAACTACTACAAAACAGCATGCTTAGAAAAATAACAGCACCAAAATTCCTTTCTCTAAAAATCCTCCATAAAGAACTCAAGATTATCACAACAGAAGAAGAAATCAAGAAATAGGCTCAAATATTCTACTCGACTATCGAAAATCACCCCAATCCAACAATAACTTAACTGGCCATATATCTCCAGATGACAGGAAGATTTCCTTACCTACATCAATCAACTGATCGATTGTTTGCGCCCTTCAAATCAACCCCGGAAGAAGCAAGAAACCCACCCTGGAAGCTGCATTCACTCTCGATGGTGGAACTTTTGGGCGCTCTTTCCTTCCACAGCCTGCCTGAACAATCGACTTTTATTTTAGAGTTCCAGCCTCAAGTGATGAGGCATTTTACTCTGTGATGAGTGATTGGAGGGAGACACAAGTTGTGCCGAGAAAAAGTCCTTCCGAAGGAGGCAGGGTAGGGAGTGTACATTGGTTACGGCATGAGTCGGTCACCGACAGGCCGAAGTCTATCGGTAGCCCGTCGGCCAGATGTGAGGTAGAAGGGGCGTATAAGCGCGTAATGAAGTGCTAATTGGTGGGAAACCAGTCTAGGAGTTAGGGTTTTGGCGCCATCTAGTGGCAGGTAAGGGCGTGAATAGGTGAAAAATGGTTAAGGCTTTATTGTTCCCGATTTGCCGAAGCTTATCGGGAACTCGCCGGCCATGAGAAGTTGAACTATTGCTAAATTCAGGCTGGTGCAATTGGAGACGGCATAATCGGTTCCCTTGCGGGATCCTGCCGGCCATTGAGAAGTGGGTACGGCATATTAGGTCCCCTTGCGGGGTCCTGCCGGCCAGTGCAGAATGGTGACGGCGTGATAGGTCCCCTTGCGGGGACCTGCCGGCCAGTGATGAGTGGTGACGGCATGAGTGGTTTCTTTTCGGAGACCGCCGGCCAGAGTGGATGGTAGAAGCCTTTCGCTCTGAGAGTGAAAGGGAGTGGGAGTGGTGGTGGCTTGAGTGACTTCTGATTGGTTGGTTAGAGGTGAGCTGTCCAGCTATGAGCGTTGACCTGTTCAGCGCCATCTGTTGCCTTGAAATGAAGTTTAAAACTGTTAGAATATGCACTGGGTAAGTTGTGCGGTACTCCGATAATTTCTTCTGTAGTTGGTATTGATGGGTCTATTGAGGCAGTTGATAGTAGGGTTTTGATGATTTGGAATACTATTGTAAAATAAGGAGGATAGCTTGCGAATGGTTTGAGGGATGGAGTCTATTTTTAATTCATCGTGTAGGATTCTTCTGGGTATGAATATGGGTGCACTGGTGATGATTCTAAGTGCTCGGTTTTGAAGTAGTTGAAGGTGATTTATGTTATGTTGACAAATAGATCCCCAGATGGAGCATGCATAAGTTAGTAAGGGTTGAAGAAATTGCAAATAAATTATTCTTTTGTTGGATAGAGAGAGCTTGGATTTTCTTCGAAGTAGCGGCATGAGTTTACATAGTTTTTTCTTGTAGTTGTCACAAGTTGATTTAATATTCGAGTATATTTTAGATTCTGGTCGAGGATGACTCCTAGGTACTTTGCTTCTTTCCCCCAAGGTATGGGGTTATTAAATAAGTGCTGGTTTCTTGGGTTATTTCTTTGAGGGATGCCTTTCCTGAAGATAATAGCGTTTGATTTCTCAGTGTTGATGCAAAGCCACCTTTGCATCAACACTGAGTGATGCAAAGGTCTCCATTTGATGAGCCACCTTTGGAGTTTACGTAGATAGTTTTGTAGGTTTTGAGCTGCAAGATCTGGTGTTCGATGCTGGCTTAAGAGTGCAGTATCGTCGGCAAATAGGCAGAGATCAATGGTCGGTGCTGTGGGGAAGTCGCTTGTGTACAGGGCATAATAAAAGGGCGATAAAATCGCCCCTTGAGGACAGCCCGCAGTAATAGTGCCCTTTCGTGATAAGATATGCTGAATTTTCACTTGGAAAGTGCGTTCTTGAAGAAAGCTGTGAGTGAGGTGTATTAAATAATCGGGGAAGTTTAGGGAAATCATTTTGAAGATGAGACCGTCATGCCACATGCGGTCAAACACTTCTGTACATCTAAAAATAGGCCTACCGTTATGAGGTTGTTATTATATCCGTTGATGATTTTATCCGTCACCCGAAGAAGTTGATGCTGTGTGGAGGTATTGACTCTAAAACCATGCTGTTCTGGTGGTGCCTGAACAATCACTTTCAAACTTTTTTCTAAGTCCACTTCTTAACCCAACAACCAATAGCAACTCTCCATCCCTCCAGCTCGTCTTCTGATTGTACGAGTAGTTCCTCACATGTACTCACACACCCCTACCATGCGAACGTGCAGCGTTCGACCTCCCTCACCGGGTTTGAAATACCCGCCATGGCGCCATTTTGGCGTAAGGACCCAGCAAAATAGATCTTTACCCAAAATTTAACATTTCTTTTGCAATAAGGCTTCCATTAGTTTTTAAAGAAGTTTAACAAATCATAATTTTGTAATTACTTTCTTTTTGAATAAATAAATTAAGTTTTAAAATTGTATCGTTAGTTTATGAAGTTTATAGTAATATTTATTTCAATTAATTAAAAAAAAATTTCTAAAAGTTGCATTGCAATTTTATTTTTTGGAATGATTGTTTTAATTACCATACAAAATTGGCATGGAAAAAGAAAGGGTGCATGTACATTCATTATAAATAGATAGTTCTTATTACTAATGTTTTTCATTATTCCTATAAGAGAAAAAGGTTTTAAAATAATTTGTTAAAAAGTGCTTCATGCAAGTCACAGCTAGAAGTTACTTACTACTTATACGATAAATTCACATTTGTAACAGTAACACAAAATCTGATATCCTTTCCTTTTTATACATTGTGCTGAGGTTGCATGTGAAATTTAAATTTCCTGCATTTATATTTTCATTACAGGAAATATACTTTATGCAAATGCCTCTAAATATTATGTACAAATAATTGCAATATAAATCTAAAATTGTCAACAATTCATTATAGTTAATGCAAAAAAGTTGGAAATGTTCATCTTGCTTATAAATATGAAATGAACTGAAAAAAATTACTGGAGAGTAGCTACTGCACGATTATAATATAGATATAAATATGTATTTCTGTAGAAAATTTATATTTCAGAAATATTTTTTTTCAATAAGTGGGAAATTGGGATAAACTGTATATTTTGCTAATTCTTTTTTGGTTTTTCTGATAAATTTATCATATAAAATTAGTTTTTTATAAAAAAAATTAAGATAATTTATTTTTAAAGCATTTCTTTTCAGATTTTAAGTGGTAAATTATCCTTCCAGGGAATAAAAAGTTAAGGACAACACATCAGTTACAAGACTTTTTTTTTCTTAAAAAAGAGTTTTGAAAAGTAAACTGGTGAGTACCATAAAAAAAAATATATTGAACTTTAAAATGTAATTTGTAGTCTCTTTTTCTTAACTGCGTTCGATGCTAAGATGGGTTTTTTTTAAGCAGCAACAAATATTTCTCCATGATGAAAATTATTAAATTTTCATCATGGAGAAAACAGTGTGTGCCAATATTCTAACATGATAGCCAATTACAATTGATTTTTGATAAAATGATGGAAAAAATATTTACATTGTTGTCTAGAATCAAATTTTGTGATTGATTTTATATAAAAATTGTAACACTGTAATTTACCACTACCTTCCATGTAACTATTAAACGGTAGCCAGATGGCGCCACATGTTCTTTTGGCGAGCAGGACGACTAGCAAGCGCAATCGAAGGCGAAAGACTTGGTAAAAAGAATGATGGAGTGATGTTCGTGGATCTGTGTTTTATTTATGTATTTGTATCCTGTCTTGTGTTGTGGAACGTATCGAGCATTAAATAATATTTGTTCCTGAAACCATCCTGGCTGTTCATTATTTCATCCTGAGATAATTACAACATCGGAAGGATTACATTGGCGCCCGAACGTGCGGCATGACTCGTCGGACATTTTTTCCCCTTTGATCGGCTCACTACGTGTGTACAAGTTTCTGCGTGTGTCGCCCCGACACTTATTTTGAAAGTGCTATGTGAAGTGCACTTTTGTTTTATTTGAAGAAATATCATCCGATATTTAAATTGAAAGATTGCGGGATTTATATCTGAAGAACTATTATCCAATATTTAAAGTGAAATAGAAGAAATATCATCCGATATTTAAGGTGGAAGATTGCGTGATTTATATTTGGAAAAAAAATATCATCCAATATTTAAAGTAAAATAGAAGAAATATCACCCAAGATATTTTAAAGTAAGAATTCGAATTCATCGTCTTTTGTGTGAAGTACTTGATTTGTGTGGAAGAAATAACATCCGATATTTCTGTGCGTGAGTGAAAATCCTTGTTTGCAATAATCATACTTTGATTTATATAATGTTTCAAATCTAGTTATTTTACTCTTTCCATACTTGATATATTTATAATTTTCAGAAAATTCTATTTTTGTGTGATTTTAAAGATCTCGTTCCTTGAGTATATATATTGTTGGTTAATTGATTTTTTCTGCACCAGTTTCTTAAAATTTTATTTTGTGTTTTCACTAAAGTTATTTAAACTATATTGGTCAATCAATTGTAATAAATTTTAAATAAGCATATTTTAAATATTAGAAAGTAATACAGTATAATTTGGTTAGAATGATAAGAATGTCACTGTTTTTTTTTTTGACACTGTTGCTTATAAATGAATGATTGTTAAGCATTCTGGCAACTTATTATTTATATTCTGATTATATGATGTGTAGAAATTAAGTGTTTTCAGAATATTATGTTTCTTTTATCATAACAACTCATAATTTTTTGCATTTAGCTTTGTACATGTTTTGTGTATAATAAGCAATTCTATATTCTTAGTATCACATGATATATCATTTCAACTGTTTCAACATGTAACTGTTTTTCATGCTTTATTTTATACTTTATTGTACTCTAGAATTTCATGAAAATTTTATTTAGGTTTTCTTAAAATCTATATATGTTGAATAATTTTGTTTATGTGCACACCCATGTGAAATTTTCTATTAGTTATATTTCTGCTACAAGGAAGGTAGTTGTTTAACGAGTATTTAATTCTTAATTAGTTAATTGAGAAAACTAACTTAATTTATAATTTTAAGCTTACATTAAAAACCACAACTTGCATTTAGATAATTGTATCAGATAAAATGGCATTTCTCTCAAGAGGCAAGAAGATAACATAATTGAAGAACGTAAAATGCTGGATAGCAATAAGAAAATAGAAATGGAAGACAAGCAACTAGCTGAACAGAGAGCATTTGAGCTTGAAAAGCTTAAATTGCAGGCACAAAATCCTCTAACTTCCATAGATAACCCTACTCAAATCAATTCTAACCCCATTAGGTTGGATTTGAAAACAGTGTTACCCACATTTATTCCTGATGCAGATGACATGTCATTGTTCCTAACAATGTTTGAAAGGCAGATGAAGCTCCTGAATGTACCTGCAGATTTTTGGGTATCACACTTAATTGGAATTCTTCCAAGTGATATTGCCAGATTGATAGCGAGAGAACCAGAAGAGATGTTCAGAAATTATGCTCATATGCACAATATATTATTACAAAGATTTAAGCTGACAGCAGACCGATTTAGAGTTCTTTTTAGTTGGCATCAAAAACGGGATAATTCCACCTGGAAAGATTTCTTTTTTGAGCTTAGAACCTACTTTGAAGGTTGGCTAAAAGAATTATAAATTAATTCATTTGATAGGTTAGCAGATCTCATCGTTGCAGATCAAATTAAGAAAAAGTGTCCAGCAGACTATAAGAATCATTATTTAGATAGTTGGGAAAAACTTATTGATCCTGTTGCGTTAGTAGAAAAGCTGGACTTATATGAAAATATAAAATCTCCTTCACAGAAAGTAGTAAATTTCCCCAAAACACAAGAGCTATACAAAACTCGGTTTCCTAGAAATACAAATAATCAAGAATTTAGGAAAAACTATTCCACCAAAATGGAAAAGAATATTTCGGGTAACCACAACAGTACTTTTGCTAGCCTTAGCTGCATACAATCACAAAATGTCAACAACACTATTTGCCGTCCCCCTGTTTCTTGTTATGGTTGTGGCAATCCAGGTTTTATAAAGGCGAAATGTCCAAAATGTTCATTAAAGAAAGAGCGTGCTTCTGTTAATGCTAAAAATGTGTTACCTCTCCAGTACCTCTATTCGAAATGTAAGTTCATGAAGCTACTGGCACAGTTTGTGCTGACACTGGAGCCAGCCAGTCAGTTGGTGGAGAGTTGATGTTTAAATTTTTAAAGAATCGTGGTCAAAAATTCACAGAACTTTATCTTTCCATGTGTCTGGCTGATGGTCAACAATCCACACCACTTGTTCAAAAGGCTACAGTGCCAATCACTATATGTGGACGAACTTTTCAAACTGATTTAATGTTTCTGCCACATGCAAAGGGGAACCGGACACTACTAGGTGTTGATTTTTTAAAGATATCAGGTATTGTTATGAACATGCGTAAGAACTATTGGTATTTTGGTGACAAACCAAACTGCAGAATACCTTTTGCAAAAGATATTCCCTTGCCTACAAACGACAGTCCTGTCGAATTAAATAATAGTTCTTGTCCCACAAGTTCAAATTCCAGTGATGTTCCCATACAGAGCAACCCTGCAAATGAAACTGAAACCAGTGATCATCATTTGCGTAAAGAAGAAGGACAGGACCTTGATGCAGAAGAAAGAAATGACTTAATAGTCCTGCTTAATGAAAATAAAGATGTTTTCAGGCTAGGGGGAGAACCAACTCCATTTGTAAAACATTTTATTAACACAGGTGATCATCCACCAGTTTCAACAGCTCCTTACAGAATATCTCCAAACAGGAAAGAACTTTTAAAGAAAGAAATTGATAACCTTTTGAGTAATAATAATATAGAGGAATGCGAGTCACCATACGCAGCTCCAGTAGTCTTGATTCCAAAGTCAAATGGAACAGTTCGATTGTGTATAGATTATCGTAAGCTAAATACGATTACTATTCACGACAAATATCCATTACCTCTCATGGATACCCTGTTACATGATGCAAATTCTACTGCTTTTATGTCTACCCTTGACTTAAAATCTGGTTATCATCAAGTAGAGGTCAACCCATTTGATCAAGACAAGACTGCATTCGTATGCCCTTTTGGTACATTTAGGTACAGAAGAAGGCCATTTGGACTCCGCAATGCCCCAGCAACCTTCCAGAGACTTATGGACCAGTTTCGTAATGGATTACCTAAAGTAAACATTCTGGTATAGTTGGATGATATAGTTGTACTGTCCGAAATCTTTGAACAACACATTGAAGACTTAAGAATGGTCTTTGACAGACTTAAAAAATTTAAATTATGTGCTAACAGAAGAAAATGTAAGTTTGTCTGCTCCCGTGTGAAATATCTTGGATTATGGATAACTCCTAAAGGAATAGAAGTGGATCAAGATAAAACTGCAGCAATACAAAACATTCCTTATCCCAAAAATGTTAAGCAGTTACAATCATTTTTACAAACCTGTTCTTGGTATAGAAAATTCATTCCGAATTTTTCAGATATTGCTAGACCCCTTAGCAACTTGACAAAGAAGAGTACTGCTTGGACGTGGAGTGAAAAGGAGCAATAAGCCTTCCAGACTCTGAAGCAATGTTTAATAACTCCCCCCGTACTGAGACAAGTTGATGATGCAAAATCTTTTACCATCCGAACAGATGCTAGCAGTTATGCCTTAGGTGCAGTTCTTCTACAAGGAGAGAGTCCAACCGATGAACAGCCAATAGAATATGCCAGTAGACTCTTAAGCTCTGCTGAGAAAAATTATTCAGCAACTGAGCAAGAAGCCTTGGCTGTAGTTTGGGCCTTAAACAAATTTAGAGGCTATATTGAAGGCGCAGAAATTACAGTGGCATCAGACCACCAACCATTAAAATGGCTAATGAGTTTAACGTCACCCACTGGAAGACTAGCCCGATGGGCACTTCAGATACAATCTTATTATCTGAAGATTGATTATTTTCCAGGAAAATGCAATGTTATTGCAGACATGCTTTCCAGGCCTGAGGCTAAAGATGAAGAAACAGCTTGTGAATTAAAAACTATAGTTATTGATTTCCCTACAAGGACTGCTAGTGAAATTAGGACTGAACAATTGAAGGATCTTGAATTAAACAAGATTATTGATTGCTTTGAAAATCCCAACAAGGGAGTTGACTTTGCCAATTGGACTGACAGAGGGTGCATTATGAACCAAGGCGTACTCTACAGATATTCACCACATGCTGAAGCTGATGAAGCTCAATTAGTTGTCCCTTCTCATGAGAGAGAGAAGATATTAAAATTACATCATGATGCTCCCACTGCTGCGCATTATGGAGCTGATGGGACCTTTTCTAGAATATCCTCAAA
Organism: Nephila pilipes; assembly: GCA_019974015.1. Taxonomy (NCBI): domain Eukaryota; kingdom Metazoa; phylum Arthropoda; class Arachnida; order Araneae; family Nephilidae; genus Nephila; species Nephila pilipes. Next base: position 26,283 of record BMAW01042800.1, on the reverse strand, counting down.
ATATTACTGGACTGGTATGAGGAAGTATATTACTGAATATGTGAAAAGTTGTGCTGAATGCATTAGGTATAAAACCACAAATCAAAAACCTGCTGGTCTTTTACAAACCCCAGTTCCAGCTCAACGATTTGAAATTATAGCAATTGATCTTTTTGGTCCTTTACCAAAAAGTAGTGAAGGCATGAAATGGATATTCATAGTTGAGGATTGTACAACAAAATGGGTAGAGTTATTCCCATTAAAGCAGGCTACTGCTAAAGAATGTGCGGTAACACTTCTAAATGAAGTTTTTCTAAGATATGGATTGCCTCGTCGTCTAATAAGTGACAATGAAACTCAATTCGTTAGTGCGGTAATGCAACAGTTATGTTATGTTTTGAATATCAATCAAAGTCTCATTCCTGTATATCACCCTCAGGCAAATCCAGTCGAACGCAAAAATAGAGATTTGAAACCTCGCTTGGCAATGATGGTAGCTAAGAACCATACATTATGGGCTGAAAAGTTACCAGCTATTAGGTTTGCAATGAATACTGCAAAATGTGAGACCACAGATCACACGGCAGCGTACCTAACTTTCGCCAGAAAATTACGAACTTTGGATCACGTAAGTACTGATCTTCGATCTATCATCCATAATGATAATTTTGTACCGGAATTCACACCCTATTTAAAGCGTTTTGCAGGATATATGTCACAAATTAAAGAAAATATTGAGAAGAGTCAAGATCGTCGAAAAATATTTGCAGACAAATCTCGTAAGCCAAGTCCTGTCTATAAAACTAATGATCTAGTCTGGGTAAAGCTTCATCCACTGAGTAAAGCAAGTCAAGATAGAAGTGCAAAATTGATGCCTAGGAAAGATGGGCCCTACATTGTGCTTTCCCAGAGATCTCCTACCTTTGTGGTAGCCAGTTGTGACAAACCTGATGAACCTTTAGGTGTTTACCATGCATCGGCTTTAACTCCTTTTTTAAGTAACATTAACACAGAGACCCAATCTCCTGTAGTGCCTCTCAGGAGAAGAGGAAGACCCCGAAAGCAACCATTGACTCCTCGAGGAACTGCTGGAGAGAATGCCATGCCTGATATTACACCACCTCGCCGAGACGGCTTTCGGAAGTGTAGGGGGAGGATGTAACACTGTAATTTACCACTACCTTACATGTAACTATTAAACGGTAGCCAGATGGCGCCACATGTTCTTTTGGCGAGCAGAACGACTAGCAAGCGCAATCGAAGGCGAAAGACTTGGTGAAAAGAATGATGGAGTGTTGTTCGTGGATCTGTGTTTTGTTTATGTATTTGTATCCTGTCTTGTGTTGTGGAACGCGTCGAGCATTAAATAATATTTGTTCCTGAAACCATCCTGGCTGTTCATTATTTCATCCTGAGATAATTACAACATTGGAAGGATTACAAAATGAAATATTCAAAAGATATCAAATTTGATTGGAAAATCTCGCAACATGAGATTTCAATATCTGCAGCTATGTTATATATACTATGTTAGCTTTGATAGTCAAAAAAATACAATTAAATAATCTGTAATCAATATTTTGTATAAATTCCGCGGCCATTTTAATATACTAAGTCTTAGGTAGGAATAAACATAATCTATATGTTTGTATTTCTTTATAATTACTTATTTTACACTCAATTTTGTAAAGTTAAGGTAACCTGACAAATTTTCATGAATAGTTCATAAAAATGTGTTAAATGTTTATTCCAACTTCAATTAATTCAGTCTTGTGAAAAATTTCATGTACAAAAGAAATTTTTTTATTTCAAGCAAAACTTTTATATATATATATATGCACACACATTGAATCAACAATATCTCATTCACAATATCAGCACAATTATATGAATACATTGATGTTCTACAAAAATTCATTAACAAATATTCTCTTAAAGACTAAAATTATAAATAATCTAGCCTTATAGAAAACATCAGCTAGTATTTGAATTAAGCATGATTGTTGTAATAAAAGAAACACATAACCAAGTGAAAATAAATTTAAAAAAAAGAGTGACCTGAAAAAATTCACGTGAGTATATAATCTGTAGTTTAAAATTTCCAACAAAGCAGTATAATAGATTTTTTAAAATTTGAATCCAGATATTAAAAATCATTACTTTCATATTAATAGCTGTTGTACAAAAAAAACTTTACATTCATATACTTATTTATTTAACTGATCTTTTAACTTTCTGTACATGGTGTACAGTTGGCAAATATTTTATATCGTTGATTTTCCAAATGTACCTAAGCCTACTAAAAATTATACTAATTATCTCTTAAACATGTAAAAGAAAAATACATTTTCACATTTGGAAGTTCTATACCATCTATTTGAGTATTATTATTTATTTCTGAATATAAATGTACATCCTTGCAGTACTCTATATTCTCTCCATTTAAATATTTTCTTTAATAATGCTCAAAAGTGAAAAACAATGAATGAACTTAGAATAATAGTAACATACATGTACATGCAGTGAATTATTATCAATAGCAGCATATTAAGATAAATATCATTTTTCATCTAAGCATAAAAAGAAATCAAATTGACATATTTGAAAAATTCTGGTATACAAGAAAGTCCACTCAGGGAATCAAAGGTTTCATTCATTTATTTAAGCAAAAGTATTAAAATTAGGGTCAATTAAATTCATGGCCAATAAAAATAGAATCATTAAAATCAAAGACAGGATTTTAACATATGATAGAAGTAAGTAATGACCCTTCATGAAGATCGAGATGAATTCAAAGTCAATATAAAATGAATTATTACAGAAAATTAATGCATTTATGAGAAAAATATACATTGAGGTTAAGTTTTTGTTTGTTCAATTTTTTAAATACTCTAATAAACTAGAAATTATAAATGATTGTCTCCATCAAGATACTGTTATAAATGATAGCGTAACATTTCAGATGTAAAGAAAATTACAGTTAGCCTTCTTTAATATAGAAAAAAAAATTAAAACTTCTAAAATCATTGTATGTCAAATATTATAAAAAGAAAGCATTAAAAAGTGGTTGAAATGCAGTTTAGCGTAACCACCCGTTGGCAACAGAAATTGTTTGGCGATATTTTGCCAATTGTGGTTACCATGCTTTCTCTCCTCTGCGGTGGCTTTAGCCGTGGCAACCCTTTCGAATAAGGCATATGATACATGATTTTTGATTTTCAGTAAGGAGCATTTTTTTTTATATCTATACCTTTCTCTGATCATTTTTTTTTTTTCACTTTTGTTGCATTCGCCGGCCTACCTTTTCGAATTTGCTACACGAATACCGATGCCGGATCACCTGATGTTTTTTTTTCGTTATACAATCCTCGGCTCATGTTTTTTTCAATATTTATGCTTTCGCCGGGGCTACTCTTTCGAATTTCCCACATTAATCGGAATTACAGTCCTCCATCTCCCCCCCCCTTCTGTCTGGATTACTTTTTTACAGGATTTATTACACCTGCGCAATCTCACAGTCAGGCAGCTGTTTCGGATGTTTTTTTTTCTTTTCTTTTAGCCAATCACATACAGTACCTGTTTTAGTCTCTGTTTCTGAACAGAAACTATTTATTTTTTTTTTAATTTTAACCAATCATGGGTTAATCGTTTGGCCTTTTCCATTGTTTAGTGACGACTTCTCAGAGTTTCTAGAATTTTCTTTGTCCGTTATTCCGGAGTAAGCTTTTCTGTTTCACGTCGTCATCGTTCTTGTTTTCGAATTCTCCTGCTTGGTTTATTTTGTGTTTCTGCGTTTTTTACCTAATCGGCAATTATTTACTCCACGTTTATTTTCCCAAACCCAGTTTCTTTCAATGGCTGCGAGAAGGACTTCGAATGAGGTGAGTAAATGTACTTTAAAATTTCTTTCTGATTTGCAGAAGGAAGGGAAACATCCTTTCCTTGTATGGGTGATGAAATTAGGACTAATTGCGTCCACCTATGGACAAGTTCAACCGTAAAGCTTACTATAGGGACGCTGCAGTATTTGAAAGCCTTCTCTTCTTCTGGTTATAGCGATATCTCCATTATGTTGTATACGTTATTATACGGAAGTACTTAGACTTTTCTTTATATTTTTATAAAATAATTTTTTTGTTTTTGAAAAGATCTCTATGAAAAAGAGTAGACATTAAACTTTCTGTTCCGCATTTGGATGCAGCCTTAGAACTTGTATAAATTTATTGTCAGCAGCTAAAATTCATCACTTCCCTGTAAATCTATCCAGAACGGTACAATAGGAGGCTACTATGCAAAGCAAATGCAAAAAAAGGTTAGTAATAATATGTTAATTCAGTGCTTTGTTATTAGAATTTGGAACAACTTCTGTAAATGCCCGAAATCCACCATTTTGTTTTTTTGGCGACCGGTCATTTCTCGCCAAATAGCGGGTTGAATGGTCGCCATGTTAGGCCTAAGATGATGCATTAGAACGACGTAAACAAACATCCAAAATGTAAACAAACGACCGAAAATCGTTAATTTTCTGGAAAACAAGACTTTAAAAAATTTATTTTGACTGAAATCTGTTTTTAATTATAAAAAAATGAATCATGATGAAAAGAAAGTCATAGATTCCAAAAATTAAAGAACATTATTGTATGAATTATTAATTAGGAGAATTATATGAATGTAAGGAATTTTCATTAAAAGTATCTTATATCAAGATGTGATAAAGTATTGTGTATAAAGTATACATTCCTAATAACCTTTAATAATAAAATTTTTAAAATGAACAGAAAATGTGTTGTATAAAAAAATACATTCATATGATATTTAATAAAAACTTATACAGAAATATTTATTTTAACCATTTCATTTAAGAAGTATATCAAATGTTTTATAAAAATATATTTTTATGACAATTTTTGCCATAAAATCTATTACAATTTAAATCTTGGTATTTTTTTTTGTATTGAAACTTTCAGATTAAGATATGACTAAAGTTATCAAAGAATCTTTCATAAGAATTCTGCAAAAGAAAGCAAGGAACGCCGAAAGCAAATAATTTAAGTAGTATTTTTAAGTTTAAAAAACCTCGTACCTGTATTTTAATCATTTCAACACAGTATTTCAACGAGAAATTCATTTACGCCATTCTTTCATGAACTTGTAATAAAAGTTCCTTGCAAATTAACTCCTTTTCAAACAAAGCGGCTGATGTGTGTTGATAGGTTAAGAATATACTATATTAAAATTAACTGTGGAAAAAAACTAAATGTAAATTAAAAAAAATTGTTTATTAATATGCGGTTCAGATCGTTATGAGCATGTAGTTCATTTTATCATCATTACCACAAACACATATAAAAACCTGACTTAATTATAAAATAAAATTAAAAACAAAAGTTCAATTATATTAAAGGTGACAATTGTCAAAATTAATTATAATATTAAAAGTGATTTAATTTTGAAAAACTATTAAAGTATTCCAAGAAATTAATCAGCAGATGTAAAATTGGTCCAATCTATCTTCCTAACTAATTCTAAGAATGTGTTGAAAGTATCAATTCCCTTCTCCTAGTAAGAAGCCCGGAACAAAAATTCTCCTAAATAAAATTTGAAATCGTATTTTCTATTATAGGTAGGCAAAGAAGCCTTAATATGGCGCCACATACTCTCAATGGTATTAGTGTGGCATTTTGTTACTAGATCAACAAAGTGATAAGAGTGATTTACCTTTAAATGTTCATAATCCTCATCTGCTAAGCAATCATACGATTTCCAGCAATCTGAATTCGTATTCTGGTGGTTCCGGGCTTAATCCACTCTTTTATAAGACTCAAGAGAGTTTCTTTCGTTCTATCATGAACAGCAACAAGAAACAATTTCCCCGAGCCTCTTTCTACACCTCCAAATACCCACTGACCTTCAACTCGATGGCCTCTGTTATACTTCCTTTTTCCAAATATGGATTCATCTATCTCAACAATTTTTCCTACGCCTCCTATTGTTTCTGATGTCTCCTCAACGTAATCCACTATAATTTCATTAATAAGTTGTCTCCAGTCGGCCATCGTACAAGACGAGAATGAATATTCATCTATTATTTTGTCCTTCCCATACCCCTTAACAATGAGATAAGTCAAAAAAAAATATCTCACCCATTGTTAATTTACTACAGCTAAACCAAGATCCAAACCTAACAGATTTCTATAAACCACACTCCTTCTTGTTAATCCTATTCCTACATGTCCAAACAGCACCATCATTAATATCTTTGGATCTTAGTTTCATTGGACTATTGCATTTTGCACAAGTTAAGTCCTTTTTTAATAAACCCGCTTTTCTCAAAAATTCATGCAACAGGTCAGGGGTTTTACATAGCTCGTATACAAAAATTACCTTTGCAACTCCTGGTTCTCCCATAAGAGCATCTTTTCTACAGCTGGAAAAAGCTCTTGGAACTGATACTTTTTGCCATACATTTTGCTGATATTCCTTGACCAATTGAGTCATAGGAATACTGTTAACAGAATCCATTACTAAGAAATTTAACGAACAATTATAACTAAGAAATTTAAGAGGCCTAAGAATTTAAGTTCTTTTCTAATAATTATTTAAATAAATATCACTTTAAATTTAATATAAATATATAAATAAAATATTATTAAGAGGCCTAAAAATTTATGATATTTTATGAAGAATTATA